>CM075808.1:105775798-106108563 GCA_037975025.1 Excoecaria agallocha | reverse complement strand
AAATTTCACTCCAGTTTACCATTCGCAATCTAACGAAATGATGGAGGTGACGAACAGAACTATCCTATCCGGACTTAAAAAGTGGCTTGAAGGAGCCAAAGGCCTATGGATTGAAGAACTCAACAATGTGCTATGGGCATACCGGACATCACCTTATGCAGCAACAGAGTTAACACCCTTCGCACTGATGTATGGCACTGAAGATGTTATCCCATGTGAAATAGGAGTACCAGGCAGCCAAACATCTTCTCCTAACACAGAGAATAGCGTTGGTCTCTTGTACAACTTAGATCGGCTAAAAGAAATTAGAGAGCTTGCACAGATACGGTCTCTAACGTATAAACAATGCATGACGGCTAAAGTCTTTTTGGGTTGGACAGTTGGTACTGAAAAAGGTGGTTTCTGCCTAAACAGCTGCAGGAGTAGGCAAACTGGACCCCAACTGGGAAGGACCATACATTATTCGAGAAGTAAGTCAGGGCGGAGCATACAAATTAGAAGATGTTGCAGGCAAATGGCTCTCGCACTCCTGGAACGGGGTCAACCTCAAGCCATACTACTAATAGCTTGGCATTATCAGTGTTAGAAGAAACCTTGCACTCACTCTCATTTAATTATCCTTAACTTTTGTTCGTCATTATCATTGTCTCTTTATTTACCATTTTACAATTACAAGTTGTTGCCATGCAAGTCCTTCGGACGTTTCTACGTGCAGGACGAGAGTTTAATGAATGACACATTCTATGCAAAATACTTAGCAACTTTATATCAAAATATTTCTGTGTATAAGGGCTCAGCATTATCGCCAAAATCACCCGATCATCTAAGTAAGTTCGGCACACATCGCCAAAAAACTTGCTAACTCAGAAGGCTAACTACGCCTATGGATAAGGGCTCAGCATTATCACCAAAAGCATCCAATCATCTAAGTAAGTTCGGCACAAATCGCCAAAAAACTTGCTAACTCGAAAGGCTAACTACGTCCATGGATAAGGGCCCGACATTGTCACCAAAAGTGCCCAATCATCTAAGTAAGTTCAACATACATCGCTAAAAAACTTGCTAACTCGAAAGGCACGAATTATTGAATAAGCCATCTTCCTATCAAGGTTAAGGAGTCAACTGAGCATCTCAGCAGCGAGATTGAATACCCGGATCGAATCAAAGTTCACGCTACCCGCCCTGAACAAATGAATAAGGGCTCGACATTATCGTCAAAATTGCATGATCATCTAAGTGAGTTTGGCACATATCGCCAGAAAACTTGCTTAGTAGGCTAACCACACCTACGGACGAAAGGCTCGACATTATCACCAAAATCGCCCTATGTTGTTAGTAAAGTTTGGCATATATCACCACATAACTTGATAACACAATAAACTAATCGTGCCACAACAGATTTATGCCCAAAAAAGAGTTCGGCAAATGCTGCCACACAGCTATTGGTCTGTGAGAAAAATATTTGTGGTCAGTAAATTGTACAACCTCGCCCAAAGCAAACATACATTATCCTTGAGTTTATGCCCTCACTTTACTCTAAGTATTTTGACCAAACAGTTCTACGGTACATTCAAGTTCGACATTTACAAAGCTTTTGGAACGGCGTATCACATGCAAGGTATGCATCACGTCATACTCATTATTTACATCCTCCTTTTCTGGGATGTTTCTTTTCTCAATAAATTAAGCTCGGTTGCGTAATCAAAGGCTATTCTGATAAACTTAAGAGCACTCACCTCACCACACATGAATATTTTGATTATTCAAGTATTCTTAAGAGGATAAGTCGAACACAATGACAAACTTAAACATAGGAAGATATGAAAATATTTCAAATTTTTCACTAAAATTAATGGGATGTTACAAGAGGCTAGTCCTCATCGAGATACACATCATCCAGGAAGGATAGATCGAGGTTGGGATATTTTCTTTTTACAATGAAAGATATTTTGGCGCTAAAGGCCATGCACTTTTTTGCCAATGTTTTGGCCTCCTTCTCTTCTTGCTTAAACTCTTTCTTCTCCCATTCGGCCTCTTTAAACTTTAACTGCTCGACTTTAGCCCCAAAAGCAGAGTTGGACTCCTTCTCTTGGTTTAGAGCAACCTCTAGTTCGGTTGCTTTCCTTGAGGCCTCCTCGACCTGCTCTAAAGCCTTCCAAGATTTCTCTTTGATTTCAACCATCTTCGACCAGAAAGCCCCAAAGTTCAAGTCAGCACGTTGATGCTTCATTATAAGATCTTTCATCTTAGCAATAATGGCATTGAGCAACTCGGACCCCTGCCAAACACAGAAAAATCAAGCAACAGTTGGAGAACCAAAACCATGCAATAATCCGAACTACTTACTTCGGTTTGGTGCCTCTTCAAGCAATTGGCCAAATGGTCGTAGCTCAACGAGGCGAGAGGACCAACCTCCTTCTGCACACATGAGGCAACATGCATGAAGGTGCTAAAGTCCGGGTCACTGGAGGAATACTTGTCCCCCTTTGCTTCCCATAACTCGCAGATCTTCGCAAGTAGTGAGCAAAGATCTTTCGATTCCTTCTCGATCGGGACTTGGGGTGCGAAAGGGGAACCAAGCTCGGCCTTGGTAGTCGGGGTACCCACGAACTCAGCACTGGAAGACACAGGTTGAACCTCGAAAGGGGGTAACATATTGACCAAATTCGAATAGTCAGCTTGCTTCTTCCGAAGTCAAATCCTTGCTCATACCAGGAATGCTACCCATTGGAGCATCTCCATTGTCCCCCACCCTTTCACTCGAAGCGGTTATCGAGCTCATGACGAAGAAATTAAACAAAAAACAAAGAAAATGAGGATGAAGAAGAAGGGAGCGAGGACAAACCTGCTGAATGGGGGCGGGTAGCGAAAGAAAAACTGGCAAAGAGAATGAATCTTGTAGTCCATGCAGCGGGTACAGAAACTATCGTTACAAAGAGAAAGAAGGGAAAGAGAGGAAATGGCAAAATCGAAAGCGAAAATCTGAAAGAAACTGGAGAAAGGTTTATATAGAGGAACTAGGGTGACTTCAGACCGTCCACGTGGCTGCAGATTCGAACCTGAGTCAGGATATTTAAGGCGGTACGCGATAACTGAAGCGTCTCTAGCCGTTATGCACGGTAAATTAGGAAGCCATAATGACCTTCAATAAATACACTCACATAAAAGCTGGCGTTATCCTGTTAACTCACAGGAGATCAGGTAGTTCTAAAAGCAGGTCTCCCCTGCACTAAAACAAGGCAAGTTTACATGGCCTTTGATACCGAACTTCAAAAAGAGCTCGGAAGACACTCCGACCTCGAATTGACACAACCAGGTCATTCGGCCCAGTTGCCACGAGCTCTGATCTTATGGTGTTGAATAGGCTCATTCAGCATGCACCTTCCAACTGTTGACATAAATGTCGACAACTGGGGGGACTTATGATAACAACCGAACTAAAAGCTCGGTTAAGCAGTCCACAGTAACCAAGCATATCGCTCAACCTGAATTTTCGCAAATCGACCAAAGACCTGAATAATCCGAGCTCTCAAACCAACCCACAGTTCGGTTAAGAACGTATCCTAAAAATACATCTACCACGATGGACAAACAGTTACCACTAACTCACGTCTTGCTTAAGAATAACAGAAGATAGGTTAGTGGCCGAAAAGAACGAAAACTTCCTCCCATTATCTCCTGCAAATATGCCAATTTCTCCTATAAAAAAAGAAAAAATAGTTATGAAATTTTTATAGTCTTTTATCAGGAATTCACTCTCTTTTATACAAAAATTTTGACTTAACCATCGAAAACTTGCTAATTAAAAATTCACCGATTTTTTATTTTTTTTTATAGATGATCGCAAAAAATTTACTGCTTACTTGACCTGTCATCATATCATAATATTCAGCTTGATTAAAATTTAAAAGTGACACTATATATACATACCCCCACAAACAAAAGGCATATCTATTCTAATTCTTAATTATTTTACTTTCTTTGATCAACTTGCAGTTTTATGTAAATTTACCTTTTCAATAATAAATAAAAAATATATATCTTTTTTCGTAGAAAAAACTAATTTCTTATTTAGATGCTTCATAATTATTCGAATTAATTAAACGCATTCATGTGCTGAAGAAAATTGGAGGTTAAGATTTTAAATTTGTTTTGCACGTAAAATTTTAAAATAATATCGAGAGTGGGTAATTAAATTAACAATTAAAGAAAAAGTAAAAAAATAAATAGTTTGAGGTGGTGGAGTTAGTTGCAAAATTTTTCTTTGTGGTTGTACCTATGGAAGATATAATTATTCACTTCCAAGAATGGTTTTTCCACAAGCAGACCTCTGATGGGGTATTGACCACAGCAGGATTGGTGGTCTTTCTCTTCGATGCCTATAAGACCATCAACCATTCCGTCTTCCGTCCGTGGCGTAAACGAGAAAAGCCCTCATTAAATTAATTTTGTATATGGTAACATGTAAAATTTTGATTCTATTTAATTTTCATATAAATAAACATAATATTTTATCATATTTAAATCGAAACAAAACAAAGAAGCAATAAAAATATGGTGAAAATAAAATGAATAAGATAAATATCTACTGAGTTGTAAAAAAATAAAAATTATTAATAAAATTGTTGATTATAATTTTCCCATAATTGGATGAATTTCATATATGGTGCTGCAATCCTTCATTTTCAAATAGGGATGAATTTTACAGATACTTCTCTCTATCTGTCGGTTCAATTTGATCTACCGAAATGAGAACGAGGGTACAATGGATATAATTGGAGGACCATTTGTGAAATTGCGTCCTAAACGGCTTTCAAATAAGGTCGTCCCGGTCAAGCAGTCAAACGCGGGATATTTCCCAGGTACGCGACGGCGAGATCTTGAAGGAACATCACCGACTCATGCACCTTCATTCTCTTTTCTAAAAGTACGGGATGTATGGAGATAGACGAAATGTCAATCGCTTTGTCGCGAGTGAGATAGACATCGGTTAAATGAGCACGTGCATATCACGTTGGATTGGTTAATAACTGAAATACATTGAAAGCGCACATGCATCTTTCCTTTCCTTGTGCAGGATGGTCCATGACTTAAGTGACGTCATAATTTTTTCTTCTTTAAAATATATATATATATAAAGAGAGAAAAATAAGGGACAATTTAAAAAATGGTGTTTTTTGAGAAATTATTTGGATTTTTAATGTATTTTTTAAATTATTTAGGATTTTGGAATATTTTCTCATTTTCGTTGGAAATGTCAGCAAAAATGGCAGGAGTGGATCGACGATATGAATTTTGGTGTCTCTCATTTTCGTTGATATTTCCAGCAAAAATGGCAGGGATGAGACCCACGATAGATTTAATTAAATTAATTATTATAAAAATAATAAAAAAATAAAATATGTCTCAATTTTTATGATTTGGTTTTAATCTTTTTTCGTCTAGAGAAAATAATACGTAAAATTAGAACATAAATAACAGATTTTGAATTTATTCAATTTAATTTTCGTTCATATTTCTAATCAAATAAAATTTAATAAAATTAATATTACTAAAATTTAAAAAATAACAATAAATTAGATTAATTAAGCCTTTAGACCACTAAATAAATATTTTTCTATTGTAATATCCTCTTCTTAGATTCGTTTTTACTATCTTCTGGCAATCATCCAACGATCATGAATCTAGCTAGATTTGGTTCCCAGACCAAGTACACGTGGGGAGAGCATCGAGTATAATATTTTTCACTAATTATCTAATTATTTTTATTAGTATTAGTTTAATAATGATATATAATTCCCATAAAAAAAATAATGATAAATAATAATATAAAATATTATAATGTCTCTCGATAGAAAGCTGTTGTTAACAATTATAAAACAAGAATTTTGATCTAGATGAATTCTTAATTCTGTATGATTAACATTTCTATATATGGAAATATACAATATTGTCTTATACCTAAGGTCGATATGGATTGGAACTAATCCAATTCAATTTTTCGGGTCATACGGATTGAATTATATTTAATTTATTTACAAATCAATTTGAATTTAATTATCGGATCAAAATTTGATAGATCTACTGGTTAATTTAATAATAAAATATTTGTTTGCATACGGTTACAATAAAAAACAAATATTAAGTAAAAAAAAATTTATATATTTTGTTTTTTTCAAGTTAAGGTAAAAAATTAAGTATTTTATTGGTATGGTCCATATTTCTTTTTGAAGATAGTGGAACCTAATATTGTTTTATTCAGAATTAAGGAAAAGGTCATTTGGTGCAATGGTTCTTGCGCAGCTTAGATTTTCAAAGGCAACCAAACCGGACATTCATTAGTCTTTCATGAAAATAGTAAGCGCGGAGGACATACGCCCCAAACTAAATCAAAAGTAGAAATAGAATAACAGATACACGCCACGCGCCAATTATGAAAGTGGGACAGTAAGAAAGCTGTGCCACGTGCCACGTGCCATACATAGTTACCCGATTAAAAAAAATACAAAAACTAAAGCAAAAACCGAGGCTGGTATGGGTTTAAGTTAGGGTGTGATTCGGACTATGAAATACAACCAATAATTGAAAAAGTTAAAATACTTCTTCTTAATTTATCCAAATCTTAATCTAAACACATATCCTTTAAATTAAATCTTCTTATCAAAATTTCAATTAAATTGTCTTTTTGGTGATTTTAATATATTATAATATTTTAATAAGTGAATATAATTTATTTATAATTGAAAAGTGAATCGAATTATTTTGATTCAGTTATTTGATAAATCAATTCAATTTTGATTTATAATTTTACTAAAATTTTTGTTTTTAATTATTTTATTTTCATTCCATCAACAATTGAAATTTTAAAAAATTATAATTTTATAAAATAATGTCGTTTTATTTAATAAAATTTTATGAATTATTAATAGGTATGAATTCAATTGGTGAAATAAAAAAGAATTGATTTTTGATTGGGTTAAATTAATACAAAAATTCGGTTAGGTTTAAATTTATTATTTTTACCAAAATTTGATTTGCAATTGCTTAAATTGGGGGTTGTAACCAAAATAGAATTAAAGTATAATAAAGGAATTGGATGGAAAATAATTTTACAATAAAAAACATAGATAGGGCCGTAATTAATTAAAAACGAAGACCGAAATTTTATAAATTGATAAGGACATATTGGTTCAAAGGGCGTCTAAGTTCTCTTCACGTATTCCTTTGGGTCCCACTTCGCTTCCTCTCTCTTTCTCTCCCTCGTTAAAACAACGGCGCGCCTCGACACGTTTTTCAGCTTCTCTCCTCCTCCTCCTTCATCCCTCTCTGACAAAAAGCTTTGAATTTGTTTTTTTTACATATTTTGAAATATTTACACAAGAGTTTTTATCTATTTACTCTGTATAAAAGGTAGAGACTTAGGTTTTTAGCTTGATGGATTAGTCCAAGTTTTGGTTTGTGAAAAACCAGGTGGTGGTTTTACGTCTATCATTACCTGTCTTTCTGTCTTTTAAATTATATATATATATATATAGATACATAGTTAAATCTGGGGGGGGGGGGGGGTGTTTGGTGGTTTATTCTTTTTGGGGAAGCATTAAAGTGCTGGGAAATGTGTAAATAAACAGGTTTAAGCTGCTGCTGTTTAGCTTTGCGATAATTTTTTAATCTGTATATAAGCTTTGCTACCTTACATGTTGAGAGTGTAAAGAAGATCTGGAGTTTGATTTGTATATGGTTTCTGCAGGTATGGGTTTTTCTTTTGCTGGCCTGCATTTCTTTGTTTTATTTTCTCTGCGGTTTTTTTGATTTTATGAACATCATAAAGCTGGTGGTTTTCCAGTTTCATGACTTATTTCTTGTTTACTGGCTCAGACTTGAGACTGATTTTCTTTCTTATTATTAAAGAAACGGCTTTTTGGCTCGTCTCTTTTACTTCTACTTTCATTGTTTTTTTGGGTTTATTTTATTTTTGATTGAGGAAAATGTCGTGTTCTATGTTACTGTATCATTTTAATATATATTATATTTAAAGAGAGTGTTCAAAATGAAAAGAAAGGCTCAGAGAGGGAAAAATGTGTTCTTAAACTTTTGAGTGCTAATAATTGATGATTTGTGTGGATTATATGTTAGATCCCCAAATTACAGCTTATTAATTTCTTGGGAAGTTTTTCTAATTTGATGAGCTTTTTGTTTTCAACCTACAGGTACCAGAAACAGAAGATGAGAGTTTTTCATTTTTAGATGAAAGAAAAATCTTTGAAATTTCCGTTAGAAAAAGAAACTTTATTCGTAATGGATTGAAATAGAGGAAGCAGCCCATTTTGGTGGCAATGTTAAAACCTTTAGCTTCTGGGCTGCTGTTGCTCTCTTTACTTTTGATATCAGTATCTGCAAATGAGAATGGTTATGCTCGATGTAATTGTGACGATGAGGGAAGCTTATGGAGCATAGAGAACATTCTAGATTGCCAAAAAGTCAGTGACTTTCTGATTGCTGTGGCCTATTTCTCGATTCCCATCGAACTTCTATACTTTGTTAGCTGCTCAAATGTCCCATTCAAATGGGTCCTCTTTGAGTTCATTGCCTTTATTGTCCTTTGTGGATTGACCCATTTGCTTAACGGCTGGACTTATGGCCCTCATCCATTTCAGCTCATGCTTGCCCTTACTGTTTTCAAGATTTTAACTGCTCTGGTCTCATGTGCCACTGCTATTACACTCTTCACTCTCATTCCTTTGCTTCTCAAAGTGAAGGTAAGGGAATTCATGTTGAAGAAAAAGGCGTGGGATCTTGGCCGCGAAGTTGGGATTATTATGAAGCAAAGAGAAGCTGGATTACATGTTCGTATGCTTACTCAAGAGATTAGAAAATCGCTTGATCGGCATACTATCCTTTATACAACTCTTATTGAGTTATCTAATACATTGGGGTTGCAGAATTGTGCTGTGTGGATGCCTAATGAGATTAGGACGGAGATGAATTTGACACATGAGTTGAATGGACGTAATTATTCGAATACTGATAATGGTTCCATTCCAATTACTGATCCTGACGTTGTTAGGATTAAAGACAGTGATGGGGTAAACATACTTAGGCCTGATTCAGCACTTGCTATAGGAAGTAGTTGGGTTTCTGGTGAACCAGGGCCTGTTGCTGCAATTAGAATGCCAATGCTTCGTGTTTGCAACTTCAAAGGGGGAACTCCTGAGATAATGCAGGCTTGTTATGCGATATTGGTATTGGTTCTTCCTGGGGGAGTGCCTAGATCTTGGACAAACCAGGAATTGGAGATAATTAAGGTTGTAGCTGATCAGGTTGCTGTGGCCCTATCTCATGCTGCAGTTCTTGAAGAGTCCCAACTCATGAGGGAGAAGTTAGAGGAGCAAAACCGAGCTTTGCAACAGGCAAAAATGAATGCAATGATGGCTAGCCAGGCTAGGACTGCATTTCAGAAGGTAATGAGTGATGGTATGAAGAGACCTATGCATTCAATTTTGGGTTTGATTTCAATGATGCAGGATGAGAATTTGAGCAATGAGCAACGGATCATTGTTGACGCAATGATGAAGACTAGCAATGTTCTATCAACGCTAATAA
Source organism: Excoecaria agallocha (assembly GCA_037975025.1). Taxonomy (NCBI): domain Eukaryota; kingdom Viridiplantae; phylum Streptophyta; class Magnoliopsida; order Malpighiales; family Euphorbiaceae; genus Excoecaria; species Excoecaria agallocha. Next base: position 106,098,963 of record CM075808.1, on the reverse strand, counting down.
ATGATGTGATGGAAATGTCAACAAAGGATAGTGGAAGATTTCCTTTGGACATGAGATCTTTCCGTTTACATTCCACGGTGAAAGAAGTAGCTTACCTAGCCAAGTGCATATGTGTATATAAGGGCTTTGGGTTTTCTGTCGATGTTGACAAGGCCTTGCCTGATCATGTTATGGGTGATGAGAGGAGAGTTTTTCAAGTGATTTTGCATATGGTTGGCAACTTACTGGATGGCAATAACAGAAGAGGGCATTTGGTACTTCGAGTTTTCATTGAGAATGGAAGCCAGGAAAGGAACGACCATAAATGGGCAGCGTGGAGAAGTAGCTTGGCTGATGGTGATGTATATATCAGATTTGAGATCACAGTGAACAATGATGGTTCTAAATCAGAGAGTTCAAGTTCATCTCTGCAGGTTGGTGGTAGGAGATATTTCAGTGATGGCATTGAGGAGAGCTTGAGCTTCAGTGTTTGTAAAAAGCTGGTGCAGGTAAGAATCTAAATTCTTCTTGCTAAATTAAATTAATGTACAATGATTGGCTTATTGTCTCTGATTTTTTATTCCCTGATCCCAAATTCAGTGTGTCTGTGATGATGATAATATTTAGCACAATAGTTGTCTCTAATCAAGCATGTTAGTCTTTTCTTTTGGTATCCGTCGTTGTGTCTGTATGCTACTGTGCTTATGAGATTTCTTGATCCTTCCGAGTTCAGAGGGGCTAATATTAGGCATGTGAATTTAGGTTTAGATTTAAGTTGCATGTCTTTGGCAACAATTTTAATTTGATAACCTATTTATTGAGCGATTGATATTATTTAGGAACTCCTGTGTTAGTAATAAGGCTTATATTCGTTGATTTATAGTTCAACTTGCATACTGAGCATCGAAGATGAAATGAAAATCCTACAAACATATTTCTTGGCCTATTAATTTGTTTCTAATATTTGTGTGATTTGGCAGTTGATGCATGGGAAGATCTGGGTTGTTCCAAATTCTCAGGGTTTTCCTCTAAGCATGGGGCTGGTTCTACGGTTTCAGCTTCGGCCATCTATTGCGGTAGCCATCTCTGAATCTGGAGAATCTTCAGAACACCCGCACTCCAACTCTCTTTTCAGAGGTGTGCAAGTTTTGTTAGCCGATTCAGATGATATCAACAGAGCTGTGACTCGTAAGCAGCTTGAGAAGCTAGGCTGCTGTGTTGCAACTGTTTCATCTGCATTTGAATGTCTTAGTGCTATCAGCCCTGCTATGTCTTCTTTCCAAATGCTTCTTCTGGATCTTCAAATGTCTGACTTGGATGGATTCGAAGTTGCATCAAGAATCCGGAAGTTCAGAAGCCGGAGTTGGCCATTAATAGTTGCCCTTACAGCAAGTGTCGACGATGATGTGTGGGTAAAGTGTTTCCAGGTTGGAATGAATGGTGTCATTCAGAAACCGGTTGTGCTGCAAGGAATCGCCACCGAGCTTCGAAGAGTCCTTTTGCAGGCAAACAAGGTCATATGATGACAGATTCTGTAAGTTACAGAACTGCAGTAGCCTTAATTCCTTAGGCCAAGCAGTTTTGGGGTCAACGAGACCCCGAAACAGCCTTACATGTCTCCCCCTCTAAGTTCTAGCATAGAAATGTTTACATATACAACCTTTACAGTCAATGGTATACAAAATTAGCTCCTTTCATTCCATATCTTGATGGATTTTTAGCCTTCTATGATTGAAAAGAAGTTGCACTCTTATAAACAATCCATCTAATTGTACCTAATTAACAATATTCTTTAGGGAATAGACTTAATTGCTAGTCTTGACTGCTGATTCTTGCACAAGAATACGCTACAAAGATTAATTGTGTCTATAGAGAAGTAATATTTGCTAATTTAGTTGTTTCCTGCAGAAAGGTGACTGATAATATTAATATTTACACATGAACTTTCTTCTTGATTTGGTATGCTACAAAGTACTTTGACAAGAACATGAAAATAGTTGTTTCTGCAGTTGAGTATTTTTGTTTTTCTTTTGAAGTTTGATATTGAAAATAATCGTGTTGTTATACTTTTAATTTTATTTTATTGGTCATCACAAAGAACTGTATGTAATTTTTTTTGGTATAATTATTGGTATTATTTCATTCAAGCTGGATTGGCTTATTATGGGGGGTAAAATTTTTTTAATATTGATTTTCGCTATTAACAAAATTCAAACTCGAGAAATGTATGTAATTTTGATAGCACATTTATCGGACGACAAAATAAAATATATATTTTCGATGTTTGCAAAACCCAAATGCTGGTACTTTGTTGGCATGTCATTTTATTATTTTACTCACTGCTTAGAAATAAATGGTCGCGTGCATTGCACGTTTTCTGCCACCTTAGGAGGAAGTTTCCATTGATGCCAAAACCCCCAGCTCGAGGAAAGCAGAGTCGGAGTCTAAAGATAAGTACAAGAATAATACTTAAATCGTTCGATTTTTTTTTATTTGTTATTTTAATTATTTTTATTATGATTAAAAAATAATAAATAAATTTAAATTTGATATTAAGTTATATGATTAATATTAAATTATTAAATTTGATTGATTTTAATTTTATTAAAAAAAATAAATTAAAAAAATAAATTAAATTATATTAAAAATTTAAAAATAATAAATAAAATTTAAATTTTATTTAAAAATAATAAATAAAAAAATAAAGAGAGTATAAATTATCTCGATATTTGCTGCGATAATTGTTTTTAAAAAAAACACCATGCATGAATCTGAATACGTAGCTTGAGACTATTATTTGGAATATCCTTAAAATATCAAACCAAGTGGACAGCTGGACCCATCTCCCTAACTTACAGGTGAAATTAAATTATTTCTTACAATTAAAATATTATTAACAATACACATCACAAGGCATAAACTTCCGTGAAAGGGAGTGATTAAGTTCGAGCTATGGATAGGTGGTTTAATTACAGGTATTATAGGCCTATTATCTCCTTATTATAATATTAATTAATATATTATATAAATAAATAAATGGATTATTTTCTTAGGTATATCCATGCCTGAGAATTTGGTCCATAGATTTTTAGGCAGCTTGGAATTGACTGATTGAAATATTCACACAAGGGACAGTTTTCTTGTTATTTTCCAAATCCGTTACCCCATCCATTTCTATTGCAATTTTATTTTATTTTTTATTTTTTTAACTCCCGTTTTAAAATAATAGTCTCGAAATTTAATTCACTTTGCTATTTCTATCATATAATATTTTTGAATTATCTATAAAATTTTATTTAATTTATTAATTATCGATAAATTTTTTAATTATTTTTTATACTATTTTCCAAATAAAACTTAAAATAATTTGTTATTTATGTATTTCTATTTGATCATATGTTTCGTTTAGATCAAATTGGTTTTTAGCAATTTACAATTTATAAATTATAATAATATTAGTTATTATTCTATTTTTTATAATAATAATTAGGGATGGGCCAATCCATAGCCTACTTTTCAAGTCCAGTTCACTAAAGTCGGTTTTGCAATGTTAAAGTCCAAGTTCAGTCTATTAACAATTGATTAACTGCTAAAAAAATTAAACATAAAATTCATATAAAAAATTTCAATCCATCCATCAAATTAAAATATAAATTTTTTAAATTTTAAATATAAAATATCAATTATTCAAATTTAATAATAATACACTAAATAAAATTATATAAACATTAATTTATCAGTATTTACTTTTTAACATTAGGAGAAAATATAAATATATGTAACACACACTTGAATGAAGATAAAAACAGAATAATTAATGAAGTTCATTTTTTCAAAGGGCAAATTAGTAAACTTAAAGGATAACTATTAAATTTTTTAATTTTTCTGAAACAGTCTAAATGGACAAATAATGTGGAATTGAGGAAGTAAATTTTTTTAGATTGTGTGAAATTAAAAGTGGAATTATTGTTTTAGGACGGATATGGTATTATTTTTCTTGAAGAGTGGCATTATGTGGTATTTATTGGAATTGAGTTTCTTCATATGTTCAATGATAGTACTTCATCAAATTAAATTATATTGAAAGTTTAAAAGTAATATATAAAAAAAATTTAAATTTTATTAAAAAATAATAGATAAAAAAGAACGAATAGAGTAATATTTATTTTTACTGTTATACAGGTAATTATTAAATTGTATTGATAACATAAAAAATCAATTGACTAAAATACCCTCTAGTAAAAATGAGAAAGTTTCACAATGATATTTAATTAATTCTCTCTTAATTTTACGAAATGATAATTAAATGGGATTATTTAAAAAAAGAAAAGAAAAGAAAGAGGGGAGCATTAGCTAAAGCATTAATAAATAGTGGGTGAACCACGCTTATAATTATTAATTTGTTGGATCTTATTCTCCTAGGCATGCAGGTCTTCTTTCAGATCCTACCAACCTTGGTGTTTATCAATTATTACTCTCATCGAAAATTTCTCAACTAAATTTCTACATAGAATTTCTTCTAATTAATTCCCATTTTAGTAATTAATATAAAGATTTTAAAATTGAAGGGTTCACTTGGAAAGTATAAAAATCTGATGAGATGAGAATATAGTCTAAGTGACTGGTGTCTCACGTAGAGCGGCACGAAGTAGATAATATATGATTCTTGACAAATAAAGATACCTACAACTAATTATATATTAGTATATAAGATCAAGAAAAGGATGGCCCTTATACCGACTTAATTGGACAAAAGATTATTTATTGCCAGAAAGGTCTATTGGGAGAAGGATGCATGCTTTCTTCTTTCGGTAATTATTAAATAAAGAGGGGGCAGAGGGGACTGTATCTCTAATATAATATCACTTTCAATTTCAAGTTTGTCTTTCATGCTTTTTTATTTTGGTAGCATGAAATGAATATGGCAACTTGCTTATAATTATATACTGCGATAGAGACATATAGTTTTTGTATATAAAAGAGGATAAATTGCTCATGTGACTTCAACCCAATTTCGGCTTATTTTAATTCTTTGAAAGGAGGAAAAAAGAAAAAGTCGGGTGTCAAAGGGCTCTGTACTCTGTATCATGGTTATTAAACTCGGATTGACTCGGCCGGTCGGATCGGTTGGACCGCGACTCGGCAAGCAATCCGAATTGATTCAACTTCAAAATCAGAAGTGATAAAAACTCGGATTGACTCGTAAAAAATCGGGTTGACTCGAAACTCATCGACTCGGACCAGACTCCGGTTCAATGCCAAAACGTTGAGTTTTGGGGAAATTTGCCCTAAAATAAATCCCTAAAATTTTTCACTTTCTGCCTTCATCTCTGTTTTTCACGCCGCCCTCCTCTCTGCCTTTCACGACTCAGCCATTCTCGTCGAAGGTTGGACAGCAGCAATTCTCATCACACTTGGGAGCTTTTTTCTGCCCTAACGCACGACTGGGAGGTAACGGCTCACCCTCTCTCTCTCTCTCTCTCTCTCTCTCATAGTTATCGTCGGCTGCTCTGCTTCTCACCCTCGCCGAACCATCTTTCTTAGATTCTCAGGTAGTATTTTGTTCGCTGAAAGTTTTTTGAGGGCTAATGGGTTATTTTAGCTTGCTGATATCTGATAACTTTTTCCTCAAAAAGAAAATAATATTTCATTAACCTAATTCTCAAGAATGTCCTTTTGTGCGTTAGCTATTATGAAAAAAGATTTTTAATGTTTGCAAGCTTTCAAACAAGCACTGAATACATGTCTATGGTAAAGTGAGTTAATCTGATTTAGAAATCATACTTTTACCTCCTCTTCCCCTAAATTCTCAACTTAAAACCTAGGGTTAGTTCAATTTTCAGATACAGTGAGAATTCAGTTAATAATATGGTGAAGAGATTCCTCTGTTTGATGATCTATTTCTTCAAACATAAGCATGGCCTAATTATTTGTTGAATTGAGAATGCTTCGATTACTGCTCTACTTCTGCATATTGAGTTTGCATTGTGATGGCTGTGTTATATTTTTTAATTGGATTTGCATCACTTCAAATGTAGTTTATAATGTTATGTTAATTTTTTTGTAAAACCAATCTAAATGGATTGGAGTTGAAAAATTGCTCATATACTAGCTAAGCTGGCTAAACTGCACTTTTCTGCTATTTTAATCAAATTTATAATTATATATGTCTTCCTAAGCTCTCCACAATTTATCAATAAATGACATTTAATTAATAGACTAGCAACGACATTTTCAATAAATGTTCAAAGTTTAAAATAGTTATATATTGATATTTGGTAATTAAAAGTTTTTTTTGAATATATTTTGATATATAATATTTTTAATTTTTTTTATAAATAATTATATTTATAAAAATAAAAAATTCCGAGTCAACCCGATCCAATCAGTTGACTCTCGACTCAGTTGGCAAGCCGAGTCGATCTCCGAGTCGCTTCTGAAAACATTGCTCTGTATGTAGGATATATTATACATATATGTATAATTAATTATTATTTTTTCCCCCTCAAAATCCAGCTTCAAATCTACGATCTTTTATGTCTTTTTATATTGAGTTTTTAAACTAAAATATTCTACATATAGTCTTTTAATTTTTATAAAATTTTGATCACATTAAATTGTTGATCCACGTCAGAAATATAAATAAAATATGCATACATTTAAATTGCACGAGTTTAAAATTGACCCTACAACAAACTTATTTTTCCACTAGTTTGGGATTGGATGAAGAGTGTAATGAAAAATGTGGATGAAAACAAGTTTTGGTGATATTTTGATGGTGTGTAGTGGTCACAAAAACGGTTCAACTATACGCACTGATTATTTGAGAGGTTGGTTGGTTTTTTTTTTATTTGAAATTTTAATAATTTTTCAGATAAATGTCACATTTTTTTTTATCTCATGTGAATTTAATTGTGAATGTATCTCACTCTAATTATTAATGTCAAGTAAAAATTTAATATAACGTGACTCAGTATCTTTATTTATAATTTGGAAATTCAATGTTAAAAATATTAAAGTTAAGAAATTTAGTTATTGGTTTTGCCTTAATAAATTTTAGAGCTGTAGAGGATTAGACCACCATGTCATTGAAGGGTATGTAAATCTTTCAATATATATATTAACCGAAAATGGAAAGCAGCTCTTGCCCAAATATATCAACCCTCAGTCTTAAGTTTTGGATGTTGAATTTTCAATAAACTTTCAGGTTTCCCAATTGAGCAATTTGGAGTTTGCTGCCTTTGAATTATTTGTTTTGATTAAAAAAAAAAAAGTCATGATTTAAGCAAGAAATTGATTAGTGGAGAATGGAGATAGATGACGTTTGTTTGCAAGCAGAAGTTGGCTAAGATAAGGATTAATTCAAGGCATTCCTTTTTCCATAAACTATGTTTGCCGTGATTGTGAGCTGATTGGGCCAAAATATTTTCTTTCAGGAGGTCACGTTTGTTTCTGTATTATATATTAAATAGTATAATATAATACAAATTAATATAAATACAGTATTTAGTAAATTTTTTAGAAAATTAATATATAGATAATATAATAAATAATAAATTTTTTTTTCTAATACTATTCATAATTTAATATATTATAAATTAATGTGTTATGTAATACGGTGTAAATCGTATTAAAAAAAAGTGTTCATCATTTTCTTATCTACGGCATGCCTTTACCTTTGATATTTTCATTATTTGTCGCACTTTGTCACATTATTGCCGCTACCTCCACCATCACTGCTATTGTTGTTGTCGCCGCCATGACCACCATCACACCTCTGGCACCTACAACCATCGTCACATTGTTGCTGCTACCACCACACTACAAGCACTGCCACCATTACCACCACGGCCATGACCACCACCATGAATTCACCGTCGCCGCCTCCACCACCATCATCTATCATAATTGCCGTCACCACTGTCATTGCCACTATTACCACCACTACTGCCACTGCTGTCACCACAACGTCACTACGTACCACCACTGCCAACATCACCACACCACTACCGCAGCCATTGCCACTCCCACCACTACCGCCACCACCACTACCATCTACCATAACCACCGCCATTGCCACTATTGCCACAACTATTTTCACTGTTATCACCACACTGTCACTACGTACCACCACCGCCACCACCGTCACCATCTTCATCTAATGATTGTTAATTTATCTATTAATATATATTTATATTTCAAGAAATTTGTACACTTTAAAAAAATTGATGTATATATGAAAAATTATATTTTATAATCAATATTTTTTCTAAATTAGTAATATTAAAAATAATTTAATTTTACATATTTTTAATCTTTTTTTAAAAAATACAATATACCATTTTGCACCAAATATAATATAAAATATTACATGCTATTATAATTTTATATCAAACATTGTATATAATAATATAAGGTAGACGACATAGACTAATACTATATAGATTAATATTATACAGATTAATATAATATAGTGAACCAAACGTACCCTTAATTTTTTTGTTAATTTTTTTTTTTAATCTCAGCTTACTAAATAACAAAGAAATCAATCAAAATAAAGAAAATATAAATTTACAATTTTCTCTTAAGGACCAAATCATTTCTCGCCGTTTTGATTGCAAAGCAATGAAGCATGATATGAATTTTGCTTTTTCTTTGGCTTAAAGTTAAACATAGACATCAGCTCATGGGAGGATAGCACCATGGTGTTACAAGTTACTAATACTATCTTTGCATGAGTCAAATATGGTTTAATGAAGTATGGTACGCTATATGATATCGTATGGTATAATATGATAATAATTGTTATTATATTTGAAACAATGATATTGTATAATAATATATGGTTAAATAATATTTTTATATTTGATTTGATAGTATGATATGATTCAGAAAATAATAAAATATTCAGAATACCCTTAACCATAATAACTAGAAACTAAAGATGGATTGAAATAATAAATAAGGGCAGTAAAAAAATTTCTAATTTTAGTTAAAGTGTTATTTTGAAAACGAATATTATTAAACCATTTCAACTTATCAAATCTACGGTTTGAAATATATTTTGGAGAAAAATCATAGGTCTAAAACCAGGAAATTATCATATAAATAAAATACCATTCCAATGGAAGTCTTTCCAAACATAAAATCAACCTATAGCATATCATAAAATTCCACATCTTACCTATCATGGAACGAATACAGCGTAAGTATCACTTTATATTTAATATTTTCAATATCCCACAAATTCAATCCTTGAGTATTCTCTCATTTTCTGTTTGGTTAAAAATCATAAAAAAAAAGTATCAATTTCATAATTTAAGGGTATGAGATTGGAATCCAAAGAATGAACGAAATCTGTTTGAGTTATTGCAAGGGTTTTTATTCAGGAAAGGGTAAGGTGTGGGTATGGAAGATTATATTCATGTTTTGGTAAGCAAACATTTGGTCCAAATTCAATCTACCAAATCTATTGAAAATATGTATAATAATTTCATATGTAAGGCCACTAGTAAGGCATGGTATGGTATCTTCATCTCTTGGTCATTTTTTGATTCAAAAGTATCCACTCTCTGTGGTGCTTTTTATTTGTCTAATTATTTTTTAAATGATTATTATCATCCTAAAAAAAAAGATAATTATTGGAGTCAGAAAAATCCAATCATTGATCTCACTATCACATGAAAAGCTATAATTCAGCTTCTGACGAAGTAAAATTAGTTGGAAGAAAAAAAATGTTATCGATTGCTCATAATTTAATTTAATCTAAAGCATATATATCAAGGTAGGTACTATGTAGCTTTTAATTTATTTTTATCGGCATTTCATGATAATGCCTTTGGTTCATTTCAAATTCTACTCCTATAATTATGAACTTTTTGTTAGTGCTAATTACTTTGTATTAGAATATCTTGCCTTTTATGGTTGATTAGATTGAATAGAATTGACCATATATCTTTAACGATATTTTATAAAATTAAAAAAAAAAACCTCAAATCTCGAAAACAAATAAAATTAAGAGCAGTAGAAAATATGGGAGATCAATCTTAGTCGTTGAACTAATCCTTCGTTGCTTTGTAAACAATCAAGAGAGGCTCTATGCTAACTAACAAAAGTAGGAGCTCCATACAATTGAATCCAATAATTACATTAAAATATAGAAAGTCTTGATTCTAAACAACAAATTAAAAAACTTGATTTTATTCAACCTAGATTTTGGTTTTATTTAAGCTAGATTATATTCTTCCTTAAGATGAATTAAATACGTGCTAGATATCTAATCACCTTGACTTACTACTAATTTTTATACTAAAGATACAATTATGGATCTAATTAGTCTGTATGTCAGTATATTATTCTAACAATTGTACAACTGGCCATTGTGGAGACAATCAATAGAATAATATCGACATGAGATCGTAAAAATAATATAAATACTGAAAACTGTAAAAAATTAATAAAATATATTTAAATGTCACAAATATAAGAACTGAAATTTCAATTATCTTTCAACTGAAAAATAAATCTAACCAGGCATGTTGATCATTGAAGGTTTGTGAAGAAGAGAAAAAAAAGAACAACCCACAAAGACCGTAAAATTCACGCTTTTTAATAATTTCCTAAAATAATTTAACCTAAAAAGAGTTTTAAGTAAAATAGAAAAGATAAATATTCTAGATTCCAAAAAAAAAAAAAGAAAAGATAAATATTCTAAAATATAATTTCAATCTTTTTCCTATCTAAAAGTCTTATTTACTAGTTAATCATCTCCTAAAAAGCAGAAAACAAAAATCACATTATACGCAAATTTCATTATCAAGTTTAACTCATTTGTGCCCACGACTCTTCAACACAAATCATAAAATGATGAGTTTAACATACCCGAATTCCCTTTTCTTTTCGAGGAAATTACCCCAATTGCCAACTTTTTTTTCCTTTTTTCAAAAAATATAATCCCCTCCCCTTATTTTTCATAAATATCACCTTTTAAATTCTTGTTTTCATAAACACAATTTTTTTTTACTTAAATAAAAATTGTCCTTCTCATTCCACCGTTTCTTCTCCGACAATCTACAGTTCTATCTCCATTGTCTCAAGATACAGAGATGTGCAGCAAAGGATTTGATCAACTTTTGCCCTACATGAAACCAAAACAGTTTTGGCCGAGGGCTTGTTGTGCATCCTGATACCTTCTTTGAAACTATTTTACTGGATTTCTTTTCTTGTTTCAATTCTTGCCTTGTGATACTTTGTGATGCACTTTTATAATAGTAGGCTAAAGACCAGGATTGGCTTTCTGTAGTTGATCAAGGGTTTAAATGCTGATAGCTCCTCCCCTCTTTGAACCTAATTTACAATCTCAGGATTTCAATTGTGGAAGATCTCAAAACCCTATGCAACATAGCTCTTGTCTCATTAATTTTTCTAATTTTAAATTTTTGATGTTCCTCTTAATTTTTTAATTTCATGGTACGAGCATTTTGTTGTCTTGTCTTTCTGTTTAGTATCACAATTACCTGATCCAGAAAATAGTTAGGCGAAATTAGGATGTAGAGGAGCAACTTCCTCTGTTAATTTTGGGTTGAGTCAGACATGTAAATCCTTATCCTTGACAATGACCAACATGTTGTATGCGATCAATGCTACCATCAATTTTTAGCTGCTTACAAAGAATAACATATGACCATTATTGTTGATTTTAGTTCGTACAATTTAATTGGCTGTTTTGATAGAGCATCAACTTAATATAAGGTTTCATGGTTGCGATTTTACATATATTGGCTGGTTTTACAACGGCATCTATTACCAACTTAGAAACTTCTCATGTGCACCGGCTCCTTTGACATAGCATACGGTATGACAAAAATACTATAAATGCAGTTTTAAAGGTTGAAAAGAAGGTAAGTGCGAAGGGGAATACTACAAATTGATGTGGATGTGTACTAATGCATAGATTTCTGTTCCAGGGACTACGAATGCTATATTTTAGCAAGTTGAAGGAGCTTGAAATTTTTACTTGTAATAATAAGTAGAGAACAAAGGCTTTTACTCATAATACTAAGCAGAGAACAAAGGCATTTCATTTACAAATAAGTTAAAACAACACAAAATTTGGTATATTTGAGAGCTACTAAGCTTGGTCAAGAATTCATTTCATTTATAAATGAACTTGCTTAACCTAGAATTCCCCGTTTACACAATTAACAACCATTGCTGCTTTTGCAGAAGTGCAACTTAGTTTAAAGAATGTCTTATTTACTACGAGCTGCAAAAACTTTGATGACAGCCTTCTTGGCATCTCACCATGGCAGCGTTCCTGTTTCTAATAGAAGTATGGCATCACAGCATTTTAATGGCAATTCTCCTCTTAGGAATTAACTTGCTCCAACCAGCCCTGCAACAGCTCTCCAACATTCACCACTGCTCCACAGTGGTCAAAACCAAAATGCAACTTGCCAAGTTAGCTTACAAGAATCTGTTGTATGGATAGTTATTCAATTATAGCGTGCAAATAGCATTTCACCTTTAGCAGGATGCTCAATCCAAGGTCCATTCATTATATTCAGTATGCTGCATGCCTCACTATATTCCAGATCGGGCAGCAACTTCGGGGTGAGTAAAAAACACCTATTCAATAATGTAACAAATGTATAAATTCATTTGTTGCATTTTCTGACATAATCTACATGAAAGCACACTGTGTATATTGTTAAGTATTATATTAATTTTATATTATTATTACATATTATAATACACACTGTGTACATCAAATACACATACTATGTACTTGGTGTATACATTGTGTGTATACCAAATACATAGTATACAATAAATGTACATGTTTTACATTTATAATAAAGAAACATTATTGAGCATTATACCAATTTATATTATCATTTTATAATATAACACACACCGTATACACCAAGTACACACACTGTGTACTTGGTGTACACACTGTGTATATACTAAGTACACACTGTGTGTACACCAAGTACGTTTATAGTTATAATAAAGAAATATTATCGAGCATTATAGAAATTTATATTATTATTTTATAATATAAAATACACCGTGTACATCAAGTATACACACTGTGTACTTAGTGTACACATTATGTATATATTAAGTACACACTATGTGTACACCAAGTACATGGTATACAACAAATGTATATATTTTATAGTTATAATAAAGAAACATCATTGAGCATTATACTAATTTATATTATCATTTTATAATATAACACACACTGTGTACTTAGTGTACATACTCTGTGATATGCTTTTTGTAAAAGGTTAAATACCGCAAGTATACGGTGTACCGATTATAGTACTTCAGATATCGATCCCACGAGGAATGTTGATTAATATTGTACACTATTACTACTTGATTTTAATCTTGTTTACAATGCTCATTCATTTGCAAGTTAAAATTATTATTAAAACTACACTACATAAATTAAATATTTTTCTACTTTAATGATAATCCGAGAAGACTTATGAATATGATGAATTTAACATGTACATAATTATGGAATTTGATCTTTTTCTCTTATTTGTAATTTAATCTTTATCATGCAAGCCAAGTTGGAATAATGTTCTATGTCGCAGCTCTCGCATCTAGACTAGATTATGCCTTAAACATGCATTTATGGTTCTAAATCGCAGCTCTCGCATTTAGACAAGAATTACATAAACACACATTCAAAGAATAAAAACCAACCTATAACAACTATCTCCACATGTGATCTCTCAAACTATGATTTGATAATGAATTTTCTATTAACTTTCAATAAGACGTTGCTCTCGCTAACTCCCTTATTTATGACCATTTTGTTGATTCTCAGAAAAGGAATTGCAAATTGAAGGTCGTCTTCCTTAACTTATAATGATACTAATAAACTTTTAATAGCAAATACTACATATAAAGATAAATGAAAGAGAAATTATTAAATATGAATAACAACACTCAAGTTCATAAAAAGAATTCATAATAGTTACAAAGAAGAAGAAAATATTAGAAATAAAAGAAGGAATCTCTCAACCATTCTTTCTTTCACCAAGTGTAGTCTTCTTCATTGTATTTGCCTCCTCTTCAAGCCATAAAACTAAAACTAAAACCTACAACTACTATTCTCTAATTACACTTTTTAAAATAATAAAAATAAATGATTCATTCTTCTAATGATTATAGCTTCTAGGGTATATATAATTTTTCAAGCATCAAGTCCCTTCAAGTGCCCCTCTATATGGTTGCAACCCTTGATGAAACTTGGTGTCCTTTTAAGTGACTTTTCAACATAAACTGCCTTTAACCGCCTCCTGTCTCGATCGCGGTACTTGTCGCGCTCGCGACAGGACACGCTTCTTTTGTCGCGCTCGCGATACATGTCGCGCTCGCGACAGGGCTTCTCCCTTTTTCTCCTACATAAACAAAACTTAACAAAATACATTAAACACACCTAATTCTAGCATAATTTAATACAACTAAACATTATTTTAGTAACAAAATATGGATTAAATATGAGCTATTTAGGCTCATATCACTCTGTATACACCGAGTACACTCTGTGTATACACCAAGTACACTCTGTGTATACAATAAATGTATATATTATACAGTTATAATAAAGAAACATTATTGAGTATTATACTAATTTATATTATTATTTTATAATATAACACATATTGTGTACATCAAGTACACACACTGTGTACTTGGTGTACACACTGTGTATACACCAAGTACACACTGTATATACCATTTACACATTGTATATATGTAATATACAAACATATATTGTAAAGCATTATATAAATTTTATATTATCATTACATAATATAATACATTTAAAATCTAAAATGGTAAAGCATGAGAATCAAAGTTGAACAAGACTCTATCCGGCGAATTCAATCCAACTCCTTTTACATATAAACTTTAAAAAATTGTGTCTATTTATTAATTTTTATTTGTGATTATAAACTCAAAGAATTGTGATAAACAATGCAGGAATTGGGAAGGTGCCACTCGTGGAGCTTGTCATGCACAATTTTTGGGAGTTGCTTGTTTCTGTTACTTCAATTGTTAGCTAAGCAATAAGCACTATGCCTATGCGTTGATCAAGTTTCCTTTATCCAACCCCATATGAATGATACCTCTACTAGCAAAACCAACTGAATAAGGCATTATAATTATGTATGCTCTACATTTTTCACGCAAATAAATTACTACTGAAAGCATCATGAGTTTTCCTGTGCATATTGTATGTACATCTGCATATGCACATACACAAGCCCTATCTAAAGGACAAAAAGACATCAAGAGAAAAACACAGGATACCAAAATTACTTTTTAAATACCACTTCAATGCCATTTTTGAAGAATGGGAATTAAAAGTTGAACTGGCTCATAGTGAAACTACATAAGGAAAATATTACCTCCCTAACTTTATCCAACAACATTAACACCATACCCTTCTAAAGATTTTGTATCGTGCAATAACTTTGCAGAAATGATGAACTGTGCAGGATGCTTAGCATCTTGCTGAAATTTCACAGTATTTCCCACTTCCCTACTCAACAAATCATGTAGAATATAAAAAATAAATCTAAGATAGAAAAGAAAGCACATGTTTGTACATACTTGATAGAAATTCCATTATCTATGGTACTGTTATATAATTTTAGAAACCATAATTTGATGCCCTATCTCTTCACACCAAAGTATACATAATCTGTCCAAAAAGTTACTTTATTTAACTGCCTCTAAGGTCAAAATTTTCCAAGAACTCACTTATGAATTTCAGAGATACACTTTATTTTAAATTATATTTTCAGCTAAAACTTTCAGTAAGCAAGTGTCAATATTCTAATAGGCAAAATTACATAAACTTTAATTCATCTTAACCACATTTTGGCCAAACTATGAACAACAAAATATGGCATTTCATCGAATAACTACACAACAAACTACAAATACCAAATGAATGTTAATACCTTCATACCTCCAACATTCTACTTCTTCTTTTCTTTAGCAGCTTTGCGCCTACTGGGAATCACAATTTCACCTTTAAGGATAGGGATTTCCATAATTTGCGAAAGCTCGCCGAATTTCTTTCGGAACTTCTCCACTTGATCGTCATCGACCATGGTGGCCTTGTGGCTTCCAAGGTAAAACGGGTGGTTTTCGAACCAAACATCCACCACATACTCCTTCTGGGTCCCACCGGTGGTCATCACCAATTCTCCATTGCAATAGACCTTCGCATCCTCGTGGAATTGAGATATATATCCGAATTGAAAAATGGAAAAGAAATTGTCGGTGGTCTCAAAATATTCACACACAAAGAGGGATGTTTGGTCTCGAAATCAATGGAAATGAAGGGTCATCGGTGATCGGAGAGACTGGAATTATCAATTATGGGAAAAAGGAGAGTGAAAAATTAGAGCAGTGAGAAAATTAGGGATTTGAGAGAGTAGGAATAGGAAATTTGATTAGAGAAGTAAAAATGTTGTATTTTATAAAAATCTTAGTTGTATTTTTATATTAAAAATTTTAAAAATTGTATTAATGAAAAAATTATGTAAATATTGTATTTTTTGTTATTTTTATTATTTTTTTGCATGGTTTTGTAAAAACACCTTTCTTTTTTCACCCTAACTTATAATGCCTCCAATTCTATAAGGCCCATTAGGCCCTGTAATGCCCTTTACGAAACCTTAACAGAATAGTTCACTTCGGTATGAACTTATACGATTTGCCTGAAATTTTTTTTACACTGATAACAAATCTTATGCAAACACAAGTCATTGAAAATTCGGGCAGTATAACGGTTACCCACTTAACGACTTCCTGAAAAACAAACAATACACAGCCTCCAGGAGGCACAATAATTTATCATATTTAACAGATACATAACATTCCATGAATTGCATACCAATCATAATAATTGAATGACATAACAAAAATTACTATTAATAAAATAATAATCCAAAATACAGTTAAGTCTTACTATCTTTAGCTGAATATATACATGCCAAAAATACTTAAAAGTCTAGATAATACTTTTCTTCAAGCTTCACTCCGTCGTGTGCTATGCTCCAGCTTATCTTTAGAACCTGTACGCAGTAAAAACTACGTGCTGAGCACTAGATATGCTCAGTGGTGACTACCAATATTAGAATTTTCAAATTAAGTATAATTATCATACTTATACAAATTATTACGTCGTCTTATCAAAAGTTGCTTTTAATCATTTTCACAAACTTTTCAGATCATTACTAACACTTTGGAAAACTTTTTTATTTTGATTTAAACTTTTTACTTAATTCAGAATATTCTCTTTTTGCCGTTCAATTATAAAAAATGACATTTTTTGTTTTCTTATTTTTACTTTTACTTAACTTTTACGTAGGACTTGACTTTTCAAGTAAAATTCTCTATTTAATTACTTCAGTACAATCTTATTTTGATGAAACGATTTACATAATTAATTGCCACAGTAATGGCAGATTTTCAATGCAGTGCTTTATATCTTCATTAATTGTAACATTATTCTTTTCATAGCAAAAATTTCAATTTCGTTATTTATTCTTTTATTGTACTTGAACTTTTTGAATTACTTGTCAGATTTCAATTATTAAAGTTTTTAAAATTTAATGCAAAGTGATGTACTTAATTAGAAATACTTTGCAAATAAATCTTTAATTCCTTCCTTTTTCTATACAAAGGTTCTTTTACCTACTTATAATAAACTTGGCACTTTTCATTTCTAATTACAGAATTGTCGTCTATTTACTTATTTTTGCCTTCAGTTAACTTTTGGCTTATAAAAGTTTAGATCAAATTTTGTTTGAATTTTTCATATAACATATTATTATTTTAATCCATAATTTCTAATTATGAACTGGTAACTTTTCTTTTAAAGAAGTATATTTTTGGGCTATTTAATCATTAAATTACTATTTTATCTCGTAAAATAATCTCTTTCCATCTTTGCTTATTAATTTCAATTTTTGTAAAAACTTACATTTTTACCCCGGAACTTTTTAATTCATTCAAGTAAGTTCTTTCATTCAAAACTTTTACATTCAGTTTACTTTTACAAATTCTGATATATTCTTTCCAATATGCCCCTAATGCAATATGACATGACTCTCAGAAAGGATATGCGGGACATGAACCCCACAGGGCCACAACAGAGAGAGAAATGATCCCCAATGGACCATTTCTTACAGAACAGAGAATAGAGACAGAGAATACTATGGTGATCAGAGATCCAGTCCATAGCATTGCAAGTCACCATGACTTACACCGCGGTATAAGGTGTCTATATGGCTAGCCATCTATATCCTAGGCAAGACTATTACTACCTGACTATTGCTAAGGGTAAAATCAATCAATTATTTTCGAAATACTTTTCAAACTGTCAGAGTATTTTACTTTCTTTTTTTTCTTAAACAATATATTCGTGTGAATCGCACTCGTTTTAGTGCTTTTTACTATTTAGTTACTTTTTTTTAATCTTTTGACATAATTTTTAAAATACTTTTCAAGTATAGATAATTGCAAATTTTTTTTTTCTTTGAATCTGTATAATTTATCAGTCATTCTTTTCAAAACTTTGACTATTCAAATCATTGACTTTCAGTCACTTTATCTTTGTTTCTTTTCAATCACTTTTTATGAATTATTTTACAATAATTCACCATAAGCATTTTTCACATAAATTTTGCAGAGGTTTTTAACTTTCTTAATTTATTTTTTAGATCAGTACATTTTTTCATTCAATTCTTTTTCAGTACTTTTATATAGTGGGTAAATTATATCTTTATAAGTCATTACGATTATCATACACTCTTTTTTCACAGTCTTTTCAATTCAATTCCTAGTCAAATATTCTTTTAGTACCTTTTTATGTACTTTGTGAATTATATCAGGGTAATTCACCTTTTTCCTGGCAATTCCCCTATAATAGAGATTGACTCGTTACCTTTTTCATATTTTTGATCTTTGGAGGTTCATTTAATCTCAATTTCACTTCAAATTTTAACTCCGAACTCACCATGATTATTACTTTCCAAAGGTCCAATAAAATATTTTTGACTTTCGAATGTCCTTTCAGGCCCGAGAAATACTATTCACTGTCGGAAAGTACTGTTCACGGCTAATCCGATGTTGAGGCCATTACAGGACCAAAATCGATTTTGAGTAAAAGCTCGTACAATAAAGGTCTTGTCCAATATGAGTGGCCTTTCAAATTAGATCTGCCAAATACAGCCAATTCGACTGGTCTGACAAAACTCAACCGTGTCAGATGAATCGATACGTCTTACAGGATATGGCCAGTATAATCGTTGTCAAATTATATCCTACATATACCTATTAGGTTCACTTGAGTACACTTACTCAATAGGCCTCATTCTTTATAAATTGCTTAATCTCTAAAGACCCCATGTATTGAGATCTTGAGATATTCTCTCTCTAAATTCTCTCTCTTTCTAAGCTTTACTAATTTAAGTTTTGAAATGCTCACGCCTAATCCGATTGGATTAATCTTCTTGCAGGTCTTAAATTGTTCCTGATCCAATCGGCTCATGCACGTTCACTCATTTCGACAATCTCAAAGATTATCCCTAACTATCAGTAACTTGTCAAAACATAAATACAAAGCTAATAAATGAATTGCACCCACATTTAATTCAAGAATTACACCAAAACTCAGTCAATTATATGCAATTTTTGGTGTTTATTGCTGACGTTTCCAATTGGATGGATTGAATTGAATTATTGGATCATAATTAGTTAAAATTTTAGGTATCATAAAAAAAATTGGATCGTGACTCAAATAAATCATTATTAACTGGGTTATAAATGAATCGGATAATAAATCAGTCAAATTTTATAACTTTTTTAAATTTTAATTTTTAAATTTAATTAAAATTTAAAAAATTATGTATATAAAATCTGTAAAAAATAATTATTTATATATTCACATTCTATAAAAGAAAGTTATGTAATCACAAATAAATACACATGAATGAATCGGATTATATTAGTTATAAAACGGATCAGATTGAATTGAATCACTTTATAAATCAAATGGATTGAATTATAAATAGATTATTAACAAAACAAAGAAGATATAAATTACTTTTTACGCAGGAATCGAGTTGAATTTGTGAATCGAATGAAAGATTGCAAAGATAGAGATGACTGCAATTTTTCTCCTCGTCGTTTACTGGATATGATATGGGCCACCAACTTCTGAGATTTAAATGGTTCTTCAAGAGAGAATACATAGGAAAAACAGAAATCCAGGTCCATGAGGCCCAATTTAATGATATTTCTTAACTTTTTCATGTCAGATTGTGGACCCTTAGAAACCCATAAAACACCTTTGCTCACTTTGCCATCTGTGTTATAAAAGAAACAAAAACAACTGAATCATTTAGAAATAAACTGAAGTGATTAGCACGTTTTATATAGATAAAATTAAATTAAAATGAGTCTAATATATATATATATATATATTGCTTTTTTTT
This sequence comes from Excoecaria agallocha, assembly GCA_037975025.1. Classification (NCBI taxonomy): domain Eukaryota; kingdom Viridiplantae; phylum Streptophyta; class Magnoliopsida; order Malpighiales; family Euphorbiaceae; genus Excoecaria; species Excoecaria agallocha. Next base: position 106,078,438 of record CM075808.1, on the reverse strand, counting down.
TTGGGGTGAGAATAGCCCAAGCCCATAACAAAGAAAAAAGTAATTTTCCATCAGATATTAACCATTATAACATTGCCCGTAATGTCTAACAATAATAATAATAAAACGTCGCTGGTAATAAATTAAACTAATATGAATTTTTTTTAGAATAAAATAGAATTAAAATTAATTAGTGCCAGTACATAAACTTCATGCTTATGTTGGTGAATCTGTCACGACTGTTGTTCTACAGGTCGTAAAATGTAAAATACACCTTCACTAATTTTTAATATTTATTAAGCCCATCGTTTTCCACATTTTGGATTTTATTATTTTATATTTCGGAGGCTAATAAGTTAATTACTGCATCCTAATTTAATCATGATTTGCATTTTAATCTACTTTATTAATTTGTTTAAGCACGTTTACGTTATGATAAAGATCAAAGAACAGCCTGTTATTCATTCTCTATTCATCGATGCAAACATTAGTTCTTTTATTAAATTTTCAAATGTTATGGATTCAAGTTCAAATCAGAGATGATAAAATTTTTTTAAAATATATTAAATGAACATAACAATATTAGTTTGTAAAGATTCAAACATATATATATATGAAGCTACTTGTACATGTTTTATTATTTAATTAACCCAATTATTTGGAGGAAACAATCTAAAGTCTTATAATTTTAAAAAAATAGAAATAAGAATTATAAGAGGATCATTCACTACCTACATGATTGTATATTTCGTGAGCACAAAAACTTAAGGCCCAAATTTTAAAAAGAAATAGCCCAGATCACAAAAAAAAAAAAAACGTGTTGCTGATAAAATATTTTACATTTTTTATCCATACTATGTAATTTTTTTTTTGGGTTGGATTTGGATCAATTTTTTTGGGTCAATTTGAGTCGATCCATGGATTTAGATCAATTTTGTCAGGTCTATCTAAAAATATATTATCAAGTAAATAATTTCTTTAAGTTTTTGTGATGAAATTATTATAATGATATAAATTTAATAGCTATAGATGAAATTAACCATTGTTTTTGATTGGTGGGGTTATCAAATAATATATAAAGCCATCTAATCAATTTTCGAGTTCTCTATCTATAAATTATTACTTTTCTATCCCGTAATTTTTGTCCATTTTCATTTTTCACATATATTAAAAAAAATTATAACAGTTATATTTAGTATACAATTTTTTTTATAATTTTCCTATTATACACATTCTGAATATAGGATTAGTAATTAAAAATAACATAACGTGAAAAATTTAAATTGCAATTAATAAGATAATATTATATAAAGGTATAATAGATAATTGATGGGTTAACTATACCGTAAAAAATGAAAGTAGACAATATTTTGAAATAAATAAAAAGGAAATTAGATGAACAAAAATTATAAGATGAATGGAGTATTATTAATATTTGCAATAGCTAACATGGTTATCATTTTCAAGTCTCAATACACGTATTCTTTTATGAAGGCCAACAGAGATAGTATAATTGAGTAACTTCTGTCGGCAAGCCATGGAAAATAACAGAAGCAGTTGGGGGGTGAGAGAGAGAGAGAGAGAGAGAGAAGAAGAGTCAATCCAATGGAAAATGTATTAATCAAATTACATTGATTAAGATCCATAATCCTCCATCTGCTTGGTCCACGTTATTAAGAGCATATCTGTCATCTTTGGACGGTTATTAGCATTAATTAATTAAAAATTTTATTTCAAATATTCAAAACTGTGCCGAATGGATAGTAAAAACAACCGTGATGTCTTCAGATATCACGGTCATAAGCACCTTTAATTTAACCTTGAAAATCAATTATTTGCATATAATATAAGGTTAATGTCACCAACCTTCAAAGGTACATGCAATGCAATTGTATATATTAGGGGTGTTCAAAACCCGACCCGAACAAGAATTTCGGGTAGGGTTGTTAGGGTCGGATAGGGTTAGGGATTTGAGAGTTGTTCGGGTCGGATTAAACCCTCATTAACCAGAAAAAGGGAATTTTTATCCCAAAATGCGGTGTTTTGATGATCGGGTAAGTTCACCCGACTCGAAATTCATTTTAAATAATTTAAAATAAAAGAAAAAATATTTTTAAAATAAAAAATAAATTCGGATTGTTCGAGTTATTCGGACGGTGTCCAAAATTATGCGAATTATTCGGATAGGGGTCCGAACTATTCGTAGGGTATGATAAAGTTGGGATATAAAAAAAAAATTTGGGGATTCGGGTTATTCGGGTTCACCCGAACCCGTCCGATGAACACCTCTACTCTATATATTTTAAGAAGCCGGCATTTGTTTGGACTTATTCCTCGTTTACATTTGCCTGGAGACATATTCAAAGTATTCTGCTATATTTAATTATCTACCTAGTTTTTGCCTTGCAATTATCAATATGAACTTTTGCGGACGCCAATAAAAACAATTAAATATTTAATAGAAAACTATAATTTTGTGCAACTTGAGTTTCATATTATAAACTTTATTTTAGTTTAAAGATAAATTTCAAAATGGTAACTAATTAATACACGAAATCAAATCAAAACGAACATAATGAGTGGGATTGGCCTTAATAAAAGTCAGCAGTTCAATTAGATACCATATTATGAGTGCGCCAATAAATTTTTAATTTTCAAAATATCAAAGATTATAAAGGTCCAATATATGTCACTATCATAAAGATTTTTACTTGTTCAAAGAGATTTCCGTATTTGATTAATAAGATTAATTAAATTATTTAGTACTCCAATTGTAATATATATATATATATATATATATATATATATATATATATATATATATATATATATATATATATATATATATATATATATATATATATATATATCTCAACTATATATATGCTGGGCCACCTCAATCCGATTGTAATATATATATATATATATATATATATATATATATATATATATATATATCTCAACTATATATATGCTGGGCCACCTCAATCCGGAGACAATCAGTTCCAGTCATAATGTCCTCACATCGTACCTGATGCAAGCAGACTGCGCACAACAATTCCTCTGCTCGAAGGTTGTTTGGCTTTTAAGAAAATGAAGGAAAATGTGAAACTTAAGTCACAAGTGTGAAATCGGAATAGAGACAAAACGGTTACATGAGTTGCACAGCTATTTTAGATGATTATTGTGGTTTTTCATTTACCATTTGGACACCGTCGTCCAGGCATGACAATGACCTGTTAACATCTGCCACTTTTCAAATTGAGACTTTTTTAGAAATAGGGTTATTTTAAAATTTATTTGTGTGAATGACGCATGAGAAATAAATTGACAAAATGGTATGAATTTTTTCCATTCCTGCAATGACAGACTGCGAAAATAGGTGAACAGTAGCTTAGAACGTGAAAAAACTGGATTGTGGGGCCAATTTCCATTCCCGTAGCCTGTTGTTGCGGGAATGGGAGAATCTCTGACACCCATTACCACAACTACAGGCTACGGTAATGAGCAGGGTCATCATTCCCACGTTGAACATAAATTTTGCCTTGCTTTGCCCCTCTATATATACTTTGCCTCGCTTTGCCTCTCTATATATATCAGTGGCCAAAGATTAAAACGTGAATAAATTTTTTAGTTATAGCCGAAAAATGATATATTATCAAAAAAATTTAATGAGATAAGAATTCAAGAGAGAATCTGTGAAGAAATATTTGGTAAGAAAATATTGTTTAGTATTTACAATATTATTGAAGTAAATAAATATTTTTGTTAATATTTATTATATTTATTTAATTTTTCAGATATTAATTCAAATATCAGACTATGAAAGGAGTAGATGCACATGAATAGAAGATTTTTGAAAAAGTATTTTTTTAAATTTAAATGTAATTAAATAATTTTTTTTATTAATAGACACTTATTAATTTTTTTAAAAATAAATTAATTTGTCATAATATAAGTAAAAAATAAGTAAAAATAATAAATAAAAAAGGACGCATGAAGCTCTATTTTTTGTGCTTGCAAACCCTATCAGCTTGTCATTATTTATTTCTTGTTAATATTTATTATATTTGTTTAATTTTTGCAGATATTAATTCAAATATCAGACTATGGAAGGAGTATAATGCACATGAATAAAAGATTTTTAGAAAGGTATTTTTTAAATTTAAATGTAATTAAATAATTTTTTTATTAATAGACACTTATTATAATTTTTTTAAAAATAAATTAATTTATCATAATATAAGTAAAAAATAAGTAAAAATAATAAATAAAAAAAAGACGCATGAAGCTCTATTTTTTGTTGAACAAACCCTTATCAGCTTATTATTATTATATATAAATGAAAAATTAAAAAAAAGTAGTAGTTGAATAATCTAAAATTAATAATATTGTAATTTTAAATAAATACATTAGTTTTAAAACGAGATTATTTTAATTTTAATTTATTTATGTATTTGTTATATTTTACTAGATATTTATGTATTTGTTATATTTTACTAGATATTTATTATAATTTGTAAAAAATAAATTAATTTATCGTAATAAAGCATGTTAGATAAATGTTTGTATTTATTTCAATTAAAGATAATTTAAAAATGTCAGCATATACGAAATTTTATTTGCACATGGGTGGACAAATAAGTTATGGAGTTGCAGGCTTTCAATATGACATATCGGATCCAAATGCAGTTACAAAGAGATTGAGGCTAAGAAATAAGCCAACTCTTCCTGAATTGAAACATAAAATTCATGTTAAGTTGGGTTTAGGTGTAAACGTAGTCATTTCAAGAATTATATACAAGAGTCCGCTGTACAACCGAGAATCATTATGTTGGACGTCAGTGGATATATCTGATGACGATGACGTAGACATGATTTATGAAAAATTAAGGGAATACGATGATTATAATATAGTGGAATTATGTATTGAATTGACTGAGATGGATACAGGAGGTTATATATCAACGTATGGAATGACTGATCCGGTTAGAAATGAGAACTTGTGCAATGCAACAGTCGAGGCTACGCAACAGTGCTTTGAAAATGATGCTGGCCCCAGTCAACCAACACAACCGGTTAGTGGCCATGATATTGATATTTTTTCTCAATCTAATTACTGTGAGTTTTTTGGTGATGAAGTACGTAATATGGATGAAAGTGAACAACGACGATCGGTTAGCCAGCAAGGAGTAGCCTGCCCTAGTCGGCTAAGGCAATCAGTTAGCCTGTTCCCAGATTCAGTGATTAGTCAACCTAGAAGGTCATTCAATCGAAGGGTTGGTGATTTTTTTTAGCAAATCCATATTTGCTAGGAAATCACGAGGTTAAATTACAGAACAGAACTATCGGCGACAATCAGTTGGTCCTAATCAGAGCAGACAGTCAGTAAGACGACAAGATGGTGAAGATATCAGAAATGAAACATCAATTGATTTGGCAAGCGACGATTATTATCACGACAGTCCAGTTAATAATGATTATGTCTCACCTAATGATGATGATGATGATGTTACAGCAAACCTAAGTGTCGAAAGTGATGACTCTGATTTCGAAGCTGGCAATGAATCTTCGGGTACGCAATATGTCAGTCCGCTAGCATCAGTTCAAGTTAGTGAATCAAAAAATAATGTTAGCTTTAACTTTCCATCAGAACACTATACAGCTATTAATTTTGATGCATCACAAGTTGAATTGGAGCATGGTGGACAGTTTGGTACATGAAATGGTACATCAGAGTTATCAAAAGGTTTGGTAATCAACAGCAAAGATGAGGTAAAGTCTTGCGTCAAAAAATACTCAATCTAACGAAATGTCGATTTTAGAGTCGTTGAAGCTAAAACAAAATTCTGGGTTGTTAAGTGTGCAAATGCTGATAGTGGATGCAAATGGAGGTTACGAGCATCGACAACAGACGGATGTCCATTTTGGACAATAACAAAGTATGAGGGCCCACATTCTTGCCTTTTGGCTTGTAACCTATCAAAAGATCACAGGCAATTGGGTTCACAGATAATTCGCAATAGCATCATGGGGATGGTAAGTAAAATTCAAGGCACGAGAACATATTGTGGTTGATTATGACAGTAGGTACAAATTATTTCGAGTCATAGCTGGGCGAACACATACTGATAATACTGAAATTGACACTTACATATTGAGTCTTGACAAGCGCGAATATGAGTGTGGTAAGTTTTAAGGTACAAAAATGCCACGTTTTCACAAAATTGCAGCATGCATGCATAAACATATCAATATGTACACGTTTGTTGATTCGTGTTATAGCATTACCAAGGCCTTAAAATGCTATGAAGGAAGATTCCATCCTATAGGTCACAAGACAACTTGGCCTGAATATTATGATCCAAAAATTATACCTAATATGGCTTTACAGAGAAAGAAGGCCGACCTAAAACAACAAAAATTAGGAATGAGATGGATCGAAGCGAATCTCGACACATTGCACATTGTAGCATTTGTGGTAATGCGGGACACAAGAAAAAGACATGTCCTAATCGAGCTGGATCATCAAATGAAGGCACTAGAAGTTACAATTATTAAATGAGTTATTTAGTTATTATATGTACCTTGTATTGACTAAAAGTAATGTTATTGATTTAAATAATGTAATTGATTTAAATATTAAATTAGTACTTATCAAATGAAATGGTTTATTTATTTATAATAAAAGTTCATAATTCATACAGTACCATACTAGAAAACTATCAAAAATGACTAAAAGGGTTTTGTGCAGTAGGATCAGGCTGTGAATTAGGATCGAAATCGCTGCCAAATACCGGTTGATTAGAAAAAACCTGACTTTCCATGACATTAGGATCGGCCAACAGTTGGTCCAAAAATTCATCACGCCCAACATTAGTTTCCACTTCTCCAGGTATATTGTACGGCTGAAGTACATCTGCATATCCTGTAGGATCTTGTTTGGATACACTAACATTTAAGTCAACATTAAATCTTAAAGGTCCTGCTTCTGTATCATAAAATGAATGTTGACTAAAGTCATGCATGCCAAATGAAGTTGAACTCCCCTGATAATCATATGGCCATGACATGGGCTAAGGGACCTGGCTGACCCCTAATGGAGGCTCAATTGAGGGTACCGACCTCCGTCTTTCTGCCATACCTCTTTTGCTCCTTCTTGATTGGCAAAAATCTACAAAAGGTACAAACATAGGACGTATTTGTACTGGAGCTGGTACAGGCTGACGTGGATAATCATGAACTGTTCTCTCAAAGGCTCCAACTGCTCCCAAAATCGCTCTCGATGTTAATCAAAAATCACCACTTTGCATTGACGATGATGCAATGTCACTATGATAAAGATGTTCAGTTCCATCAGCCTACATATAAAAAAAAATTATTATCAATATATAATCATCTAGTCTAATATATACATAAAATTACTTTAAAAATCAATTGGTGTCACTTACTGCTGCTCCATACGACGCTCCTTCAGGAGTTATCCACCGTTTTGTTCTAAGTATGTACCACTGCATGTATTGTAATCTTATATGCAATGGATCCCTAAGGATAGGACCACTTATAACCCTTTGCAGTCGATTATTCCATTTGAATATGAAATTAGAAAATTTCATCTCCCAATTATGGTCATAATTTCCTCTCAATTCAATTGAATGTAAGCTATCATCAATTAATGGTGGACCGGATATGTATTGATCCATGCCAAATTGACGAAGACATCGATCTGGATGGTGCCACTCGATAATATTAAAACATATCAAAGGGACGATTGATCTCCAAATTTGTTGTCCATTTGTGCAATATGACGACAACAGATGTATAACATGCTTGTATGGTTCCCAATCAAACTAAAGAAATGTAAATAATAAGTACATATAGTTTAATCAATATAAATACACATTATTTATTATAATTACATTTTAAAAATATCATATTATTACCTGATCTGCACGTTGAGTGTCTAACTCGACTCGAAATCTATGTACATCTTTTCTATTATTAATGGTTAGATCAATAGGATATCGCCACCTAAAATTGAATAATTCATTGCTCCAACATAATATTAAATTGAATTTAAAAATATATATGTATATATTCATTTTAAAATTAATTACTTTATTTAAATTAAACAATATATTAATTTTACCTATACCCATATGGCATCCTCTGATCCAGCATAACTTCATCTCTAAAAGGCGGACGAAACTAGGGCAATCTTTTTCATGCCCAAATCTGCAATAATTGTTGATATCCACCAATTTCGTGACAATCTGGCTGTGTACCGCGACACAACTCCCTATACAGCCATGCTAAACAAGTTGAACCCCAGCTATAATTGCTCACCTCATCTAAATCCTCTAACAGGGGAAGCCACATCAAATGTATAAAATTGTTAGATTGACCTGGAAACAACAACCCACCAATGCAACGTAATAACCATGCACGTACATAGCATTAAATTTGATAATCAGTTGCATCGGGTGAAAGAAAATCAAAGTTATCGACAACCAAGTCATTTTAACAGATCTTCCTCTTATAGCATCATCGGGTGGGATTTGTCCTAGAAGCTGGCTACAGACAACTCGCCAATCAAATACTAGACTGCCCGTCACCGGACGCCCTTCAATTGATAAACTAGTTAGTATTTCAATATCTTGCAAAGTGATGGTGGTCTCACCAACTGCGTGGTGAAACGTGTGAGTCTTCGGTCTCCACCTTTCTATAAGAGCAGTCATTAAATTCACATTTACCTGTATTACCCCAATCTGAGACACTCCATAAAATCCAGTCATCATCAAATACGGTATAATTCTTGGGTCAATGTTCATGTAATGGGACTCTACACTACCTCTTCGAGCAAATAATACATTACGTGCCACCTGATACATATAAATTAAACGTCATAAATATATGTAAGCTAATTTGCAGTTAAATAATTCATAGAACAAGAATATTACATTATTATTCCAAACTGCGTTAGCGCGATGTTTATCTTTCAATTTTAATAAATCATCTATACGGGGTCCTGGATTTATAAAATATTGATTTTGCAACTACTCCATATTTTTTTATCCTGTATTTAAATATAACAACAAAAAAAATTAATAAATATATAACTAAGTAAATATCACATAAATTTAAATATTAATTACAAAATATCAATAAAGTGACATTCAATACAAATTCATTTATTATTTAAATAATTATATTACATACACAATATTTTTAACGGCATAATATATCAAATTAAAATATAACTAACATAAAATTATAAATTATAAATACGTTAACATAATTTTAACTATATAAAATTTCTTCTAAATTTCATTGTACATTAAAAACGATAATATATTATATTATTAACATTTATTTTAACTAAGATAATATTAATAATACTTATAATAAATAATCAATATATTTTTTATTATTTAACTAAGATAATATTAACCATACTTATGATAAATATTCTGAATATTAATATTTTCTATTATTTTTTATTATTATTATTTTATAATTACAATCAACATTCAATATATTATAACAAATTAAATCTACATTTCAAAATCTAACATAATAAATCAATATATCAACATACTATTCTTGATAATTTTACAATAAATTTTACATTAACACTTTCTAAATAATTAAATAAATACAAATATATATATATAATTTTTATTTACATATAAATATAAATAATTATAACTAATATAAATTTACCTTGATATATTATAGAAGAGGAGAAGTAAAACCACGGGAGAAGCAAAACCAGAGGACAAGCAAATCAACAAGGCAAAGAAGGAGAACAGACCAAAAAAAATTAACGCAAATGAAGGCATTTTGTCACTTAAATATCGGGCTCCCATGCAAAATTTCATGTTCAGCGTGCATTGAAGATGCAGAAGACCGTCAATTCTCGCAGTGGACCGTTGTGGGATGGGTGGTTGTCTGACGCTCCTCTGCTACCTCGTCGTCCACGCCATCGATGATCGTGCCCTCCATTCCTGTAGGCTGACATTGCGGGAATGAAACGCCCACACCCTTTTCCAAATTAATCTCTCACACACACCATTCACACAAATAAGTTTTAAAATAACCCTATTTCTAAAAAAGTCCCTTTCAAATTTGCAAGAGTATATATATTTAAATTATCTATTGAAATCAAATTATTTGTTCAACTTATTAAAAATATAAATAATATTTTTTTTGCTATTAAGCAAAAAATGTCATATTACCTGTATCACTGTTCAAGTGTTATATGTATATAGATTTTTACCTATTATGTATTTTGAATAAAAAAATAATATAAATTTTTTAATAAATTTAAAAATTAATTTAATATTTAATTAGTTCGAACGAATAATATGATAAAAGGTATAGTTTGAAGAAAATTTGTAATACTCCATCCGTTCTTTTTTATCAGTCGTTTTTATTATTTTTATTAGAATTAAAAAATAATAAATATACTTAAATTTAATATTAAATTACGTGATTAAAACTAAATTATCAAATCTGATTTGTTTTGATTTTATTGAAAAAAAATAAATTAAAAAAATAAATTAAATTATATTAAAAATTTAAAAGTGATAGATAAATGAAATTTAAATTTTATTCAAAAGCGACAGATAAAAAAGAACGAATGAAATATTAAAAATATCACAAAAAAACACAAGTCCCCCGCATTTGACGGGGGAGACGAAAAGCCGGAAAATGTTAGAATGGAATGGCAGTGGAGAGTATGGAGGAAAGGTTAAAGAAAGCAAACGTGGCGAAATACGAAGAATAGACCGGTCAACAGATGGGTTTTTGGAAAGGTCAAAACTTAAAAGTAACTGCTGGGCCCCACCATTCTAAGAACCCGAGCCTTTTCTCTAGTCGTTTTCCGTCCTCCACTTGATTTCCACCCTCACCAGTCACCACTCACCGCCCCGCTGTCTTTTAATACATCTATTTATTATTTATCACAATATAATCCCCTTTTTTTTTTTTTTGAAAAACAATATAATCCCCTTAATTCATAAGAAAACTCCATTCTTGATCTATTCAAGTTTGTTAAATTCTGAATCAAAATCTTTTCTTTTCTATATTTCAATTTACTCAAATAGTTTTATAACCCAAAATTCATCTCTTATAAATCAATAATTGAAATTCACACGTTTAAATTATTACTTCTTTCATTTTTTTATTAATTATTTTTATTATTTTTATTAAAATTAAAAAATAATAAAAAAATTTAATATTAAATTATATAATTAAAATTAAATTATTAAATTTAATTAATTTTGAATTTATTAAAAAAATAAATTAAAAATAAATAAAATTTAAATTTTATTTAAAAATTACGTGTAAAAAAAAAAGCAGGGAGTATAATTTACGAGTCATTCAATTTTGACTATCAAGATGCCATCCATTAGTCTCTATCACAACACCTACTCCAAGGCGTCCGTTTCATACTCCGCCTATCATATTTTGACAAATTTCTATTACTCATTTACACTACTTATTCAACTGTGAAAATTTAAGATTGTTTAAAACTTAAATTTACTATCGAACTAGTTCGATTTTGCTCACACTTTTTCCTTTGAAATAGTTTCGACAGTGTCTATTCTTCTACTATAACCAAGGGATTATCAATATTTATGTTTAATAATTATTGAAAATGAGAGATCCAAAGACGCTATGCATATTTTCTTTTTTCCACATACTGAGGGGAACAAAGTGTAGGCTGGAAGCTAATATATTTGAGCACATCAAAATCGATTTTACCACTAAAATGTCTTCAAATTAACCATCATGCATTTGACTTGATATGATAAAAAAAAAAAAAAGGCAAAATGATAATGATATATGTTTAATTATCACATCACATGCAAATAGACTTGTCAGATAGATTGAGTTGAGTCAGTATTTTTGGGTCTGAGTTATTTTGAGTTCAGACCGAATTTTGAATCAAATTTACTTTTTCAAAATCAAACTGGTTGTTGGATTTTTAAATTATCAAATCAAATTTTAGTCTAATAATTTTTCAATATCAATATATATCAACTATTTTAAATTTTAATAATAATATCCGAAAATTCAAAAAAAATTACTAAAAGAATATTACAGGCAGATATTATATAAAAAAAATTCAATTACAATATCATTTATATCAATTAATTTGTTCATATATATATATACACACACCACTCACTTAGTCGCTTACATTTATATATATATATTTAAATTTGATATGCATATAAAGTTCAGTTTTGGAGAAAATTAAAATTGAAAATTGTATAATTTATAGCAGTATAAATTTTCTATATATCAACAAAATAATAAGCTATAAATAAAATTAAAATTCTAAAAAAATTACTAATATCGGAAATTAAAAAATTAAAAATAAAATTTATAAAAATAATCAATTTCAATTTGATTCATTCGAGTTACGGGTAAAAAATTTGCAGGTCTGCATGCAACAAAACTGTACTACAAGTTGACAAATCCATATGTCTGTATATTATGCATTTTCATATAGGTATTGAAACTAAGTCAAATCCGAACGTAATCCAAATTTCATTTGTTAACTAGAAAGAACGGTGCTTAATAACTTAATAAGATTGATTTTCTCAATTAAAAAAAAAACAGATTGATTAACTGGTGGGGTTCTGATTAGGACTGAATATATATTCGTGAAGTAATCAATAAACTAGAATCAAACAACTCATAGGCTCTTGACAAGGAATTCATTTACGTGCCTAATCAAATGATGAACTATTGATTTAAAAATTAAAAGATTTTTAATTTATTAATTTGTGACCGATTATTGTAAATATTATCTTTTTATTTATACGATAGTTGATATATAAATAAATTCATGTGTCTATTCTGAAAATAAATAAATTCGTGTGCCTTGTTTTTATAATCTTGTCCAATTATATCTGATAGTTCAAAATGTGCTACTTCTCCAATAAAGTGAATTTCAATGCAAACCAGTGATTCTTTCCATTTTCTTGTGGCAATGATTTAATTAAATAATTTGAATTTGTAGTTAGCATGGTATGTTTAAATATATATCATGAACGTAGACTATGCAATTAAATGTAATATAAGGCATTATGCATGTGAATTCCAATATAAAATCAAAACAAAATATATTCATTATTTTATTTGCATTCTAAAGTAAAATGCGGAAAATGTAATATTAATCTAAACTTTATTTATTTATTTATTCCATTATACTTGAGTATCTTACTATTTGTGGCTTGTGTGAAACATGTGTGTGTATATATATATATAATCTTCTTTTTGGAGTTTGAATTATTGATTACCAGTGGAATAAACTATTTCCGGAATGTGCATAATACTGTATCGATTTATTAATATTAATCTTTTAATTTTAGAAAGATACCAATCATAGCCCACAACACGATTACAAGACATGTTAATCATTCATCCAAAAAGGGCTAGTGAAAAGAAAATGTAAATTAAATAGTTATATTTTGGAGAACTTATTAATTAATATTTTGAATAAAAAAGAAAAAAAGCAGTATTTTAAAATATGGGATGTTGTGCATTATGACTGATTGCTGCATACATATATTATTACTTAGGGAACATGTAGTTGCTGGGAATTTTATATAACACTAACTATCAGATTTTAAAATTGCGAGAATGATATTTATATATTAATTATTTGTAGGAGACAATTCACTTCTGCTGCTTTTCCTGACATCTTATAATTTTTCTTTCATATATAATCATTTTAAGGTTGTTAGAAACAAAATTGTGGATAAGAAAAAAAAAAAATTCGAATAGTTGCTCAAACTTCAATCTGCAATTTAACCTTTGCAACTGGAGTTACGTATCATTTTAGAACATATCAAAAAGTAGTCACGGATATGTCAAGCATAAATCCAAAATACACACGAATAAATTTTATTTAAATTTAAAATTTGTGCGTATTCAGAAAAATAAGTCTAATAATTGTCATTTTATTATTACTTTAAAATGATCGAGACTTTATAACAAATATCTACAAATCAGTAGTTGCTAGACTATTGATTATGTAAATGGTTTTCTAATACCAGGATTTAGAATCAAGATGAACAAGATGCCAAAGTCTAGGGTTTTATTTAAAAACTGTAAGAAATTTAGATGAGCTGCCAGAATAGCGAAAATCTGATTTCAGCTAATTCATCTCTTTGTTGGCTTATAGCTCTCAAGAAATTGATGATTGATTTTCTGAAATTTGGGTTGATTATGATCGTTGGATTGGAAAAGAAGATGACGTGTACTCCACAACAAGAGCTCGGCCGCGCTTGAAATTTCAGCATCAACATGAACTTGATGGGAAAGCTACTATATTCTTGAATTTACCTTTGATGATTTTTGCTGTTGTCCCCGCCACATAAGTTTAACAAAGTCACTATTCACTTTCAGTATAAAATATATAATTAGCTTTAATTAATGGGTGGTCTTCATTTCATTAATATAGAGTTAGTGGATTCCTTTTCAAACTAATTAATTTGGTAACCCAATTTTCTTATGGTTGACGAATAATATAAGCTTCTCTGATAGTATCGTTGATAGGTCATAATAATTACGGAAAAAACATCTCAAAAACTCAGCCAGGTCGACTCAATAATGTTCAACAAAATTTAAAGCCTATCAATAAAAAGGATAAAGTACAAGCTGAAAGATAAAATATAAAGAAGCGGTGTTCGATTGGACTGATGGAACACCCTGTCTTGTCTAGTCTACTGATACAAGCAAGCACTCATATCTTTCACCTGCTTTCTGTTACATCGCCGCACACTTACTCCAATGCCAATTATCATGCCTCAAGGTACTCAAGTATCCCTCCTAAATAACTCCTATAAATAGCCTAAAATACAATGATTTTAGGTATTGACTATCTAAGACTCTCTCTCTCTAAATACTCTTTCTTTAAAAGCTACTAACTTAAACTTCGGAGTGTTAATATTCGGATCTGACCAGGCACTCCTTGCAGGTTCTGTCATCCGATCGGATCATCAGCTATTAGCTCTCATTCTTACAGATAAAGACAAATTGTGCTTTATCATTTGGTGCTTTCGTTGAAAGAAAATGGCAGGTTCGAGATCCAATGAACACGCAACTTCTGGAGAATATAATCACAATAGTCAGGACAGATCTAGGCCCTCAAAAAGAAGAGAGAGGTCTCCCAGATCCCCTGCCAGAGGTAACATTCTCCCAGATTTCAACAACGTAGCCATGCGGCATTCGAAAGATATCTCTATTACTATCAAGGACATGCACGCCATTCTTAGTGACTTCACTAAGAGCATAGTCCAAACTCTGAAAAAGGAAAAAATGCTCATGACTTCTGAAAGAGGTCATAAAATGGACTTCATCGTTGAAGACTTCGAAAGAAAAAGGAATAAGGGGATTTCCATCAACGAGCAAAGGGCTCATGATAATAGGAGGGTGGAGGCCAGAACCTTAGGTAGATACGACAAGGGGAAGAGGACAATATCCTCAAGCAGAGATTCTTCATATATCCCCAGTAGATCTTCCACCTCATCCATTGGAGACGATTTATTTTTTATGTGCAAGCCAAATCTCAGCCGCACGAAGGGACGGAGAGATGAGTTTGCCTTAACAACCATGAGCAAGGAGAACAAATGGTTCGAACAGAAGCTCAAGCAGTTCGGCTTGACAGGTTTCAGAAAAGGTGTGTTCAAGGGAAACACCTACGGCAACACAACCTCCCCATTTTGTAGGAAAATCACGGAGTCAGAGCTACCTCCCAGGTGGAGAGATGTGATAATGGATAGGTATACAGATAAGACTGACCCTGCCACTTATCTTGCAGAATATCTAACGAAAGTGCAGGTGTACACCTACGATGAAAGGATTACCTGCAGGATATTCCTACCACCTTGGGAGGAGATGCCCTCACGTGGTTTCATGAGCTCTCGTAGGGGTCAATCATCTCTTTTCAACAACTAAAGGAGCCGTTTATTACACGGTTCATTGTACAGACGCGAGCGCCAAAATCTGTGAGTGATATATGCAACCTCTATCAGAGAATTGATGAAAGTCTTCGAGACTACATCGACAGATTTCAAGCCACAATATCGGAGGTAAGGAATGTAAGCATGGAGATGGCATCCACCGCTTTAACCAATGGCACTGTTGATAGGACGTTATTTGAGTCAATTATAATGAGACTGCTAACCAGCTTTTTCGATCTAATGAAAAGAGCTAGATAACACATTCAGCTGGATGATGCCTTGAGGTCCAGCCGAGGTAGAAGGGGCAACATTATGGATAGGCTCCAGCACCCAGACGGATGAATCATTCAACCACGCTCCAATATCCAAATGGATTGTAAGGAGTCCCGAGAGGGCCTTCATTTCGAGAAATTTAAAAAAACGAAAGGAGGCAAAAAGATTCAGGTCCGATCGGGGGATTGGTTAGCAGGCTCGAACTTTCACTCCGCTCAACATCAATCCCACACAAATGTTGATGTGGATCAAGGAAAATCACCAAAAAGTGAATTGGCCCAAGAAGATAAATGAGAGGAGCAGAAGGACTCGGAACCATAATAAGTATTATAAGTTCTACAAGGATATCGGTCACACAACAAACAAATGTCACCAGCTAAAAGAAGAAATTGAGTGACTCTTACAAAGAGGGTACCTCAAGAGGTTTGTAAGTCCAACTAGAGGGGTAAGTTCCTATAAACAGTCAAACCTTAGGAAAGATGATTCTGACGACGACGAGTGAAAAAAACCAAAGAATGCGGATCCACGCCAACCGTACGCTGGTGTCATAAACATGATCACTGGTGGATCTTCCTATAAAGAGGATCTCTCTAGAAAAAGAAAGGGGAAAAGCGTTTTTGTCTCCCAGACGTCTGAACGGCCAGCCTCAGTCACTATATCCAGTGAGGATGCATGAGATGTAATGTTCCCTCATGAAGACGCCCTTGTCGTCAGGGCGTAGATCAATAATTTTGATGTAAAGAGGATACTGGTGGATAATGGAAGTGCTGTAAATGTGCTCACCCTATAAGCCTACAGAGCAATAGGGTTTCCGATCAAAGAGCTCAAGCCAAATGCCACACTACTGATCAGACTGGGCAATGCCACAATACCGGTGGTAGGATCGGTTGAGTTATTTATCGAGCTCGACCAGGAAGCCCTTGCCCACGCCTGCAAGGTAACATTCATGATTATTGATATGGTTTTTTCTTATAACTTCATTTTTGGTAGGCCTCTACTCTTTCAAATCGGAGCTGTCACCAGCATCTATTATATGGTAATGAAAATCCCGACCAGGGGAGGCATCACCATCCTAAGAGGTGACCAAAAGGCATTGAGAGAGGCCTATATTGCCATGATCAAGCACCATAAAGAAGCCATGATGGTAGAGCCGGGGCTAGAGTTATTTGAGCAGGCGGAGGATCGGAGAATGGATCTTGCGGAGAAAGTCAAGATAAGGATACTTGCTAAAGGCAAGGCCGTTCAAATTGATACCAGCATGAATACGGAGGTCGAGGAAACCGTCATGCAAGTCTTAATGATAAACCAAGCATCCTTCGCTTGGAAGCTGAAAGACATCACCGAAATCAACTCCAAGTCGATCAAGCAGAAGTTGAGAAGGCATGCTCCCAATCGGAGGAAATTTATATCTAAAGAGGTGGATAGATTATTGAAAGCGGGTACAATTCGAGAGGTTGAATATCCCGAATAGCTCGCCAATATTGTTCCGGTAAAGAAGAAGTCAGGGAAGCTACGAATGTGTGTCGACTTCACGGATCTTAACAAAGCATGTCCGAAAGACAACTATCCCCTATAAAGTATAGACCAACTAGTGGACGCCACTGCTGGTCATGCCATTTACTCCCTCCTTGATGCGTATGCTGTATACCACTAAATCATGATGTGGTAGTTGGATCAAGAAAAGACTAGCTTCATCACGGATGACACCACCTTTTGTTACAAGGCCATGCCATTCAGATTGAAAAATATAGGTGCCACATATCAGTGTTTGATGAATAGGATTTTCAAAGATTAGATCGGGCAGAATGTGGAAGTCTACTTGGATGATATGATTGTCAGAAGCAAAAGCCCCGAGAAATATCATGCCGATTTAGCAAAGATCTTCAACACGCTGAATAAATTTTGGATGAAGCTCAATCCTGAGAAGTTCATTTTCGGGGTACCCTCAGGAAACTTTTTGGGCTTTATGGTCTCCTAAAGGGGCATTGAAGCCAACCCCGACAAAATAAAAGCAATCTTGGAGATGCAACCATCGATCAGTGTGAAGGATATTCAGAAGCTGAATGATAGAATAACAGCCCTTGGAAGGTTCATCTCTTCTTTAGCCAAACAGTGCACTCCCTTCTTCAAGAAATTGAGGAAGAATGAAGCTTTTAATTGGGATGCTAATTGCCAGCAAGCCTTTGATGAACTTAAGAAATTTCTCACCAACCCTCCATTACTCAGCCGACCGCTTCCATGTGAAAGTTTGTATTTATATTTGTCAACTTATAGTGAAGCTGTTGTAGGTGTCCTAGTCAGGGAAGAAGAAACCCGGCATTTACTATCTATTATGTGAGCCAAGTGCTTAGGGGCCCAAAATTGAAGAAAGGTCCGATTGAGCAACTCATCATTGCCCTCATGATGTGCACAAGGAAGCTAAGACAATATTTTGAAGCACACACGATAGTAATCCGATCGGATCAACTAATCAAAAAAATTCTCCAAACCTCGAACTTAGAGGGAAAAATGGTGAGATGGATAATCAAGCTCCAATCATGGGACGTGAGGTCTGAACCTAGAAAAGCAATCAAGGCTCAAGCTTTGGCGGACTTCATCGTTGAATTTGCTGGCGAAAAAGTAACCAGTTAACCCTAACCCGTAAAATGGGAAATGATCTTGGATGGAGCTGCAAATGACAACCAAAGAGGCACAGGCATCGTAATAATGGGCCCCTTGGGCATTGTTATAAGGTACACAATAAAACTCAGCTTTAAAATTTCAAATAATATGGCAGAGTACGAGGCACTTTTGCAAGGGATGAGACTGCTCCATGCCATCCAACCAGAGTCGATCATCATCAAAAGTGACTCCCAGCTTGTGACGAGCCAAGTCTTAGGCACCTTCGAGGCCAGAGAAGCGAACATGATACAATAGCTGACAAAGTTCAAGGCAACACTCAAGATGCTGGAAGAATGTGGATATGAATGGATCTTACAGAAGGTGCCAAGAGATTAGACTTTAGCCCCCGATCGGCTCGCCAAAATATCTACTTTCAAACAAGGGATGGTGGAAGAAAATATAACCATTGTTGACCAACCAACCTCCTCCTTAGACGAACTAGAAATGATGAAAATTGAGCCAGCTTAAGAAACGTGGATGAGCTCCATCAAGCAGTACCTGCAAACAGGATAATTACCTAAAGATAAAGCGAAAGCCCGAAAGGTATCTCGAAAATCCTCGAATTACTCTATTATTAATGATGAATTGTTCAAAAAAGCTTTTAGTCACCCCTGGCTCAAATGTGTGATGAAGGAGGAAGGAGACTACATCCTAAGGAAAATCGATGAAGGCATTTGCGAAGCACACGAGACTAGTAAGGCCATGGCAAGAAAAGTACTCCAAACCCGATACTTTTGGCCAAGCATCTTCAAAGACGCTCAAGAAAAAGTAAGAAGGTGCCAGCAATGTCAAATCCATTGGAGAGTCATTAGACAATCGATAGTAGACCAGCAACTGATCGCAGTTTCTTGGTCATTTGACCAATGGGGTCTAGACATCTTAGGACTCTTTCCCTAAGGCAAAAGGTAAATAAAGTTGCTCCTTGTCGCCATCGATCACTTCTTCAAATTGATTGAGGCAAAATCTCTAGCTATAATCACAGCAGAGAGGATAAAAAATTTTGCATGGAAGGACATCATTTGCAGGTATAGCTTATCCAATATTTTTATTACAGATAATGGCAAGTAGTTTGACAACTCGGTCTTCAAAAACTTTTTCCAAAACCTCAATATCAACCTTAAGTTCACTTTCATCACCCATCCTCAGAGCAACGGGATGACCAAGGTCTCTAATCAAACACTTTTGGAAGGCCTAAAGAAACAACTGGGTGAGGTAAAAGGCAACTGGACTGAAGAACTATAAAGCATCTTATAGTCTTACAGGACCTCTCCAAGAGCTGGCACTCATCAAATGTCATTCTCTCTTGTCTATGGCTCCGAGATAATGATACTCGTAGAAATCAATCTCTCATCCTATCGGTCGGTATTCTATTTCGATCGGATCAACATCCTGGATAGATGTCAAGATTTGAACCTGATTGAGAAAATGAGAGAAAACGCCTACACCAAAATCGCTGCCTATAAACAAAAATCACTAGATACCACAACACAAAAGTAAGGGCAAGAACCTTCAACGTGGAAGATCTAGTGCTCAGAAAGGCAGATATAAGCTTAAAAAATACCGAAGTTGGGAAGCTAATGCCAAATTGGGAAGGTTCCTATGAAATCTCAAAGGTTCTAAGCTCCAATACTTATAGACTCGGAACCTTTAAGGGGCCAGATATTCTCAGAAGCTGAAATATCGAAGTACTCAAGAAGTACCATGTATAATCATGTATTGAATTCACATTCAATAAAGAAAATTTCTCCATTTTCCTTCATCGTAGAAAAAAGGTATATTTTTATTTATTTATTTATTAGTTTTAATATTTGTTTGCAGGTCATTTGTTTTACTCCATTCTACAAAAAACTCGATTGCCGATCGTAGTTCATCCGATCAGAATTGAGGGATGATTATTCGCTAGGTCCGATGCTCATCCGGAGCCCAAAATATGAAAGCTTTTCTCCATTATAATTCCAGCTCCCTCGCTAGGCTCGATGTTTATTTCGAGCCCAAAATGTGAAAGCTTTTCTCCATTATAATTCCAGCTCCCTCGCTAGGCTCGATGCTTCTCCCGAGCCCAAAATGCAAAAGCTTTTCTCCATTAGAATTCTAGCTCCCTCGCTAGGCTCGATGCTTATCTCGAGCCTAAGATGCAAAAGTTTTTCTATCATACATTAATCTATTAGGTTCGATGTTATTCCCGAACCAAAGATGCGAGACACCTCTATTTAATCTCTACCAACTCATTCACTAGGTTCGACGTCTATCCTGAACCCAAAATGTGAAGGTCGGCGATTGAGTCAGTTATATCTCCTCAGTACTTAATGTATAAAATTGCCAAGTCCTCAAAATAATATATGATTCTCCAATGAATCGCCGATCTTTATATCCGATCGGATAATACTTCAATCAAATCAAAAATTAAAAAGTCACCTATTATACTTGACGCAATAAATCTGTCACAACTCACGCTTGAATAAAAGGTTTATCTTTTAAATCCGATCGAATCAAGCGATCGTTGATCCTAAAGAGTCGTGTGCTACAATGCTTGAAAAATATCTTATGATTCAGGAAGTATTCTACTTAGTCAATTTTTCCATATTCTCCATGTTTGATTTTATATACTTTCATTTGCTGATTTTGTACATTCTCCATGAAGATTTCTATTTATTCCACTTAGTTAATTTTGTAACGAATCTTACTCAAAATGAGAATTGCAGCACGAAAGCACAATTGGAAGGCAAACTAAATTTTATATATTTATGAGGAATCTTTACAAGTTATAAGTTATAAAGAAAGGAGAAAGCTATTACAGAGAAAAATTGCGAGGAATTAAAAATTCTAAGCCTCTATATCTACAATTTTTATTGTTGCAGTGTTTGGATTGGCAGTAGGCTCTGCAGTAGTCTCGGCAGAAAGTCAAGCATTTTTAAGCTCCGATGGCAGAGAAAAGATAGGTTTAAGCTCCACTGGCAA
This sequence comes from Excoecaria agallocha, assembly GCA_037975025.1. Taxonomy (NCBI): domain Eukaryota; kingdom Viridiplantae; phylum Streptophyta; class Magnoliopsida; order Malpighiales; family Euphorbiaceae; genus Excoecaria; species Excoecaria agallocha. The sequence goes on along the minus strand of CM075808.1, from coordinate 106,056,584 downwards.
AGGTGCAACGGCTTCAGGATCTGTTGGCGGAGGAGGAACGACTTCGGATTTAGTTGGCAAACTGATGCTTGCCTTTGATACTAAAGGTGCTTCCTCTATCGTTCTTTTGGTCCCTCCGATTGGAGAGGCCTACTCCTCATCATCGCTAGCGAAAGGATCAGGAAGAACCCCTGGGTCCTCCATCCAGTCAAGATCAGCTTCAGAAAATTTTTGCCTAGTTGCATAAATCAACCGAGTTAGCAACCTTCCTTGGGCCTCGCCTAACTGATCAAGGACCTCCTCCCTTTGGGCATCCAACTCTTTCGCCAATTTTTCGGCCCAAACTGCCTCATTCTCTGTCAGAGCTATCTCCATTGAATTCTTTTTCGCCAGGAGAAGGTCATGTTCTGATAGAGACTTATCTTTATCTATGAGTGCCTTGTCTCTATCAGTGTTGACTTTAAGGTAGTCAGTTGTAAGCTATAAATACTCACCCCTCAACCTGCTTACCTCCTCCTCGTACCTCTGGCATAGTGCATTATCAGCAGCAAGGTACGCAATATCTCCTTTTAAATGGTTCATCTTGCTCTGCCGAGTCTTAAGGTCTTGGGCTAATCGGGCTCTTTCCCTCTTCAGGTCCTCTATTTCAGACCTTAAGATCGAGACATCATTTTTTGTCCCATCACAGGCTTCTTCAGCTTCTCTCCTCTGCTGAATGGCATCTTCATACTTTGCTCGGGCATAGGCCGCCATGCCGTGCATGTGGATCCCTCTTTTGATTAGCTATGAAAAGGGGAAATATCGTTAAAAAAAGAAGAGAAGGCAAGTATTACCTCTAGGCTCTGCTGCTGAAACAACCCGAACTCTCGAGAAAACAGATTGAGCTCCATCATCGCCTTGAAATCACTCTCTTGAGCAAGGCCTTGGCAGATGAAGGATGGCACGCCTCTGTTGGTCATAGACCTGTCGTTACCAAACTATTCTTTCAAGATGTCCTCCAAAGGTAGAGCTTGACCCTCCTAAGCTCTCCCTGAAGGCCATTGGCTTGGCTCGCTTTGAGCTATCTCCTTGTCTCTTACGGCGATTTAGGCATCGACAACGGCTATATTTTCGATAGCTTTCTTCCTTGTTGCCTCTTCGATCTTTTTATGTGCTGTCTCATCTTTCGGTGCCCCCATCTTTTAAGAAGATGATTAAGGGATGAGGGATGATTGTGACCCTTCCTCATCAGATTCATCCCTCAGCTGCAGTCGCCTGAGAGGGTGCTGTTCTGCCACGATCGAAGGGGGTAATAATGGTCCTGAAATGGTTAAGGGAGGACGGGTCATGAGGATAATTGCGGCAGCAGGAGATGAAGTCATTGGAGCAACAGGAGGAGCAGGAGCACTCGCTGCACTCTTAAAAGCCTGAACCTCGGAGGCAGGCAAGATCTTTCTCTTCTTAGACCTTTTTTCCTCCTTAGCGAAGCGGTCGGCCTCCTTTTTGGCTTTGGCCCGATCGGCTAGTTGCTTTATAGCCTCTTCTCCTTTCGCCATTTCGCTTGCAGCTGCATTACAAAACCAAACAAAGATAAGTATTTCATTCAAAATTTGATACATGTAATAAATACGCATGCAATATGTGAATTGGCAAAATATATGTCCTTCTCCCTCACTCCAACTATAGTGCTCACGTTCTGCACTTTCGCCAGCTTCGGAGCTAGAAGACTCGTATAATGTATTGAGGAGATAGCTGAAGTCGTAGGGTCTGCCATGCCTCGCCACTGCGGTGATGTCATTTTCATAAATTAACCGAATGGCAGCTTGATCCCTCAAGATGGTTGCTCCTTTCGATCGGATTAGTGATACTTCAAATCCACTAGCCATCCCTACTAAAAGGTACCTCTCCTTGAAGTCGTTCATTGAGGAAAGAACTGTGAAGAGCTTTCAACGCTGTCGGCCTGTGAGAAAGTACTCCAACCCATCACTCCGATCGGATATGTAAAAGAAATGAGTGAACAGATCCAGAGTTGGAGCCACCGCTTCTATCTTACACAGAATTTTGAAGCAGGCCACGGTCCTCTATCCGTTCAGATGCAACTGATTAGGGGAATATTCATAACCCTTAAGAATCGCCACTTCAAATGTACCGAAGGGAAGCCTCATTCCTGCATCTAAACTATACAAATGGCAGATGAACCACTCGTTCTTTTCATGATCGAAAGGCTCTTTTGTCACTACCATAGAATTTGGACAGGCCATCACTGACACTTCTGCAAGAAAATTCTACTAAGAAGGAATTCTCGCCAGTTCCTTTTCTGTCAATTGCGAGGGATGAGCAAAAGGCTTCCGATTCTTATAATCCTCAAGAAAACTTCTATCTATTAGCTGACTAGTGCTCGAAGCCATTTTTGGTGGAGGGAGAGAAGTAAAAGAGAATATACGATGAATGAAAAAGAAAATCAAAGGCAAGGATCGTTTACTTACTTGTGTGATATCGCATACACTCTGAAATTATTCAAAATTTGAAGAACTTCCCTCAAGAATTTTTTGGCAAGGGTTTCAAATAGCAAAGTTCACAAAGAAAGTTTGGCAGAGTTTTGCTAAGGATCGCTGAAAAGTGAGGAAAAATCGCTTCAAACTTGCCTATTTATTGGCAAAAAGCTTCCAGAATACTCCAAAGCCTCCCCGCTGGATGGATGCCACGTGTTTTTGATTTGCTACTGTGATTACGAAAAACTAAGCGTCATTCTAGAAACACGCGCGACATTAAATGCAAAACAACTGTCTAAACTGAACAGACGCGTCTCTTCAAATGGATGCCTCCCAAAAATTCAAAAAACCTTCCAAAAGGCTTAAATCGCCAGATCGGACCCTTTGGAGGGGGGACAAGTGATAACTATGGAAAAAACATCTCCAAGGCCCAGTCAGATCGGTCCAACAACGCTCAACAAAGCCCAAAGCCCATCAACAAAAAGGACAAAGCATGAGCTGAAAGACAAGATATAAAGGCGCGGTGTCCAATCGGACTGATGGGATGTCCTGTCCTGTTTAATTTACTGATACAAGTAAGCGCCCATACCTTCCACCTGCTCCCTATCACATCACCGCACACCTACTTTAATGTCAGTTATCACGCCCCAAGGTACTCAAGTACCACTCTCAAAGAACTCCTATAAATAGCCTAAAACACAATGATTTCAGATATTGACTATTTGAGATTCTCTCTCTAAATACTTTCTCTCTAAAAGCTACTAACTTAAGTTTTAGAATGCTAATATTCGGATCCGACCAAGCACTTTTTCTTGCAAATTCTATCATCCGATCGAATCATCAGTTGTCATTTTTTTTTATAGATAAAAATAAATCGTGCTTTATCAGGTCAGTTGTTGTATTTACTAGTGGAGAGGGCAGCATTAGCTTGGAAAGGCAAATTGGAACAAAAGTGAGAATATATTTGTTTTTATTGGTCTTATTAGATGAGGATTACTTATTTTAATTATTAGAGTGACAATAATTGTTTTAAGAAATGTGGTGTCCATTCGTATTTCAACTTTAGCCTTGGAATGTTGCTTACAAGTTGCTAATAATTATTCTTAATCAAGATTAATTTATTAACCACGGCACGTGAATCCATGTGAAGAGGGTCCTCTATGTTCTGTTTCTTTGTAATCCTTTTGAGTGTGATAAGAAGAATTACTTTGATAGAATTGCAATAAAGTTTTTTTCACCTAATCCTAATCAATTTATTATTATTATTATTATTATGAAACAAGACCGATACCACAAACTTAAAAAAAAATAATAATAATTAAATATTGAATTGTAAAATATTTTTTTGGTCAAAATATTGAGAAAGTCAATTTTGTGAGCGTTGCAAGACGACAAAATTATTGAGTATTTGTCGTAGAAAATATTGTATGGTGACAAATTTATAATTTTTAATGACAATGAACCTGGAGATCAAGAAAGTTGAGATCCTTTCTTGAATTACATCTATTGGAGATGATGAAAGGATTAAAAAAAAAAAGTTGTGGTTGGGGTTAACTGGACATGTATACTAATTGAAATTATTTTCTTCCTCTTTTTCTACTTTTCTGTTATATATTCATTTTTTTACTAATAAAAAACTAATTATCTTCCGGACCGTATGCTCCAAATATTTCACATTAATAAATAAAATTGAAGCATGAGGATGCATTTATATATAAATATACCTTCTAAATATATAAACTGAAGCGCATACGCAATATATATATATATATATAATTCTTGATTTATGTTATTCAATGCTTAGATCATATAGAGAGGATATCAATTAGCACCCCACACATTAATTAAGTTGGTCTAATCATGTTATCAACATTATATAGAAGCATGTTACTATTAAGGATTATATACAATTAATTAATGACAACACAATAATTAAAAAAATCTGGCAATATATATTTAGTGTTGTCTTCAACCACTTTGGTTTAAAATATTATGCACTTGTCATTTCAAATATGTATAATAAAATATTCTGTGTCCTGCCATAAGCTTAACTTAATAAAAGATATATTTTTTTTTTTCAAAATATAATTAGCAAGTCAACTATCGGGGGTTGGGAAATGGTGAACCCAAAAAAGAGCATGAATTCTGCATATAAATTTCCTTAGATCCCGGCTATGGTAATAAATTAATCTAGCTATAAACATATAATATGTTCATTATCTTTGTGATAATGGGCAAATTAAGAAAGTTCATCAAAAGCAAGCCTATAAAATATGAGTTATTAAGCAATATTTATCTTCAATTTTTGAGCGTTCATTCCTTAACCACTTTGTTTATGCTCATATTGAATCTAATTCCGAGATTGTAATTAGAGCTTTACAAGATAAAACATGTTATGATTCTGATTTAGGAACTATTCTTTCTGATTGTATTAATTTATCATTGAATTTTGATAACCTTAAATGGGGTTAGGTTAAGAGGTGTGCAAATCGGGTGGCTCATCTACTTGTTCGAGCTTCTGATTCTATGTCAAACCTTATGTATTGGGATATGAATCCCCTTTGTGTATCTACTCGGCTCTACTAGCCGAGGTTGTTTCTTAGTAATGGATTTGGGTGCTTTTTTTTTTTAAAAAAAAAAGGTTCTTCTATATAGTTAATCACCAATAGCATGCAATTAATGGATCATCAACACTCTAATCATTAGTTCAGAAAAAAAGATCAATTCTAAATTAATTAAATTATTGCCTCAATGCAAGCTGTGTTTGATAGACAATCATCAAAATTGGAGAAGAACTTTAGAAAATAAAGAAAAACATTTGGGAATTACAGGAATAAATTATTAAAAGAATCATAAATTATTAAAAGTATCATTAATGCCATTACTGATTTGATGGAGAATTTCTGAAACCTAACTAAGTCCGGAAAATCATTGATAAGATGACAAATTTAATTGAACTAGACTAATTTTAATTTAGTGTTTTTTTTATTTAATTGAAGGCATATACATTTATGTATAATATATATAGAATGTTTATCTCAAGGGGAGAGGAAAAAAATAATAAAAATATGGAAGGAAGAGTGATTTATGCCTAGAAAATAATTGAGAGTATTCTCCCATTCTGCAATCAGATTTTTTATTAAATAAAAATATTAGTAGTGAGTGTTAAAGGGGCAAATCTAGCTTAAGTAGAGGCTATCACTGTTACACGTGGGTTTTTTGAGGACTAATAGAGAGAACAGCCATGCTGCAAATTGAGGATTCTGCTTTCTCTTCACCAAACATGTGGGGGATATCTATGGATTTTCCTTAGCACATATTTATCATTTTTCTCAACTTAAGGGAATTGCCCTTCAGAATTAATATTTCCCTGGGTGAAGAAATATATATAATTGTGTATTTTGGGATTTCAGTATTGGCATTAATTAATCACATATAACTGATTTTCTCTAGCTGAGAAAGCTTCCCTTTTCATTAATATGTATGTGTATATATAGATAGATAGATAAATGGTTTATTTAATATTTTCTTAATATACTATAAACTTATTGTCTCTCTCTAGTAACAATTGTTTGTATATTATAAATTGAATTGCTCTGTGAACTGTCAGAACTATAAACGATTTCCTATTGTTCATATGCAAAAATAAGAGCAGAACATACTTAAATAAATTTTTTACGAAATATATATCTAACTAATCTGAATTTTAATATATTTTTATATGCAAAGACATCATCATGAATCCTTTATTAATGTCAAAAGGAAAGAAAAAAATTAATATAAAAATTAGTAACTTGTTTTTTTCGTTTATAATTTTGTACGTAACAGATAGTTCTGTCTATATGTTTATCACACTTTTATTGAATGAATAATGAATCTTTTTCTTCTGCCATAATTTTTATTTTCTCATTTAAATAAATCTCTCACAAATCCGTTTAACAATTTTTTCAATCTTTGTTAGGAAAAATTCAAATCTCATGTCCACAAACCTTAAACTAATTAATTAGGTAAAAAGAATCATGCTTGAAATCTTAAAATATAACTTAAGACCCGCTAATTAGTAGTTTAGAGTAAAATGAGAAGCAGAAGCAACCTTAAAGCTTCACATAAATAGCAAAACCCAAAACTTTTATTTGATTTGTCTCTGCACCAACTCCATGTAGTTTCTAAAATCTTCAAAGTCTAATCCATCTATCAGATAAATTATAACTCAAACATTCAGCATCCATGTACATATAAATATACTAAAAAATTAAGTAAAAATAAAAAATTCAATCCAAACTAACTTGAAATGTGAAACATTAGATCAACAAATAATTATTAAACTAACAATACTAAATTGGGAGACAATTAAGGAAGCAGAAACTATCCCCTTTTTTATTGCAAACTGAAGGGAAAATTTTTTTAAAAAAAAGGGTAAAAGAAAGTTTAATTAATAATATACATTGATGATCACAACCATGATTAATTATCTCGTCTTCACAAATCTATCTTCTACTAATATTTTTTTTCTTCCAATTAATTCTACAACACAACAGAAGCCTCATGAAAATCTGCTCTGTACTAGAAAGGTGGCCTGGCATGAGCCTGAGCCCATCCATATGCATCATGCCCTAATTGAGCTGCTCCATTAGGGATTAGATTCGGCGGCAGATTATAAACCGGCAGAGCCGACGGATCCGGAAGCCCACCCGGTGGCCCGCTGCTTCCAATAGGGGGCGGAGAGCTATTAGAACCACCCTGGATCTGCCCCTGGCCACCACTACCGGCATCTTCATCATCCTCTAATGGCAAACGTTCATAAGTGGCATTAGCAAAAGTTGCTGCTATCACCATAACGGGCCCCGCCGCGATCAGTGAACCCACCACACTTCCTCCGACCACCTGCCCCTGTCCACCGGCTAGGTATACAGTCAAGCCGGTTGAACCCGGTGGAGCTGGTCCAGGCAAAAACGCACCGGTTAAGGACAAAATCTCAAACCTTCCATGAAGACCCACAACAGCTCCTGGCGCGGCTGGTTGTCTTAGGGTTACGTTAGCCACCGAGCCACTTCCACTTAGCACACAAACACCTCGTTGTCGTCTCCGGGCAAATTGTGCCACGCTCTCCGCCACATCAGCGCCGCCTACGACCTCCATGACGTGGCTGCGGAGAGCATTAGGGCTGTCTCTGGTGACGAAAATTGGTGGTTTAGGCTTGTTTTTGGAACCGGGCGGACGGCCTCTTGGTCTTCTATTACCAACCTCAACAGCTCCCTCTCTAGGTTCATCGCCGGTGTCTCTATCATCGTCGTCTTCGCCTCTGCTTCCGCTTCTGTTGCCGGTTTCATTGATGGAGATTTCAAGGTTTGCTTTGTTGATAGAAGCTGAATTTGAAGCTGGGTCAAGGCCTGGTAGGCCAATCTGACCCGTCCACCAAGGATTTGCCAGGGTTACGAATAGAGAGCAAGAAGAGAAAGAAATAAAACTATTAATTGAAGTTCAATTTTTTGGATTTCTCGTTTGTTGCCTTGGTCGAAGGGTGTTTTCTTTAAGATTAAATACAAAGTCAAAGTAAAGAGTAGCAAGAAACCAAGAAAAGAGTGCCGGCCTAGCTGATTGGGCTCTTGTGAAGGGTAAAATGCTGAAGGGAGAAATTAAGAGAACTGAGAAGAAGAAATTATGACGAGAGAGAATTAGATGCAATTGCTAATGGAATCAAGCAGAAGAGGATGTTCATAATCATAGTTGAAGATTAAAAAAAAAAAAAAAAGATCAACCACGCACAAAAGTGATTAATGATCTTAATAGAAAGAAGAAAGAACTTCTGCAAATCCAATAATAGAATCAACTGTGGTGAGCAGGGAGAGAGAGAGAGAGAGATAGAAAGAGAATATATAAATTTAAGCACAGAGAGGGATCATGACAAAGTTCACAATAATAAAAAAGAAATTAAAAAAAAAAAACCCAAACCCTTGCTCGCTCACTCTCTCTTGAGAAAACAACATGAATATGATCAAATGTCTAATTTCTAACTTTCTTTGGTTGAATGTTGGCTTTTGTTTTGTGTTTTGTGCTTTGTCTTGTGTTCTGATTTAGGGATCTTAGTTTTCTTTTTTTCAAGATTATACTTTATTTTCGTGTATATATACTTAGTATGCTTAATTAATGAGCATATATATATATATATATATATATATATATATATATACAACATATAAGCTCTTCTTTTAGGGGCCATTGAAATTAGGGTTTCGTGGGGTCGCGTGCGCGTGGGCAGGTGGAGAGCACGTCGTTTTCTCGTGCCTGAACCCTACATTTCTATATATAAAAACATATATTTAGAGGGAGAGAGAAAGAGACCCATTTGATGGATTGATTAATTGGAGCCTCTGTGTGTGTAGTATTTTGCTCTGCTTGTTGCTTATCACAATCTTTCCATGGTTTTTCCTCGCACTTTAAAATATTCCTTGTTTTTTTTTTTCTTTACTAATAAATTTTAAGTTGCATTGATTAAGTACGTATTTTAAATGAATTCAATTAGTTTTGGAGTTAGATTTAAGAGCTATATAAACTCTTTAAATTTGCTTCAATACTTAATAAAAGCTATTCATATTTTGATGGAGCATTTCCTCCTTAAAAAATCAAAACTAGCTAAATTAACATTTAAAAACATCAAAATTGATTAAATAATAAATCTATTTCTTTTATATTCAAATCTTTTATGTTACGATTTTTCTCTCTTTTTTTTTTTAAAATCAAATCAGCAGACAAAAGAGGTAACAAATAGGTTGGTGGATAATCCAACCAAATATGGAGAGCAGACATAAAATTTGAAGCTCGAGGTAGACTATGAGCTACACAATTCGTTGACCTCTTAGCAAACGCAAATCTAAGATTTGCAAAATTTAAACATAGACAAACACAATCATCAATAATGAGCCCTAAAACAGACTCAATGTGAACTTCAGAATTAAGGGCTTGCACGACAACTTGTGAATCTGATTCTATTAAAATCTGTTGCAAGTCTCTGGATAGCAAGAGCTTCTGCAATAGCAGGTGATGAAACTTCAAAAAGAGGTCCACTTCCCGTTGCAAGAAACAACCCCTCTTCATTTCATAGGACAAAACCCAAACCTGCTATATTTTGGCCTTCAAACACAGTAGCATCTACCTTCATCTTCAGCCAGCCAGGCTGAGGCTTCTGCCATCTAGAGCTACATTCCGAATTATTCACTTGACTACCTACAGTAGAGGGCTGCAAACTTGAATTTTTTTTGGCTGCTTTGAAGCTGCAAAGCATAGCTACTGCTTCTTCAACAACATCAGTAGGCCTACAACTTCTACTGTTCCAAATTAGATCATTTCTATTCTTTCATAAGCTCCAACAGATCATCACAGCCTCTAAGCAATTATCCAAAAATAGATGCTTAAAAATAAATGCTAGCCAATCAATAAAACTCACAAAAGAGCCTCTTAAAAAACCAAAAGAAGACCAAGACCAACATTCTTTAGCTCGTGGGCAATCTAGAAGAGCATGAAGAACTGTTTCATTATGAAGGCCACAAACCTTAAAAATAGGGTCAACATTTACCCTTCTGGAAACAAGCATTGTGTTTGTAAGGAGACAATTACAACATGCCCTCTAGATCATATTAAGAACCCTTGAGGACACCTTAAGATTCCATAGCTTTTTCCAGAAAGAGTTGATTTTGAATTGTTTTCTTATGTATTTGTTATCTCCTTGTAAGCGCTTTTAACCATATAAGCTCCTTTAGAATCAGCATGCCACCACCATGAAGCTTTTGGAAGATATAAACTCAATGGTATCTTCTTTATTAAGCTCCTATCCCTTTCATTAAAGAGATGGTGCAAAATTGCATTATCCCAAGAGTACCCACTTCCTTCTAACATAACCGAAACTCAAATATTATCTCTAGTATTGTTGTACTGTAAGGGGAAGAAATAAACAGATCTATATCATGGGGTAACCAAGAAGACTTCAAAATCAAAATGTTCTTGCCATTTCCAACTCTCCAACGGCATCCCTTCTTTATAAGATTTTGAGCAGCACAAAGACTACGCCAAACATAACTAGGATTCTGCCCCATCTTTGTTTCAAGACAAGAGCAATGAGGGAATTATTTGACTTTGAAAAGTCGAGATCCCAAAGAATTTGGTTTTGTGAAAAATCGCCAATCCTATTTTCCAATCATGGCAAGGTTAAATTTATGAAATTTCCTAAAACCCAGCCTACCATCACACTTTTTTCTCAAAGGTAATCCCAACTCTTTCAATGAATCTTTCTATCCACAGAACCTTTCGACCCCCACCAAAATGCATTCAACATATTCTATATTTCAGAGCATAGGAAAATAGAGAGTAAAAACATACTCATCCGATAGTTGGGAAGAGATTTGACAATCGATTTGATTAACTTCTTTACCCGCCCTTGATAGAAGAGTCATGTTCCACCCCTGCAATCTTTTTTGGATCTTATCTTTCATGTACCTAAACACCTTTTTCTTATTTTTTTCCCCACACAAAGAGGCATACTAAGATAAAAATCATCATTAGATCCTAACTGAACATGGAGACTGCTTCTAACTTGGCCTTTGACATTTTGGTAAGTGTTAGAGCTAAAGATAATTGATGATTTATTAAAGTTAATGCACTGATCAGATGTATCTTCATACATCTTGAAAGCCTTCCTCGTAGAAGAAACTTCCTTATGATCTGCCTTGAAGAAGAAATAGCTATCATCACGGAAAAAGAGATGCGAGATAGGTGGAGCATCTCTAGCTATAGAGACTTCGTGAATAGAACTATTAGATTCCATCATGTTCAACAGGTGAGAAGGCCTCTGTGCACAGAGAATAAAAAGATAAAGAGACAAAGGGCACCCTTGACGCAACCCTCTACTTGGAATTATAAGATCGATTTTATGTTTACCATGAGTCACAAAAAATCTAACATTCAAAATGCACATCATGACTAGATCGATCCATTCATCCTGGAACCCCAACTTCCTCATGACTTTAATCAAATAACTCTACTCCACACGGTCGTATGCCTTACTCATATCAACTTTAAGAGCGGCAAAACCAACCTTTGTATTATCTGTTATTAGCCTTCCTAGCACAGAAGTGCTCTGATTTTCAGAAATGATCACAAGTAGAAAGCACTTCATCCTGTTTGCTAACATCTTGACAATAATTTTATATAAAATATTGCATAGAGATATTGGTCTAAAATCTATTATAACATCAGCTCTCTGCTTCTTTGGGATTAAAACAATGGCAGTATAGTTCAAATTAGTGGGAAGAGAAACAGTGTTAATAATATAAATACACGTCATAGCAACATCCTTACTCACAATGTTTCAGTAGTGTTAATAAAAAGCAGGATTGAACCCATCAACTCCAAGAGATTTATCTAGGTGCATAGCAAATAAAGCATCCTTTACATCTTATTCAGTGAAGGGAGTTAGAAGCCTTTGATTTTGATCAGTCGAAATTGAAGTAGGGATGATGCTTAAAATCTCATCAGCGGTTGGTTCATTAGATGTGAAAATCTGTTGGAAGTAACCAGAAATATGAGCTTCCAATTCGTTCTCCCATGTAATCCAATTACCATTTCCATCCCAAACCTTTTTATGGTATTCTTCCTTCTATGCTTAGAAGCATAGGTATGGAAGTATTTAGAATTTTCATCCCTTTCTTTAAGCCATAACAGTTTTGCTCTTTTGTTTTCAAAAAACTTCCTTCTGTTTTAGCACCTCAAAATATTTTCTCCTGGCCAAATTAAACATCTAAATAGAATCACTATCCTAATCTGTTTTACATCTCTTCAATTTACTGTGATACTCTTTCAAAATATCCTTTCTCTATTTGTGAAGAACAGTGGCACAATGAGCTATTTTTTTTTGGTAGTGTTTGTCAAACTAGAATACTGCCAAGCTACATAATATCAAAAAACTCATTTTTACTGGTCCATGAGTTCTCAAATCTAAAGGGGCTGAAGAGAGGATTATTATTATTACCATGTGCTTCATGAACAAAGACATGAATAAGATAATGATCTGAAGAATAAAACCCCAAATTAGAAACTCGGTAGTCTTTAAAAATATGTATCTAGCTGGTGCAAGCAAGAGCCCGATCTAGTCTTTCTTCTATCCCATGTAAAAGAATGCCCATCCATCCCCAAATCTAAAAGACTAGCATCATCCATAGTTTAAAGCCATTAGGAAGAAAAGTGTGATAGGGTCAACCCCCTCTCTTCTCATTTGCACTTGACAAATTATTAAAATCTCCACACAACACCAAGGGAGTGAAGATACACTAGCCAAGTCCTATATAAGTTGCCAAGAGACAGAACATTGATTCCTATTTGGATAACCATAAAACCCTGTCAACCTTCCAGCTAGAGTCATTACTTGAAATAACAAATAGGTCAATAAAGAAACGGAAATAACTCAGAAGGTTCACATGTTTATTATATCTCCATATAAAAAGCAAGATTACCACTATGGCCTTTGCTATTAACAGTTAAAGATCCATCATAGCCCAAAGAAAGTCTAATTTTATTAATAAGAGATTGATTACATAAAGTTTCACATAGAAAAATAAAAGATGGCTTATGGACTCTCACAAGGTCCTTTAAAACTTAAATTGCACATGGGTTGCTAAGCCCACAACAATTCTAACTCAAGCAATTCATAATGTTCGATGGGCTTGATCCACAGGTCCCATCAAATCCAAATTTTGGGTTTCATAAATAATGCAATGGGCTAGGTTTGGTTGTGGCCCAGCAACACTATTGTAAGATTCCTCATGTGCTCCTAATCTTTTCGTTTTTGCTTCAATAACTACCAACTCACCATTTAAAACTTCCTACATATCCATATCTGTAATCCCTTTTTGTTGGCTCCATCTAACGAATTACTATTATAACTACTCTTATCTCTATTTTTAAAATTACTAATCCTCTCCTACCCTGTCTTTGCCTTTTTGCGAAATACTCTTCTTCTGGTCGACAGCCATGGCAACCTCAACTCCACCACCCTGAAACCAGCTAGCATTGAGCCATGGATCACCAATATGACGGTTGTTACGATGAGGGGTTACTCTCAAGCTTATATCATAATTCTTGGTAACTTGGACATTAGGATGAGCATATCTAGTTTTGCAGAAAACCATTAGAATGACCAATCTTCCTATAAATAAAGCAAAATGTGGTTAGTCTCTCATACTTAAAAGCAATGAGGAACCACTTCCCACCTTTTTTTTATTCTTATATTGCATTTGAGTGGTTTTCTAACACCCAAAGAGACTCTATTTCGCATTATTGAATGCCAAGCATAGTTAATGTTATTTAGATCTGACACTATAAACTTACCAATGTAGTTACCACATATTCGCCAACATGATCAGATATGAAGCCTATAGGCAAATTAGAAATCTGGACCTAGATGTTCACTTCGAAGAGAGGAATGGCAGATGGCTGCATATTAGTACAAGCTTGACGAAATAACAACGATTGATTATCAAAACCCGTTGCATATCCAATTCATGAAAAAAGTGGAATACAAATAAGTTTGGACCAACTTCATTGCTGCTCACCCCCTGAACTGGTCTCCATATTGACACTGGTGTTTTGCCCGCTCTTATTACCTTATATTTTCATATATTTTATTAAATTACTTGTACAAAAATACATATACATACAACATTTAATACATATAATATACTTAAAGTAAAAATACAACTTAGTTCGTTACATACCGTTCAAATCTTTTACATTATACATTTACAAATAAATAATACATTATCAGAATTAGCCCTGACTCACTTCCCTTCTAATGGCCTGTAGATGTTGACTTAAGCAAAATCACTTTCTCACACTTGAGTACCTACACGGAAAAAACACCCGTGCTGAGCAATGGCTCAGTAGGGAGTAAACATGTAAGGCCCCGCATTACACCCTAAGAGTAATCAGGTATGTTTGATGTATATAGTGAAGGTAATACGAGGAGAATATGCATTGAAAATGTAGGAAAGGAATTAAATGAAATGGAATAAGTGTACAAATTAGAGAGAATGTGGCATTAGGGATATAATTGAAAAGTTAAAATAAAAGAAATGTGGCAAAAATAGAAATAAAGAAAGATGAGAAATTAAATTAAGAAACATAAGTTTAAAGAGGGATTAAAGTAAAATTGTGTAAGATTTTATTTGAGCCACCAATGGAAAAGTGACACTAATATCTCTAGAAATCTTAAGATATAAGTTAAAAGAAAAAGAAGTGGGTGTGTGTGTGTGTTGGTCGGCCATATTTGGCCACAAAAACAAAACATAAAGTTTTGTTCATCTTCCTTGGTTTTTTCTTCTTCCTTTCTCAAGCTTGAGTGGATCATCCAAGTAGAGAAAAGCTGTAAATGGTAGAGATGAAGAGCAAGAGTAAAGAAGAGAAGATAAGAAGGAAGAAAGAAAAAGTTAAAGCTTAAGAGAGGTATGGGAGTTAAATTATTGTTCTATGTTTTTGTAGTAGAAATAAATTGTTATATGTGTTTTAGATGATCCATAGTTGATTTTTGAGTGAATAATTGAATGAATAGTGCATGAGAAAGTTGATTTGTGCCTTAGAAAGAGTTGAGTGAAAATCTGTTTTTGGTTCACATGAACCAGTCTTAGTAAAAATGTCATAACTCTTTTTGTAGATGTCTGATTGATGTGATTCAAGTTGTATATGAACGATAAGACTTATATCTACAACTTTGTAGAGAAACCGGGACCTAAATCTGTCCCTAGAGTGCCCGAAAATGAGCTTGAAGTGGACAGACCCCTGCTGTCCGTCCCAAGTGAGCAGTCTTCGGTTTTTAGTAAATAAATTGAGATTTAGAAGTCTGATTTGAGTGATTTTTGATGTTTTAGAAACTAGAGACATAGTGGCACAACTTTATAGAAGAAAATTTTCCCTAAAAATGATGTTTTCTTGGTAAAAAACGGCCTAAAATTCAAGACAGAAAATCTGTCTTTGAGCGATTTTAGGAATCACGGTTACTATGATTTTCATAGTAACCGTGAGGCAGTCCAGAACCAAAATGCACCATACCTCACGGTTACTAAGATTTTCTTAGTAACCGTGACCCCTTTAAAAAGTATAGAACACGGTTATTACTTATTCGGTAATGACCGTGAAGTAGTCTAATGTAGTCCAGACTCGAAAGTGCAACTAGGACACAGTTACCATGAATTTGGTAGTAACCGTGACACTATCATGTTTTTATTAAACTTGATTTTAAGGTCTCAAATTGTTATTAAAGCATGTTTAAGCCTTTCTAAGTGTTTTTAGAGTATTTTAAGTAAAGGAAATAAGAGTAATAAGCAATATAAGTAAGTGTAAAGCTAATGAGTTAATGAAATAAGGTTTAATTGTTAAATCTTATTATATGAAAATTTATACAATTAATGAATATGAATGAACATGAATACGAGTGACATGGTATAGTAAATGATTGCATAATCTATTAAATATGTTAATGTTATGTTTCTAAAACTATGTAATAAAATGTACTAGTAATGAATGTGAGTGAATATGACAAATGGTAAGTAAAATGTTACTAATTGCATGACAATTAATAATTATACTAATGTTAATGTTAAGTGTAATTGAAATTATTGTTTAGTGATTTTGTTGCATGCTCTATTTGATGTGTTATATCTTTATGAATCTAGTTGGATCAAGTGTGATAACTTTGAGTGATTAAAGACTAATTGTAAGCCTGAATTTCACATAGTAGTGGATAGATAGGCATGCCTATAAAGGAAATAGTGATTGCAGCTGCTAGTGATGTCACCAAAGTGTGACTAGTGTAGTGTTTTATACATTTTGGTATCTAGTGAACCGAGACTTTTATGTCTCTAGTGTTTGTACCCGTATCCACCATTTATGAGAATTTAGGCAATGAAAGTGATCTGAATATCGAATAGTGATAAGTGACAAATAATTTAAGTGTTACATGGTCCTTTGTTAGTGTTAGTGTTTTATGATAATGTTAGTGCTTTTTCAGTGAATATTGAAGAGTAAGTAAAAAACTGTATTGCGATTGTTAGTGAGTGTATAATTGCTATTGAGTGTGGTTAATGCATGTATTGAATAAGAGTGACATGTTATTATGTTATATGCATTGCCAAGTTACATTGATTGTATTTGCGACTTCGATAAGAAGTCAATTGTACTGTTTACTCCCCACTGAGCCATTGCTCAGCATGGGTGTTTTCCCGTGTAGGTACTCAAGTGTAAGAAGGTGTTTTTGCTAGAGTCAATATCTGCAGGCCACTAGAAGGAAAGCGAGTCAGGGCTATTTATGATAATGTATTATTTATTTGTAAATGTATAATGTAAAGAATTTGAACATGTATGTAATGAACTAAATTGTATTTGTACTTTAAATGTATGTGTGCCAGTTGTATAAATGTATTTTTGTGTAAGTAATTTAATAAAATAATAAGTATTTTAAATGGTAATAAGAGCGGGCATTACAAAACAGTACAATTGACTTCTTATCACTCTTATTCAGTACATGCATTAACCACACTCAATAGCAATTATACACTCAATAACAATCACAATATAGTTTTCATTTACACTTCATTATTCAAAGAAAAGCACTAACAATATCATAAGGCCATGTAACACTTAAATTATTAGTCACTTATCATTATTCAATATTCAGATCACTTTCATTGCCTGAATTCTCATAAATGGTGGATACAAGTATAAATACTAGATATTGCACTAGAGACATAAAAGTCTCGATTCACTAGATACCAAAAGGTATCAAACACTATACTAGATACCAAAAAGGTATCAAACACTAAACTAGTCACCTTTCGGTGACATCACTAACAGCTACAATCACTATTCCCTTTATAGGTATACCTATCTATCCACTACTATGTGAAATTCAGACTTACAATTAGTATTTAATCACTCTAAATTATCACACTTGATACATTTAGATTCAAAGAGATAACACATCAAATAAATCATGCGACAAAATCACTAAATAATTTACATTTACTTAAACTTCAAATACACTTAACATTAACATTAATATTAATATAATTATTATTTGTCATGCAATTAGTAACATTATACTTACCATTTATCATGTTCACTTTTATTCATTATGTGTACATTTTATTACATATCTTTAGAAATATGACATTAATAAATGCCATAGATCATGCCTTTATTTCACTAAATCATGCTATTTATGTTCATTTATATTCATTTATTGTACAAATTCTTATGCATTAAGACTTAGTATATATTTAACTCTACTTCATTCATTCATTATACTTTACACTTATTACATATCACTTACTACTCTTGTTTTGCACTTAAAACACTCTAAAAGCATTCAGGAAGGCTTAAACATGCTTTAATAACAATTTGAGACTTAAAATCAAGTTCAAGAAAAGTAGACCAGGGTCACGGTTACTACCAAATTTATGGTAACCGTGACCTAGTTACACTTTCGGGTCTGAACTATGCTAAACTACCTCACGATCATTACCGAATGAGTAATAACCGTATTCTATACTTTTTAAAGGGGCCACGGTTACTATGAAAAGCTTAGTAACCGTGAGGTAGGGTACATTTTGGTTCTAGACTGCCTCACGGTCACTATGAAAATTATAGTAACCGTGATGCCTAAATCGCTCAAAGACAGAATTTTTATCTCGACCTCTATACCATTTTTGACCCAGCAAATATCATTTTTAGGGAAAACTTGCTTCTACAAAGTTGTTCCACTATGTCTCTAGTTTCTAAAACATCAAAACTCACTCAATTATGACTTCTAAATCTCAATATATCACTAAAAACTTACATACTATTCCCATGGGACGGACAGCAGGGGTCTATCCACTTCAATCTCATTTTCGAACACTCTAGAGATAGATTTAGGTCCCGGTTTCTTCTACAAAGTTGTAGATCTAAGTCTTATCCTCCATATCTAACTTGAATCACATCAATCAGACATCTACAAAAAGAGTTATTCTCTTTACACTAAAACTGATTCAAGTGAACCTTGAACAGATTTTCATCTTAACTCTTTCTAAGGCACAAATCATCTTTCTCATGCACTATACATTCAATTATTTACTTAAAAATCAACTATAGATCATCTAAAATATATATAACAATTTATTTCAACTATAAACACATAAAACAATAATTTAACTTCCATACCTTATTGATGCTCCAAATCACTTCCTTTAAACTCTCTTCTCTTCCTACATGTTTTTCTTGCTCTATCTTTCTCTTCCTTCTCCATAAGATCACTCACATATAAACACCCATTCAAAACATTAAATTCCCATCACCATAAATTCATTGAAGAATAAAATAAATAAGAGAAACAATTATTACCTTAAGAGACATACCACTAAATTCTCTCTTTCCCAAGCTATGTGATTGAATTTTGGGAATTTTTCTTTGATGGGATGAGCCTTTTGGGGAGGAAAAGATGGCTGAAATGGTTTCTTTTCAAGGGTGTCCGGCCAACTCAATCCAAAAAATCATATTTTTCTTTCTTTCTCTTTATTCTTGTCTCTTCTCCCTTTCTTTAGAATAACACATGTCCACTTCTCATTGGGCCACTTGCCAAGCTAAGCCAAATTTGCATTTTGCTCCCTCATCTCCTCTCAATTCTCACATTTGACATAAAGACAATTTAAACTTTTCAATCAATCCCTACTACTTTTATAACAATGCACATTTGCCCTTAAATTGATAATTTTATAAAATTGCCCTTAACATTTACATTAATTTCGATCACATCCCAAACACATTTACAATTAAGTACCAATATATCCCTTGGAATATTATAATTCTCTCCCCCTTAAAAAATTTCGTCCTCGAAATTCTCCCTGTGCCACCTGTCAAATCTCATCACTTTCATTCCAATAACTCTGTCTTAATCAAAATTTATTCAATACTATTTCTCCTTGTTTGTCTTATTCCTTACTTTATCATGCTTATATTCAATCGAACTTCAGCTCTTTATAACTGTACTCATCTCTCACTATCCTATTATCACTACACTCAATGTATATCATGTCAGTTTTCCTTCCAGTTGGGGCCTTTACATGTAATCTGATGCTTTTCATGACTTTGCAAATAATGCTGATGTAATGTGGTGAAAGAATGATGCGATGCAAATGTATGCTTTCATGTATCATGTATGTTGCCCCATCCTATGCTATAACATGTGTAATCAATTGCCCAAACCGGTAAGGAGTTACTGATAGGTACACAGAAAACCATATTCAATCTGAATCCACTTCCATATCAACTTTACTTAGGGGCTATCGCACTCTACTATCTATTGACATAGATACATCTACATTAGTCCTTACACTAACACTGAATTTACACTCTGGACTATCTATACTTTTACTAGGATCCAATTCCATCTATACATTAAACAAGACAACATATACTTCAAGGTCACAATACTACATAGACACACATCTCTAATCTATTCACTAACACCTTATTGCCCAAAATCGCCTAAATCTTGGCTCTGATACCAAAATATAATGCCCGCTCTTATTACCTTATATTTTCATATATTTTATTAAATTACTTGTACAAAAACACATATACATACAACATTTAATACATAAAATATACTTAAAGTACAATTACAACTTAGTTCATTACATACCGTTCAAATCTTTTACATTATACATTTACAAATAAATAATACATTATCAGAATTAGCCCTGACTCGCTTCTCTTCTAATGGCCTGTAAATGTTGACTTAAGTAAAAGCACTTTCTCACACTTGAGTACCTAACGAAAAAACACCCGTGCTGAGCAATGGCTCAGCGGGGAGTAAACAGTACAATTGACTTCTTATCGAAGTCGCAAACACAATCAATATAACATACAAATACATATAACATAATAACATGTCACTCTTATTCAGTACATGCATTAACCACACTCAATAGCAATTATACACTCAATAACAATCACAATATAGTTTTCACTTACACTTCATTATTCAATGAAAAGCACTAACACTATTGATAACACCCAAAATAAAATTAACTATAAGGCTGGCCCGTTAAAGGCCCATGAAGAGGCCTAAGAACAGAAGCCCATAAAGCCCAACACTCAAGGGTATAAATATGAGAGGTAAACACATAACAGGGGGCTCTCTCTCTCTAACTCTTAATACTCTCTCTCCATTAAGCTTTCTCTCCACACTTCGATAGCTAACTTAGGCATTGGAGCTCACTAACCCGGCAAGACCGGGCTAGTTTTATTTTTTGCAGGTCATTAAAGCCTTCTTCACCATAGTCGGTGATCTCTCCTTCTATGGTAAAATTTTATGTTTTATCATTTGGTGCTTTCGTTGAGAGTTGATGCCGGATCTGAGCTACTTAGCCTCAAATCAAAGAAAAGGGACAGTCATGGACGACTTTAAGTCCCAAATCTGAAAGATCTTGAGCTCGATCTCGCAATAAAAGCTTAAATATGAAAGATCTTAAGTTTCTTTCCAAAGGAAAGGCCTTGATTTAAAGATCCTGGATTTGATCTTAAAAAAAGGCAAAAAGAGAAGTGATACAGGCGCTGTGCTCCAAGAAAAATAGAGCAAGGTGACAAACAAACTCACCGAAAAGGCCCCCACCGGACAAAAGTGATGATAGGAAGAACAAACAAAACTGGAAAGAGAAAATCAAAAAGCAAGTTTCAATGGGTAGCATTAACTGCAAACCCATCTCTATCTCTTGAAAGATATGATAGATGGATCCCACCTCTACAACAAAAAACATGTGATTACCTACCACACCTTTAAAGATCTGAAAAAATATATTTCGAAAGTTTTTTTGGTCCAACACCAGGCATGTATATTAATAACTTATTTAATTATTATTTTAAGCGATCGATCGGATCGGAAGATCGAATTGGAAGACCGTCCATTGCCAAGTGCGGATCGAAAGGAGAATGATCGGTCGAATCGGAAGATCGAATTGGAAGACCATCCATCGCCAAGTGTGGATTGGACGGAGAACAATCGATCGGATCGGAAGATCGAATTGGAAGACCGTTCATCGCCAAGGGCGGATCGAACGGGTTATCTCTCCGCCAAGAGCGAATCGAATTGAAGACCGTTCATCGCCAAGGGCAGATCGAATGGGTTATCTCTCCGCCAAGAGCGGATCGAATTAGAAGACCGTTCATCGCCAAGGGCGGATCGAACGGGTTATCTCTTCGCCAAGAGTGGATCGAATCGGAAGACCGTTCATTGCTAAGGGCGGATCGAACGGATTATCTCTCCGCCAAGAGCAGATCGAATCGGAAGACCATTCATCGCCAAGGGCGGATCGAACGGGTTATCTCTCCGCCAAGAGCGGATCGAATTGGAAGACCGTTCATCGCCAAGGGCGAATCGAACGGATTATCTCTCCGCCAAGAGCGGATCGAATTGAAAGACCGTTCATCGCCAAAGGCGGATCGAACGGGTTATCTCTCCGCCAAGAGCGGATCGAATTGGAAGACCGTTCATCGCCAAGGGCGGATCGAACTGGTTATCTCTCTGCCAAGAGCGAATCGAATCGGAAGACCGTTCATCGCCAAGGGCGGATCGAACGGGTTATCTCTCCGCCAAGAGCGGATCGAATTGAAAGACCGTTCATTGCCAAGGGCGGATCGAACGGGTTATCTCTCTGCCAAGAGCGAATCGAATTGGAAGACCGTTCATCGCCAAGGACGGATCGAACGGGTTATCTCTCGGCCAAGAGCGAATCGAATTGGAAGACCATTCATCGCCAAGGGCGGATCAAACGGGTTATCTCTCCGCCAAGAGCGAATCGAATTGGAAGACCGTTCATCGCCAAGGGCGGATCAAACGGGTTATCTCTCCGCCAAGAGCGGATCGAATTGGAAGACTGTTCATCGCCAAGGGCGGATCGAACGGGTTATCTCTCCGCCAAGAGTGGATTGAATTAGAAGACCGTTCATCGCCAAGGGCGGATCGAATCAGAAGACCGTTCATCGCCAAGGGCGGATCGAACGGGTTATCTCTCCGCCAAGAGTGAATCGAATCGGAAGACCGTTCATCGACAAGGGTGGATCGAACAGGTTATCTCTCCGCTAAGAGCGGATCGAATGTGATTATCTTTGCGACAACATAAGCAACCATAAAGCAGGTTAGTAAATATTTATAAAATTGTTTGCAAAATAAAATTGCAAAAATTATTTGCAGGATAAAAATTATAAAACGGGTAACTCCCCATAAGCGGGTAACTCCCAAAGATCAAGGCATTGTCCAAACGGGTAACTCCCCATAAGCGGGTAACTCCCAAAGATCAAGGCATTCTCCAAACGGGTAACTCCCCATAAGTGGGTAACTCCCAAAATTATCGAGCCTTCGATCTCAAAGATTGAATTGCATGGAGGGGGACTAGTGATAACACCCAAAATAAAATTAACTATAAGGCTGGCCCGTTAAAGGCCTATGAAGAGGCCTAAGAATAGAAGCCCATAAAGCTCAACACTCAAGGGTATAAATATGAGAGGTAAACACATAACAGGGAGCTCTCTCTCTCTCTCTTTCTCTCTAACTCTTAATACTCTCTCTCCATTAAGCTTTCTCTCCACACTTCGATAGCTAACTTAGGTATCGGAGCTCACTAACCCGGCAAGACCGAGCTAGTTTCCTTTTTTGCAGGTCATTAAAGCCTTCTTCACCATAGCCGGCGATCTCTCCTTCTACGGTAAAATTTTATGTTTTATCAACTATCATAGGGCCATGTAACACTTAAATTATTAGTCACTTATCATTATTCAATATTCAGATCACTTTCATTGCCATAATTCTTATAAATGGTGGATACGGGTACAAACATTAGATATTGCACTAGAGACATAAAAGTCTTGGTTCACTAGATACCAAAAGGTATCAAACACTACACTAGATACCAAAAAAGTATCAAACACTACACTAGTCACCTTTCGGTGACATCACTAGCGGCTGCAATCACTATCCCCTTTATAGGCATAACTATCTATCCACTACTATGTGAAATTCAAGCTTACAATTAGTATTTAATCACTCTAAATTATCACACTTGATACATTTAGATTCAAAGAGATAACACATCAAATAGAGCATGCGACAAAATCACTAAATAATTTACATTTACTTAAACTTCAAATACACTTAACATTAACATTAATATTAATATAATTATTATTTGTCATGCAATTAGTATCATTATACTTACCATTTATTATGTTCACTCTTATTCATTACGTGTACATTTTATTACATATCTTTAGAAACATGACATTAATACATGCCATAGATCATGCCTTTATTTCACTAAATCATTCTATTCATGTTCATTCATATTCATTTATTGTAAAAATTATTATGCATTAAAACTTAGTATATATTTAACTCTACTTCATTCATTCATTATACTTTACACTTATTACATATCACTTACTACTCTTGTTTTGCACTTAAAATACTCTAAAAGCATTTAGGAAGGCTTAAACATGCTTTAATAATAATTTGAGACTTAAAATCAAGTTCAAGAAAAGTAGGGCAGGGTCACAGTTTGTAAGGACCCAACTATCACTCTAGTTATAAATGTTTGAGAATGAATGATTTTATGAATCTATGTTTGATTAAGATTAAGTTATATATATATAACTTAGTCTTAATCAAACATAGATTCATAAAATCATTCATTCTCAAACATTTACAACTAGAGTGATATTTGGGTCCTTACACGGTTACTACCAAATTCATGATAACCGTGACCTAGTTGCACTTTCGGGTCTGGACTATGCTAAACTACCTCACGGTCAGTATCGGATAAGTAATAACTGTGTTCTATACTTTTTAAAGGGGTCATGGTTACTATGAAAAGCTTAGTAACCGTGAGGTAAGGTACATTTTGGTTATGGACTGCCTTACGGTTACTATGAAAATCATAGTAACCGTGATGCCTAAATTGCTCAAAGACAAAATTTCTGTCTCGATTTCTATACCATTTTTTACCTAGAAAACATCATTTTTAGGGAAAAATTTCTTCTATAAAGTTGTTCCACTATATCTCTATTTTCTAAAACATCAAAAATTACTCAATTCTGAATTCTAAATCTCAAGATATCACTAAAAACTTATAGATTATTCCCATGGAACGGATAGTAGGGGTTTGTCCACTTCAATCTCATTTTCAGATACTCTAGAGACAGATTTAGGTCCTGGTTTCTTCTACAAATTTGTAGATCTAAGTCTTATCTTTCATATACAACTTGAATCACATCAATCAGACATCTACAAAAAAGAGTTATTCACTTTACACTAAAATTGGTTCAAGTGAACCTTGAATAGATTTTCATCTTAACATTTTATAAGGCACAAATCATCTTTCTCATGCACTATACATTTAATTATTCACTCAAACATCAACTATAGATCATCTAAAACATATATAACAATTTATTTCAACTACAAACACATAGAACAATAATTTGACTCCCATACCTTATTGATGCTCCAAATCACTTCCTTTAAACTCTCTTCTTTTCCTACATGTTTTTCTTGCTCTATCTTTCTCTTCCTTCTCCATAAGATCACTCGCATATAAACACCCATTCAAAACATTAAATTTCCATCACCATAAATTCATTGAAGAATAAAAGAAATAAGAGAAACAATTATTACCTTAAGAGACATACCACTAAATTCTCTATTTCCCAAGCTATGTGACTGAATTTTAGAAATTTTTCTTTGATGGGATGAGCCTTTTGGGGAGGAGAAGATGGCTGAAATGATTTCTTTTCAAGGGTGGCCGGCCAACTCAATCCAAAAATCATATTTTTCTTTCTTTCTCTTTATTCTTGTCTCTTCTCCCTTTCTCTAGAATAGCACATGTCCACTTCTCATTGGGCCACTTGCCAAGCTAAGCCAAATTTGCATTTTGCTCCCTCATCTCCTCTCAATTCTCACATTTGACATAAAGACAATTTAAACTTTTCAATCAATCCCCACTACTTTTATAACAATGCACATTTGCCCTTAAATTTACAATTTTATAAAATTGTCCTTAACATTTAATTAATTCCGATCACGTCCCAAATACATTTACAATTAAGTACCAATATATCCCTTGGGATTTTACAACTAGAGTCTACTTTATAGCGTCCATTGAGATTCTTTAGGAATAGCAGTTTCAACATCATCTCCTTGTACCAAACCTGCATCATCATCCTCTTCCAATGAAAGGTGCAAAGTGATTGAGGCCAAATCATTGTGATTGGAAGAACTCATACTCCTAAAGTAGCAGAAGACAAAACCAAAACAACCAAAACTTGTTAAGAAACAAGACTAACAAAACTTGCCATCAAACAAGACATCGATTAAACATTTTTATTCTTGTGCTTATGATTTCTTTCTTTTAATTAGCATTAATTAAGCTAAACAAACTATTACATTAGAGTCTATTTGACACAATTTTAATTTTTTAATGATGAAATTGGTCCAATTGAAATAGGTTAAATATATATTAAAATAAGCTTAAGGGACCTAATTAACTTTTCACCCTTTGTATTTATGAGTAGAGCTGTTCAAATGGTCAGTTTGATTCAATTTTGAACCAAACATAATAAATCAAAAATTGAATTTCATGAAAAAATGAATCAAATCATAAACATAATTATATAGAACTGAAACTGTATAGATCGAATTAATTTTGGTATGTTCAATTTAGTTTATTCAGTTCTGGATTAATATAATCAATATAAGCTTATTTTTTATTGGGCTTTTAACATATATAAGCCCATAAATTAAATTAATTTATATTCATCAAAATAAAATCATTTAAAATAACTAAAATTAAAATAATATTCATAAATTTATCATATTATGTACATAATAAAAACTAATCAAAATTATATTTTTTAAAATAACTAAAATTAAAATAATGTACATAAATTTATCATATTATATACATAATAAATACTAATCAAATGTATATTAAAAAATATATTGTTATAATAATATTTAAAAATGCATTCAAAATCCTCCATAAAAAACGTTCATGTAAACAAAGTCCTCCAATAAAAAAATCACGTAAAATAAAAATATAATATAATTTCTCAAATATAAAATAAGTCAAAAATGAAAAATAAAAACTTTTAAAGTAGGAAAAAACAGCTGCTAAAAAAATGGAAACAAATTGTTCCCAAGATTTGAACTCAAGACATCATAGCAGTATCTCCACACCATTTATCCAAACTGCTTTTTACGCAAATTGAATACTATAATATAACTATATATGTAAATATCGGTCGGTTTGATTATTTTAGTTTTTCAATTTTAAAAACCAAACCAAATCGATTAATCCAAAATTTTATTTCTGTTCAAAACCGAATAAACTGAAAATTGAATAAACGAACTAAACAGACTAAAATTCATTAAGTTCTATTCGGTTCGGTTATACACATACCTATTTATGAGCATCAATTCGTAATAGGACAACGAGAATTTGATCTATCACTTACAAGCGAAAGTGACTAATAGTATTTGACAATAAATAAAAATTAAACATGCTAAACTAAATTTAGCATTTATAAATTTTCTTTGGCTTAATTGAATCATTAAGAAAGCAAGTTTATGAATGTAAACTTTTAAATTTTTTCAGTATAAATAGAAATAAAAGAATCATTTCAAATCGCATAATTTTGTGATATCAAATACCTGTTTTTTTAAATGTAATTTTTCCTTTTTTTCAAATAATTACATAGATACTATTGCATGTATAATTGTACATATACACATGGTGCAGTTCTTGAGAGTGGCACGGACTATTTAACGCCCTCCCATCGCAATTTATTTTGCCTGCGCAAATATTTGGCAAATGCATTTTCTAATCTCTAAAAGTATAACTTTTATTTTATTCAGTTTTTAAACTTTTATTTGGTGGCAATGGATCTCTAAATTTTTATTTTTTCATTCACATTAAGTTAAAATTACCAATTTTAAATTAAATAATAGTATAATTTTAGTATAAATTAAATTTATGAACTTTTTTTTATTTTATTAAATTTTTATTTGAACCCAATGTATATTAAAATAAAAAAAATTAAGGATTTAATATAAAAGAAAGAAAGTGTAGGAACCGAGAATGCATTTTTTTCAAATATTTTATATTTCTATGATGTCCAAAATATTATGAAAAGCATTTAATTATTTGATATGATTGATTGATGAAGAAAATGTAACAATTAATATTGTGCGTTTGATTCTCAAATGAATTTATAAAATCGAATTTAGAAAAGAACGAGTAGAACTGTAGAAGTATATTATTTGTAGATGCAATTGAAATGCTAAATTAGTTGGCAATGATGAAAATCAAGAAGTCAAATGTTCATACACTGTGTTAATTAATGTCTAATCGACAATATTGTAGCTTATAACTAGAGGCATGAAGTATGATAGAAGAAATAGAAACCCTATTTAACATTTGGACAGAACTACAGATGTTAAGGCTAATTTAATTCCTTTTATATTTTTTCAATCTGAAATTAATTCACCAAAAAAGCTGTTGAAATACTAGAGACTGAAACTCAATCGCATCCAACTCTCAGCCTAATCCATCACATACAATTGTTGATCTATCGGAATTCAGAAAACAATTTCCCAACAAATGGGCACTTTGAACAAGGTTTATACTGTATTTGTAGCTACAATCTCGAGCTAATATTTTTTTGAGATATTCGAATTTATTTGATCTTAATATAACGGATTAAAATAGTGAGACAAATTTAAAACAGATTTAAATAGTTATTTTACTATTCGTAACGAGTACGGGTAGAGTTTGGATTTAACCATTTTGGGAACTTATTATCCTAATCCAAGTATACCATATGCAAATTTTTTAGTTATTTTTTTAATAAATATTGATTTTTATTATTATTGTATTTAATTTGATTTATTTTTATATTCAAATTTAATTTAATTTATCTCAATGTTTATAAATATCGTTTGATTATAAATTTATTCTTTATATTAATTTTTTATTTATTTTTGGAAGAATACTGATAAGCGAATATTTAAATAAATATTAGATAGTATATTAGTATTAATAATGAAATTTAGAACCAATATAAATACTAGAACGTAATTCTAAATAAGTAAAAATAGAGTTTGAATATTTTAACCAATAAACGGATTGGGTATGAAAATTTTGGTGAATATTTTAACTGTTATCAATATTATGGTATGGCAATCTTAAGAGTATCTGTTGAGATCATGTCTGGTTCTTTCTGATACTAGAAAAAGCTTAATTTTGTCTAAGCCAGAAAATCTTTCTAATTTTGTAGGTTAAATAAACTGAAAAAGAAACAAAAACAACATGTGAAGCATGCATAGATCATGGGTTAGTAGATATGAAAACATTATTTTCTTTTGTCCGGTACTTTGAGTTCATCTTCTACAAGAATTCATAAATGACACTTCCTTCAATAGATAAGAGAAACCATTTTAAATAGGAGACGAGTTTGAGCGATAGTAAGTAATTTAAAACTCGATATTTTATTGAACCTGAAAAAACTACAAAGTCATTGCCCAAAATGGACGCCAAGTCGTTCCGAGTATACCTACAAAGAAGTGCTGGTTTTGGGGTGTTCTGCAGAGGGTAAAGCTAGCCAAATACATGGGTTATTCTCAATTTATGGTTAGGGTGACAACAAAGTTGTTGCAGATATGATATGTGGTAATTGTAACATTGAAGCCGGCTGCCTCTCCTTTGTCCGGCACATCAGAAGAGTTGCCTCCAGTTTCTTACCTGTGTCTGTTCTCTCATGTTCACATAGAAGCGAATTTTGCTGCTGATTTCTTATCTCATGTGGCTTATGGTTTCCCTTGGAGCTTGCACATCCTTCAATCCGCTCCTCGGGAATGGCTTCTTCGTGACATTACTGGTTTATGAGCGTTAGTTGTTTTCTCTTTTATAAGTTCTGCTCACCTCTTCGAACCAAAAAGGTGCCGTTTGCTAAAACAAGTTAACAAGTCCTCATTGTTGCTACAAAATTCAAAGAGCGGAGAATAATATATACATATGCATAAAAGCAAGTTAAAGACCTGGGCCTGGACTTTGGGTAAATAGTTTGCACGCAGACTCGCAGGTTAATCAACAACAAACTTGCTAAACGGACTGGATAATTCTGTTAACCACTCAGATTTTTCCATCTAGTTTGTATCATTTTTAGGAGATCCACCAAGGTTTTTTTACAAGTCAAAGAAAGCAATTAAGTCCGTATAATACTGGTAAAAGTCTAACATACCAATCTCAACCGGTAAACCTGAGTTTCTTATCATACAATTTTTTTCTCGCTGATTAAGACCTAGGCCTCGGGTATTTGACAGTTGACGAACCTGATATATGTGCTACGTAGGTATTAACAGATAATAGGTGGAACTTAATCCTGAATTCTGCCATCAAATGAGCTTTTACAAGTGGTTTAATTATGTACCAAAATTCCTGGTTTTGTTCACAATATTCCTGCACAAGAGTATCAAACAATCTATGGGCCAATGGGTGCCTTAAATTAGCAGTTTCAGTAAGTCTACAATTGCATTTGGTCGTTCACCTATGCAAGCATACAGCACACTTTCACCCGCAAACCACCTTGAACATATGTGTTCGGAAGCCAAGATTTCTCTCTAAAAAAATGGATCCAGGCATCTAAAGCACCCCTGATCGCATGCCATGTGACACAATTTCCATCACCAAATTGAAGATTGTTGAAGATCACTTCCTCACAACTCCACTTTATGCTTTTACATATCTGAGGATCCTGCAAAATAAACACAATCACAGGATAATTGTATAAGAATGTGACAATAAAGCAAGTACTTCTCTTTTCATGGCCAGTGCTAGTTCTAAACCGAACCTATGCTGCAGCCAACAATGTAGAGAGCCTAAACTCACTGGAAATAAACGATAATATTGTTCAAACATCAATTCAAGATATTTTTCAGGTAAACAATAAATGCCAAAGCTATCTAGTAACTAAACACTAATTCCTTGCTTTCAATTATTAGTAGTATATACTATAAACATGCTCTTATTACCATAATCAGCAGAAAATTTGGTTAATTTTTAATTGTGCCAAGACTTCAAAATAAATTATTTCCAAAAATTACCATGAAAATATCAGATACCTGATGAGATAATATATAGCTAAAAATGAGAGAACGAAAAACCCAACAAGGACACACATTCTCCGACTTGATTTCTTCTCAAATACCTTCATGAAACAAATTTGATATTACTCAGTCTTTTGAACCAATCACTTTAACAAAAGAAGAAAGTAAGTAAACACAAAGTTAAACTGAAAAGAGTAGATTTAAAATAGTATTTGTACCTTCTTGAATCGATCCATGGTTCCTGACATTATACCCCTTGACACATCCATGTTGTTGCCCTGATTTAAAATAGTCATATTAAAACAGAGAAACAAAAATCATGTTTCCTTGAGACTATCAGAATAAGAAAATACAAGCTGCATACCATGCGATCAAGCAAACGATTATGACTCTCCACTTCCTCATGTATGTCACCTGTTAACTGTACAAAAACAATATACATGTCATTGAACCTCAAGAATTAAATGGAGATTTACAAACAAGCAAATTGCAAGTGACAAGTTTCTTGGATCCTTAAATTTTTTTTTCCCAAGCTCAACAGAACATCTGTATTGCATCAAAGTGAACCAATTGTTTCATAGACCATAACAATTTCACTACTAGTATTATGCAAATGCTAGCAAGAATGCATGAGAAAGCGTGCATAGATACACACAAATCAAAGAATAAAATTTTCAACAACTTTAAAGAATTTCATGGTTCAAAACTTGAAGTGCAAATTTATGTCATCTAGATGGAGAAAGTGAGCATAAAAATTGCACAGGACAAATTAAATCCATAGAGAGTGACATGTAATTGTTCCCAGCTCTGTCATTTGGTTTTGTACATTCAAAGTTAAGTGTGCAATTTTGCACCTGAGCATTGTTAAAATGCGCTACATGATAAGAAACATATTGCATGCATAAACGTAACATAGAGAAGAGAGTTTTTAATAGCTTATATAAACATTAACCCCAAACACCCAGCAAGAAAAAGCCCACCTCTACACAAAAAGTAGCCTCCAATACAGGACTAGGATTGCAAAGGCAATGGCCTATTGGTTAAAATTGGGACTTCCCAACTGGAGGTCCCTGCTTTCAATTCTATCGGGATGATGGCGGGGAGAATTGTGGAATGGGATGGGACTGCTGCTCACCGTGTGATATTGGCCGCATGTCCCTAATGCAATAGCAAATGCAACCTTCCAACCAAGAATATCACGAGCAAACGTATGAAGATGCATGTTTTATTGCTATACATATATCACATTTGACTGCATATCACCAATCCAAAACACTAAAACAATGATATCAAAAGCAATGCAAGTACCATGTGAACTGAATGTAAATTGCAGTGAGCAAAAAATGACAGCCAAAATAGCAATGTAAAGACACCTTAACTACCCCAAACTGAGAAATTCAGATGGGTATCTAATATGACAAGGAGCAAATTAAATACAACTTAGCTGATCTTCTCCAATTTGGAACTTACTCTCTTAAGGAAAATAACTCTGTCTTGCAAGCTATTGACAGCTTTGTCATTGTCAAGCTCACTAATATTATGGGATAGCGAAGAAGTTGCTCTAAGGCCACCTTCTTCAATGCCGTCATCAAAGAGAGATGATTTTGAATTGCGGATATCCCTGCATAATTTTGGAAACTGAATGATTAAACCCTATAAATGATGCCATACTTGTTGGGCAACATAAAATATGCAAGGCATTAAGCTGTTCAGAAAAACCTTTTCACTAAAATAAATAAAAAAGAAAAAAAGGTTAAGCCTTTCTAAGCACCCAAAACTGAGCAACAAACTTTGCCTGAGAAATTTAATTCATAGATAAAAATAACATTAAAATCATCACTCATCAGATCAACCCAGAAAGCATCGCATCCCAAAATTGAAAACGAGGCTAATCAAAACCATATGAAACTGATGCGAAATCAAAACCTTTCAAATATGTCAAAATTTAGTTAATAACGCTTAACTCATATTAGAAGGTAACTCAGAAGAAAAACGGTCAGTTCCACATCGGATACTAATCATGCATAGCAATAGAAGAAAGCTCTTGATGTATGAAATTGACAGAAAATATGTGATTTTATCAAACCTCCGGTAACTCATTGTTTGGAACAATCACGGATTCTGGATTGGGTTGTGCTTCCACCAAAGAGCTTTTGATGTCGGTGCCTGGCTGACGAGAAAAGTGGAATGGAAGGTTACTGCGGAACGGAGAAATCAGTTTTGGAAACATAAAGTGGGCCTTTTGCAGGTCAGAACCAATCAGGCCCAATGAAACAAAAATATAACATAAAAGAATACAAGTGTTGGATATTGTTTTGTCTTGGACATTTTTTTAGTGGTTATAACTGAATTGCCAGTTAGTTATAGTTGATAAAAAAAAATTGTTTGTGAGATTTCATTCTATCCCTATCTCAACCAATTTTCTGATATACAGACGGCATTTAATGGAAATTAAGTGTGAAATTGTTGAACCATTTTTACTTGCAGTACGTAATTATCTACTAAAATCATTGTTGTTGGCATTTGACGTTGTGTTCTCAAGCGTCTTTTGAACCAATAATTAGGCAAAATCCATCCTTAAATCTTTATATGGTGTTTGGTTTAGATTTTTTGAGATATACAAGTATTTGGTAATTTTTTTAATTAGCTACTAATAGGTGATTTCAGCCAATCGGCTGTTATTTCAAATGCTCCGTATTAAAACTCTCTACTCATTCACTTTTATTTTTATTTAAGCTATAATATCTTTTTACTAATTATAAATTTCTCAATTTTTTACATCGATAAATCTTTATAATAATAATAATAATAAGTAATAATTATTACAATAACAATTCATATATATATATATACACGCGCGCGCGAACTATTAAACCAAATGGATCCTTAATCATCAATTTTATTGTGTTTTATTACATACTTGATATTTATTTTCAACATATTTTGTCCAATTTTAATAAAGATGAGGTGCTAGACGGTTGAATTTCAAGGACCCATTAAGCCCATTAGCTGAGGTTGGATCATGCAAAGCATGTTTATGAGCGGACAGAGCTCGAGAAAGACACTGTTAACGTAGTTGTCTAGTGAAATTATATTACAACTACACATGAGATTATATTGAAAATAATTCGGTGCGTCAAACGGACCGAATGATGGGTAAAAATATCCAATCAGCATTGATACGCGTTAAACTACACCAACACGAGGTCCAATAGCCTCTTTTACTGAGAACACTGAATGCACTCTTCTACCAACTGCAGCCTGTTTAATGCCACATGATAGGACCGTCAGCCTTCAGTGTTGGACGTACAGATTAGCTGGTTAATTCTATTCTACTGGTACAATATCATGAGTGCATGAAATGGGCGAGAGTCAAATGTCAACCTTTGGAGTTGATCAGCCTTCGCCCTGAATAACAATAAATATATGATGATGCTAGCAATATTCAATTCAACTTCCTTCACCGGTACGAACTTGACAAGCTATGCTAAGTTATGTCACTTGAAGTTGACTTAACGGTCATTTTTAACACGGTAAGTAAAATCTTCAAGCAGGCTGTAACTCAGAGCTTAAATGGAATGGGAAGAAAGGAAAATGGTCTAAACACTTTAATCTGCACTAAATTTGCTTCATAATCTTTCTGATAAAATCCAAGCCTGCTTCCCTTTTCCGTTTATGCCACAGCTCCCTACTACTGTACTGCACCACGATCAAATCTCATGCTAACTTAAGAACTGTCTCAAAAAGAAATTAAGAAACATCAGAATAAATGGTTTTGTAGAACCATAATAACATAAACACATCTGCCGTGGACAATAAAGAGACATTCTATACCTCTCTGATAGTTGGCCCTATCTGTATGTACAATCATTGGGGTTCCCCAGAGAAACCAACATCATGAAAGCTACTTAGGTAATACACATCTTGACCTACATATACCATGAAGGAAACGATTATGGCTTACTTACAGCATGTTTTTCAAAATTCAACAGCATCCACAATCTTGAATAGCGGGCTGCTAGAAGGATAATGCGAATATTATGATTAGCATGCACAACGTAATATAAAGAAAGCACAAAATGGAGGATTCTGTTTTGATAGATTAGATTTTGTGCGTAATATCCCACTATGCACAAATAGAATGCTTCAAGTCATTAGGGGGCATCATGATTTTGGTTTAGAAGATGATGCTAGATCAACGTAGTACAGATTGCAGAAGCCGGCATTGACCAAGAAAATGTCAGTTTCAATATTTGGCAGTCACAATAGTATATGACAATTCACATTGCAAATTAGAAATACAAACACGTAATCACAGATAACAAAATGTTTAAGCTATCGAAATGTAAGTGCAGGGTAGTAGGCATTAAAAGAGCCCTATTTCCGATTGCCAGTAGTTGATGTCCAACTATTTGCAAAAAATCGCAACTTCCATAAGAAGAAACTGAATACACAAAAACATATACACATTGGACATAGAAAAGATTTTTCTTTTTTATAAATAATTGAATTTGTGTACTTTAAATGCCAAAAGTTTCCATCACCTGGCAGCAAAGTACACGAATCAACTGGGTCTTCAACAATACAAGTCATCAGTGTGCAAAGATAAGGTTGATCATCCTATTGAACGGTCAATTGTGTCTTCATACAAGTATCAAGAGTAAACAACTACGCTTTACAAACTTCTTCAAGTATCTAATTCAGCAATGAAATTAGTCGACCAAACCAGCTTGGCATTGCAATTGCCATTGCATGCAATCTTCAAAATCAAAGCTGCTTGCACAATCCAATAGAGCATTTTGCTGATGTTCATAACGACATATGTAATTCAACCCAACAAGAAGCTCACAA
Organism: Excoecaria agallocha; assembly: GCA_037975025.1. Lineage (NCBI taxonomy): Eukaryota > Viridiplantae > Streptophyta > Magnoliopsida > Malpighiales > Euphorbiaceae > Excoecaria > Excoecaria agallocha. The sequence goes on along the minus strand of CM075808.1, from coordinate 106,021,052 downwards.
ATAGCTGCCTCCGTCTTTTCCCTATCTGCAAAATACAATGTCTGAAGCAGAAGAACATTTGTCCGTTTCACAATTTGATGTTGCTCGAAATTACGCTCACTCTGCCATCTGATCGTGTTATGAGCAAGTGGAGCAAGCCATTTCAAAATCCCATCAAGTGTTTCTTTCCAATCATGGGCAAGTGGAGCATCATAGATGGCCAGGTTCTTGACATAAGACTTTAGATTAACCCTCAGAGCCATTCTTAAGCTCGTGGGCAACATCTGATACAAATCATCCCTAGCCTCGTCACCAACTAGATGGGGATAGCGCAGCAGCTTCTCTATAACAATGATAACATTTGCATAACGCAAGGCGAGAGCTGATCCTCCCACTGTGGAAGGAGGAGCATGCACTGTTAACCTACTTTTCAGACCAAAGCAAGCATTCATTGCACTGCCCCTAGCTTGCCTTTGATCTCCATTAAAAGAGACACCAGTTGGAATCCTATTAGGACAAACCGAAAGGCCTGGGCGCTGGCTTTTCATGCCACCATTGCCAACAATACAGCAACCAGAAATTTGGCTACTGCGGTCTTCAATTTCAGTTACAACATCTTCCTCATCATCGTCAAACTTAGAAGCTGAACTACTCAAACTTAGGCAATCCATGAAAAGCCTTCCAGGACTAGTTCCACATGGGAAAATGATTTCTTCAGCTCGAAATAATGCTTCTTCACCTCGACGTGAACCAATTCGGGGCTTAAAATTTGGCCTCCTTTTCAGCACTGCTGGTTTCTCGATTTTTCCTGATTGAAACCCACTGCTGCTTCGCCTGCTAATAGCCCGTTTCATTTGTCCCCTGAAATCATCATCTGGCCTGAAACCTCTCCACATTCATCTTTCATTGGAGGAGAAGAACCATTCCCTCCAATAGACCTAAAACTCTCCCTCCTCAAATTAGATTCCCCAAATACCGTACAGATCTTAGCATAAATAGTGCAAACCGTCCTGGCCAATAACTCTACAACCTTATCATAACTCTGGTTCCAAAGTGAAATCTCCTTAAGATGTCTCACATCCTGCTTCTGCCATATAAGTTTCTGCTCGAAAGCTCTGCGACTCTCCTCGTGCTGGTTCTGCTGGAACTTCTTGATAGCTTGCTCCAATTCATTTAGCACCTCCATTTCAGCATACAAATTGGAGGTTGCAGTCACATACCTCTCCATTTTCCTAATCATCCCATCCATATCCTTAACTAAAAATCCCAATTGCTTCACATCAATGACCCCAATCATAATATCGCCATAAACATGCTCAAAACCCTGCAAAGCAGGCTCAATACACTTCTTGCCCAGCCTAGAAACAACAGTAGCTACTCTGTGCAAATCATCAAGCTTCTCAGCTAAAGCAAGCTCAAGAAGGTAACTTTCATCAGTAGAAACCAAGTTGTTAACTCCCTCAGATTTCAAGATCTCAGTTTTAAGCTTGGAGACCTCGGAATCAGTGAGAGATTTGTGGAGATGCACGGTTTTAGACATAATATTAGCAACCTCAAAAGAGAGTATGCCAATAATTTCTCTCTCTTTAGTATCTAGTCTTCTTGGGTTCTTCTTCTTGTAAGGTTCAAGAAGAAAAGCGTGCTTGAGATTGCTACTTACCTGGTTACCCATCTTCAGAATCCAAGCTTCAGCCACCATTTCTGCTCTGGGTTTCCCAAGGAATGCGCCAAGATCTGAACTTCCTTGTGTTTTCAAATTCTGCCGCCTATTTGGAGAAGCGAGGTAATAAAAATATAGAGTGAAAACCAATTGTAGCCATTTTTATGGAGCTAATTCGAGATACAACAAGTGGGTATTTGTAAATGAGAAGAAAGGAATGAGATTGTGAAGGAGAATGCGCGTGGGGAACATAATAGAAGGGCGTGGAGGCGATGCAATTGATGGAAAGTGGCAGAGAAGAGAGTGGAGAACCGGAAACCGAAAAAGACGAAAGAGTGGAGGGAAATATAATTTAGCAATGAGTGCAGAGAAAGAAAAGCTTTTGATATATAACAATGGCGAAATGGGAATTGGATTTTTCAAAAACAGGGTAAGTGTGAGAAAATTGGAGAGATAGAGCGTTCGAAAATCGTCTCCTCAGAAATTTGAATACGCTTCCATTTCGTTATTTGCAGCCGGAGCTTATTTATTTCCTTTTTGTAATTGACACCAATTATTTAATTTATAAAATGGTACCTCCATTCTATAATACTCCTATGTTCTTTTTTATTTATTATTTTTAATTAAATTTTAAATTTTATTTATTATTTTTAAATTTTTAATATAAATTTATTTGATTTTTTAATTTTTTTAATAAAATAAAAATCAATTAAATTTAATAATTTAATTTTAATTACGAAATTTAATATTAAATTTAAAATTATTTATTATTTTTTAATTCTAACGAAAATAATAAAAATAATTAATAAAAAAAATAGATTAATTAATATTTATAATAAATTCCTAAACTTCATTTTCTTGTCGTTCTTTTTCAGTAACGTATAATTAATGAACATTTATCTATTCTATCACACTCATTCTACAGGCATTTTCTCTTGTCTAATTTAAATAAAAAATTATAGGCCATTAGGTAAAATGATTAGTCCAATAATACATATATGCAAAAATTAATTAATCATTTATTTGTTTCTAAGGTCTATGAATAGACCTTGGATTCCAACTTGCCCAATCAAATTGACATCGCCATGCAAGTTGAAATTGAAGAATGAAGAGAAAATACACAAAATTTAAATCACTTAAAACATTGCAATAAAATATAGTAAAGTTTTTGTCAAGAACGATTTTTTTTATTCTATCATGTAAATAAAATATGAAATTAATTTTTAGATTTTATAATATTATTTTTTTTTTATGACATCTCAATATTCGAACCAACATTTTTAAATTTAACTAATTAATTTAAAAAATATACTATTAAATTTATAATTGGATACAGCGCCAAATTTTCATTTAAAAAAAAATTAAACTCTTTGTCACCTAGAACAATATTAACTGGCATATTTTTGAATTTTTTATTATATATTATTAATTGTCATACTTTTGTTTTTTTTTTATTAGATATTAATTTTGCGTTGGATAGCAGCGGGATATCGGAAGGAAAATACCCAATCCACCATTAAAGAGGGACATAATGATTTAAGTAGTGAGGTTGATGAACAATTAAATTAATGGGATAATGATCATATAGAAATTAAGCTTCTAAATCCAAGCAAGAAGTTGGAGAAATAAATATTAATAATTAGATTACCATTTCAATAAAGTTGAACTCATGCAAGAAAAGCCATTATCAAATCCATTATGAGCTTCTTTTTGTGTTTTTTTGGAGCAGGAGCTCATGAGTGGTTTGACCTGATATTACTTTCCTATAAGGTCAAAATTAGAGAAACTAGCTAAACTAACCACTATTAAAGTATTAACCAAAAGTAGTTTGACCTTTCAGCTTCAAATTCTGACAAACACATTTATTATGACCATATCAATAGATTTAGATATTTCTTTGGATTTGAAATTTTGGATTCTGAAAATAAAATGCAACAATTTTGACCGTATGCGTTGCTACCTGTGATTTCCTAAGGTTAAAATATATATCTTCCCAGTGAACCCTACTAAGTGACAAATAGGGTAATTCTCTTATATATATATATATATATATATATATATATATATATATATATATATATATATATATATATATATATATATATATATATTTTAAAGTAAATAACTGAGCCTTTAAATAAGTATAAAAAAAATAGTTGTTATGTATAAAAAAAAAACTACTCCTTATCACTATCAACTTTATCTAACAAATAAAACAGCAAGTTGTTTTAATTATGTAACAATTATTAACAAACTATAACTGTACAAATTATACCAACACTCTCCCTCAAATTGGTGTGTAGATATCTCGCATGTCTAACTTATCAAGTGATTTAAACAATACCATATTTGAAACTGTCTTGGTCGGGATGTCAGCTAGTTGGTCTTCAGATTTTACAAACAAAACTTCAATAATATAAGCTTCTAACTTCTCTTTGATGAAGTGCGTATCTACTTCTATATGCTTAGTGCGATCATGCTGTACTGGGTTATGAGCTATTGAAATTGCAGTTTTGTTGTCGCAATATAAAGGCATAACTTTAGACTTAAACCCCAAATCTCCCATGACTGCTTTCACCTATAACAACTCACATATACCTTGAGCCATTGCTCTGTACTCAGCTTCAGCACTTGACCTTGATATAACCTTCAGCTTTTTACTCCTTCACGTTACAAGATTATCACCAACAAAGGTAAAATATCCTACTGTAGAACGCCTGTCGGTATTATCTCCTGTCCAATCCGAATCAGTATACCCCTTAATATCTAAGTGGTCATTCTTAGCAAACATAATCCCTTTTCCTGGAGAGCCCTTCAAGTATCGTAAAATACAATACACAGCATTCATATGTCGTTCACTTGGGGCATACATAAACATACTGACAACACTAACAGCATAAACTATATCCGATCTCATATGCGACAAATAAATGAGCCTACCAACAAGTCGTTGATATCTCTCCTTATTAGTAGGAACATCACTCAGATCTTTATGAAGTTTGTGATTCTGTTCAATCGGAGTGTCAGCTGGTTTGCAGTCTAGCATTCTTGTTTCTGTTAACAAATCCAGTACATATTTTCTTTGAGAAAGAAAAATGCCTTGGTTTGATCGGATCACTTCTATACCCAGAAAATATTTTAGTTCGCCAAGCTCTTTCATCTCGAATTCATTAAACAAATATTTCTTCAATCTTTCAATCTCAACCTCATCACTGCCAGTCAATATCATATCATCTACATAAATAATTAAAGCAATTACCTTGTCTTGATTATGCTTCAAAAATAATGTGTGATCTGAGTTACTTGGTTTGTAACCAAAGTTCTTCATTGTCAGTGTAAATCTCCCAAACCAGGCTCAAGGAGATTGCTTTAAACCATACAATGCTCTCTTTAACTTACATACCATTATTGATCCTCTTAATTCCTTCGATGGACCCTCCATGTATTCTTTCTGTAGTTCTGAGATACCCAATAGAAGATCCATATACACCTCTTCTTGAAGTTTCCCATACAGGAAAGCATTCTTCATGTCATATTGTAATAATGGCCAGTTTTGATTAGCAGCCATAGAAAGTAACACACGGACAATTTTTACAACAGGGGCAAATGTCTCACTATAATCTACCCTTTACTTTTGAGGGTATTCTTTTGCAACCATTCTTACCTTGTATCTTTCAATGGATCCATCTGCCTTGTGCTTTACTGTGAAAATCCATCGACACCCAACAGTCTTCTTTCCTGGAGGTAATGGAAACACGTCCCAGCTGTAATTCTTTTTTAACGCCTTAATTTCTTCAACCATTATTTCAGTCCATTTAGTATTTGCTAATGCATCCTGTAACTGTCTTGGAATAGATACAGTAGATATTTGACATAAGAAAGATTCATACGATTTAGAAATTCTATGGGTGGACACATAATTACTGATGGGGTACTTAGCTTTACTGTTTAGATCTGCTTCATACTGGGTTTTTGGTTAACCATGATTTTTTTGGGCTGGTAATTGGTAATGTGATTGGTTTGGTTCATTTTCAGATTCGGGTTCAGTTGGTTCAGTTTTAGATTCAAGGTCTGGTTTCGGACTGATATTCAACATCTCACCACTTCTAGTAGGTACCTCATCAGGTTCATTAAAAACCACAGTAGGCGTAGAAAGTAAATTAGGCTCAGAAAGTACCTCAGGTGAAGCCTCAAGAGTAGATTGAACGTTGGTCTGTGGAGAGAGAGAGGAGATGTCGCTTGTAGTTTCATTAGGAGGAAATGTAATGGGGACATTATGGCTATTCTCTTCAAGAACACCATCAACATTAACACCATCAATAGTACGATTTCTGTCAATCTCCCCCTGAAGAGAAGAGCTATCAGCAAAAAAAATAAGCCATATTCTCATTGAAGGTAACATCCATAGTGACATACATCTTTTTAGTAGGAGGATGATAACATCGATATCCTTTTTGGTGAGATACATATCCCATAAAAACACATTTGATAGCCCGAGGAGATAGCTTGCTACGTTGATGATTATGAAGGTGTACATATGCAACATAGCCAAACACTTTAGGAAGGAGATTAGAGGCAAAAGGCATATCTTTTATTTTGGCTATAAGAACCTGAAGGGGAGTTTGAAAAGCAAGGACACTAGAAGACTCCCTATTGATAACAGAAAATAAAGCATCACCCCATAGATTTTTAGGGACATTCTTATCAAATAAGAGAGCACAAGTGACTTCTAGAAGTTGGCAATTGCGTCGTTCGGCAATACCATTTTGTTGTGGGATATTTGAGCAAGAAGTTTAATGAATGATGCCTTGTGTTTGAAAGAAAGTAGAAAGATCTTTGGTGAGATATTTACCTCCATTATCTGATCGCAGTACTTTGATGGTTTTGGAAAATTGAGTGTTGATCATAGTGCAAAATTGTTTGATGACAGTACTGACATCACTCTTACATTTAAGTAAATAAACCCATGTAATGCGGGTGCAATCATCAATAAATGTAATAAACCATCGCATACCATTAGAAGTGGAATATTGAGAAGGGCCCCATACATTCGAATGAACCAAAGTAAATGGCATTAATGATTTATGATCACTTTTTGGAAACACAGTACGATGACTTTTAGCTAAAACACAAGGTTCACAAGTAGAACATTTAAAGGAAGTACTACACGACTCGAACAAACTAGGAAAAAGATATTTTAAATAGCTGAATGACGGATGTCCTAAGCGTTGATACCATAACCAAATTTATTTTTATTTTTTCAATGCATGCTTACTAGTTTAAAGTGCTGCACTATCTGTCTTTGAGTCCTGATGAAAATACCACAAGTCATCTCTCTTAAAACCACGTCCAATCTCCTTCTGAGTGCAGAGATCCTGGAAAAAACAATGGTTTGCGAAAAAATGACAAGAATATGCAATCATGAGTTTAGACACATATAATAAATCATTCTCTAAATCTGGAACTAGAAGGACATTAAGTAATATTATGTTTGGTGTGAGTTGAATGGTACCAATACCAGTAACAGTCATTTTCTAGCCATTAGCAGTGCTAACAAAGTCATTGGTGAGGTGTTTTGTGAGGGTGGTGAATTTCTTAGAGTTTTTTGTCATATGATATGTTGTTCCAGTGTCAAATATCCATGCATTATTACAAATAGAAGCAGAGGTACATAAAGCATAACTAAAGTTACTTGTGGGTTCCTTATCATTATTTTCAATAGTGGTAGCAAGTGCTACTTTTCTATTTTTCCTTTTAGCAATAAGATCATCAGCCCATTCAGGTCGACCATAAAGCTTCCAACACTTGTCAACTATATGATTCTTGCCACAATGAGTGCATTTAATTTCAGTGTTATTGGAACTACCAGAATTGCCTTCTTTCCATTTTCGAGCAGTAAAGGCGCTACCACCAAGATTGCCCTCATCTGTCACAGTCTTTAATCGAGTATCCTCTTCATAAATCATAGCATAAGTTTCTAAGACATCAGGAAGAGGATCGAATCGAAGGACATGGGCACAAGCGGCATCGAGATAAAAATCTAATCCTGCCAAAAAAATGTAGACACGAAAATTGGTGACAAATGCTAAGTGAGTGTAGAGATCAACTCATTCTTGATTAGTGGAGGATTGATGGCATCAAGCTCTTGCCAAATTATTTGTAATTCTTCATAGTAAGCTTCAAGACTACGACCTTCTTGTTTGATGTTAACATATTTTCGTGTTAACTCATATATTTTTGAAGAATTGTTGCCCAGGGTATAAGTTTTCTCTACAGCATTCCAGATGGCTACTGCAGTAGGAAGACGATCAAAAAGAACTCTTACATGCTGCTCCATTAATTTAAGAAGCCATGTCTGGACCATGCAGTTTTCTTCCTCCCAGGTTTCATAAGCTTCGGCATCAGTGGCCACAGAAGCCTTCTTTGTCCCTATAATATAGCCAAGTTTTCTCTTACTCGCAATGGACATGCGTGCAATACGTGCTAATGAGTCATAGTTAGCACGACCAGTCAGTTTTTCAAGAGCAATCCTGAAGTTATCAGATGTTTCACCCACCATATTTTGGAAAGAAAAAAATATAGGATAACAGCGAAAGAATAGTGCAGTGTTGTAGAATAGCCAAGTTTTCTCTTACTCGCAATGGACATGCGTGCAATACGTGCCCATAAGTCATAGTTAGCACGACCAATCAGTTTTTCAAGAGCAATCCTGATGTTATCAGATGTTTCACCCATCATATTTTGGAAAGAAAAAAAATATAGGATAACAGCGGAAGAATAGTGCAGTGTTGTAGAATAGTAAGAACAGATCCTGCAATTCTAGGATTAACAAGAGAATAATTTGTTAGTGGTAGAACTCTGCTCTGATATCATGACAAACAGAGTAATTTTCTTTTTGTATTTCTTGAAGTAAACGGCTGAGCCTTTAAATAAGTACAAGAAAAGTAGTTGTTATGTACAAGGAAACTACTCCTTATTAGATATACATGAGCTAGAGACTGTTTGCCCTTAAACACAAACAAACAGCAAACTGTTTAAGGGCAAACTGTCAACTTTATTTAATAAACTAAAATAACTTGTTATTTTAGTTATGTAATAATTATTAACAAACTATTACTGCACAAATCACGCCAACACTAAGTAATGTTTGGATCAAAAATAATTAATTAGTTGGGTATTTTGGTAACCCTACTACTTAGGAGCTAGGGATTATTTTATCCAAGAAAGGAGTAATTACAATTTATAAATTTGAGTGAGGAGGTTAATGTCAAATTTCTTCAATTATTAGTGTTACCTGCTCCCAGGCAAAATTAGGATATTACTATGACCATAATTCTAATGTCTCTTTCACTTGTTTTGATTGATTTGCCGAAGTATATAAGTATGAAATTGTATAATTGAAATTTGATTAAAGCAGAGTTAGAGATGGTCAAAAAGTTAAAGCATAGTGGGAGTTGGTGGCTTGTTTTAGGAGGATAGGTTAGACAAGGGAAGGGACTAGACCAATCACATGAATTATGGATAATTGTTTTTGCCTACATTATAAAATTTTCATGAATGTCCGCATAATTACAAAAAGGAAGACGAAACTAACCCATCCTCGAACAATTTTGTCAAGATATCATGTCTTTTTTGCCATTTTCTACTCCTCAGATTCCATATATATCATCTCATTATATTCATTTTTAGTTCAATTCAAGAGAATTGAATTATCCAAAATGATAGAGTAAGTGAAGGGTAGTGGAAAAAACATGAGCAGTCAGCTAGCAGTCACCAGCATATGGTTTTTACATTAATGGTGAATAAATGAAAGGCCCTGCCCTAATTGTTGTATCACGTGGGACTCACTCCCCTATTCCAAAGGGAACACGATAAGGCACTTTGTCCGTTTGGTGCCCATCACAATTTAAAACTCTTAATATTATTACTGTCACCAAAAGAAATGGATTATCAAGCTTTCCCCAAATCTGCGCAAAACTAACGTACAGCCTGTTATAAAAACTAGAATTCGCACAAACTTTATTGAATATGGCAAAGGATCCTATCAATCATCCAAAATAATGGACCACTTGAACTCACTTTTGCCTACTAGTAATCTAAAATATCCATTTGAACACGAAAATGTGAAGATAATTAATTAACAGCTAGCTAGTTCCACATGCGTGGGATCTTTCAACTTCAACGTCAGAATAGAGAGGAAACATAACACGTAATTGTTGAGTGAGTGGTTTTGTTAATTAACAAGCTGAGATACGCTACGGTGAAGGAAATTTGAGGGTAAAGGATGCTTGCCAATTCCCTCCACTTTGCCTGTTGTTTTGCGTTTGGACTTACGTTTAGTTGGGGAATCTGTATGCGTGTATATATATTCGTTAATCAAGGTTGAATGCATATATAATTGCACGCAAACTCGTTGAATCTCTCTCGGATTTGATAGCATGGATGTTAATTTGAGGTAGGAGATAAAAAGAAAAAGGAGAAAAGAAAAGAAAAAAGAAAAAGTAGTATGAATCTCAAATGGGCCTGGTTTTCATTTAAGAATGCGTTTCAAAAATTTCATGGGCTCGGGCAGTCAAGAAGCCTATTCTGGAAAACTCCAGATTTTTTTCATAATCACCAAAGCTAGAAAAGTCTAGAAACTTCTGGCTTCTTTAATAATAATAAGGCTTTGATTTGTAAAATTAGTTGGTTCTAGACGTACCAAAATACTCCTAGTAAAAAACACTTTGTTCTTTGAATTAATGACTTCGACTTCAACGCATTACTAGAATGTTCCTTTACCCTGGCAATGACAAATTCTAGAAAAAAAAATTACATTCTCGTGCCAACAGCTAATAAGAAATTAAAATATTGAATTATCAAATTAAAAACCTCAAAATTACAATAACCTCTAATAATCTCAACTTCGTAAAATTACTACGCTCCAATTCCAGTCAAGAAAAAAACAATCCAGTCATTTATTTTTTTTTTTCATATTGTTTTGGGTACTTTATACAATATGTTGCTCAACTTTAATTCTTGTAATATTAAAGTTATTGGATTTGAATATAACATTAAAATTACTTAACTGTAATTATTGCAAATAAAAAAATCTTATTAACTTATTATTGAATCAATAAAAATCGATTAATCAAAATTTTAGGTCATTTTAGCGTTATTAATTCAAATTTGGTAATTTTAGGGTTGTAAGCTTCAAATTGAAAGATGCATCGTACTATTTATTCTATTGTTCTGTAACCTTATCGGCATATAAAATAATATAAATGTCGTTATACGAATTGTTTGTAATAAAATTAATTCAGTTTATGAATAAAAATATTGATTAGTTCACACAAGGAACGTTGATTTGAAAAACAGGCTTTCAAATCTCGATAATTGGTAGTAAATAGTAAATGCTACACGATAAAATAAGAGTAGAAAATGGAGAAAGATTGTAAAAAAATAGGAGAAAAATCCAAAAATCCAACTGGAAACCAATTCGATAAATAGAAAATGACTGAAAAAAAAAAAACTAAGCTAAAAGGAAAGGACCCACTTTCCACCATTGCTGTTTCTGCGTAGTTTGCAATTTTGACTACAAGTGGAAATGCATATATATAGTCTATTTTTTACGTCATTATTTGAAATATTTTTATGCGGAATCTTAATCTTTTCCCATTGAAAAAATGTCTCCTATTTCTTTCTTTAATCCTATCATTATAAACATATTACCCCACAAATACGTGTTTTATAAATAAACAATATTATTTAGGTTTGAAAAATAATAAAAGAATTTTTCTTTTTTTATTACCCATTTTTTTATAATAAAATATTATATGTGGTGGGCTATTTCTGACTTCATGATTCTGGTATCATTTTTATGAAATGAGAACCATTCCTTTTGAATTATTATTATTTGTGGAAAAAAAAGTCATAAAGGGTAGCCATTCAAACCCAAAACCGAATATTTTCGTCTTAATTTTACTTTTTATTAGTATCTAATAGATTTTATTTATATTTATATAATATTTTAAAGCTTTTTTTTTAATTAATTTATTTGGCCAGCATAAAATATGTTATTTTATTTTTCATTGCTTTGTAACCATGCTTTCTGTTTCTTTGAATGGCAAACTAAGTTATGACCATTCAAATTAGATCAGGTGGAGCATTTACGGATTTGATTTGGTAACCAATAATTCATGCCTTTATAAATAATTATTGTCTTTATTATTTGATTTTCTTTAACTTTAAATTATTCTAAAGCCTTTGTCGAAATAACTTATATTAACAGCTATTGACCGAAATTCAAATGACAATGCCTGATTAAACAGAGCAATCATACACAAATATACGAAAAAGACTACTTTAAACATTAACAGGGAGATGATTAATCTTGACTGTTAGAAAAAAAAAAAAAAATATATATATATATATATATATATATTTTATTCAATTATTTATATTTGTGCACGCATAATACACACGTATCGTAATAACATTAATTTAAATTTAAATAATTCCTTTTTAATTTAATTTTTATCAAACCCATTCACAAAATTGTTCATTTTCTGTTTAAGCTACCAAAACCAAATTAATAAAATGAAATCTAAAAATTTGTTTGAAATAAAAAACTCAATAATTTTTTGAAATAGAAATTAAATAGAATACTAAATTACTAATTAATTAATAATTCATATAAGCACCGGGCCCGTGGCAAGATTTGACAAATAAATTATGGGTTACTGTTACTGATAATTTTTATTTTTTTCTGGGCAATATTTAACTAACAATAATTTTAAATTTGTAATTTTAATTACTCAGTAGTGTGCAAGATTTGTCAACAAAAACTGAAGGCATGATGATAGGCCATCACAATTTATTTTCAATTTTTTCGTAATTAATAATTAATTAAGAAAACAATATGTTGATATGTAATTTAAATAAATCACTGTAAATTAAGGCATGGAAAATAATTTTCCAACCAAAAAAAAAAATGGTTAGCATTAACAACATGTATATTTATGCTATTTAAAAGAAAAAGAAAGAAAAAAAAATTCTGTATACAAATTGTAGGCGTTAATATCTAAGAAGAAGAACTAAAATTAATTAATTAGTCACTGCCCAATTCTTCCACTATACAGGCACAAAAAAGGAAGGGGCATATTTCGCCGGCTCATAACAGAGAGGAACAGCCGGATGCTGCCACTTCTTGAACACGGGAGCTTTCTCCGGCTCAACCGCCTGATTCCGGTGCTGCGACTTCTGTTGCTCCTCTTGCGATTTCAAATCCGCCGTCCGATCAATCGCAGTAGGCGAAGTTATAAGCGGAGATAAGAGAGGGATGGCGGCGTTCCAGCAGGAAGACGATGGAGGATTGATCTGCAAAGAAGCCGGTCTCCGGCGCTGGAGACGGCTGGGCTGAGAAGAAGAAACAGCGGAGGTCCGAGCATTCATGGAGATATCGGCCATGTAGTAGAAGAGGTAGAAAAAGAATTGAGAAAGTCGTTTGGAAGGATGGAAAGGAGAAGAAGAGAAATGAAGGCTAGGTTATTGTGGGGGATAAGGTGATAAAAGGGATTATTTATATGGGAGAAAGAGAAAAGAAAGAAACAGTCAAAAGGAGAGGTGTGACCAGCTGAGCTGTCACTACAGGCACACACGGCTCGGCTTTCTTTGTTTCTTTGTAACTTTTATTGGTTTTTTTCTGTTTCAAAATAGAACTTCTAAGTTATGGAAATGGTGGGCACACACGGTTACTTTTCTATTACAGCTTACATCATCGTACTATAATGGTTTTGATAGTTTCTTTTGTTGATTTAAGGAAATAATAACGGCATATTATTACCTTTATTTGCAGTTATTAAAATATAATGAAAATTAGTGGAAAATGCAACAAAAACTTTGATGTAGTTAGTTCACCGTTTGTACGAAAAAGAAAAACAAAAGATACCAAAAGTACTAGATAATTAGGAAAGACACCTCTATGCTGTTACTTTCTTTTATAATTAGTTTCTATAGTATATTTAGTTAAGTTACTTTTACATAAAACTAACTCCAATTTCAATTTCCACGTGTAATTTTAAACTTGATACTAACACATATCATCCCTAATTCTTCATTTTTCTTTTCTTTAAAAGCTAAATTTTATCTTGCATAGTTTCACAACATTTTCATTCAAATAATAGTGATCTTATTTTGAAAAATAATTTTTTTTTGAGATAAAAGTCTGCAAAATTGCTCATGAATTTATTGGGACTGTCAAACATCACTTTAACTCTATATTAGTATGATATTATCCTTTTTGAACCAAACTCGTACGGATTTATTTTTAGACACCTCCCAAAAGGCCTCATACTAATGAAGTTAGGTGGACACACTTATATTTAAAGTGTTTTTTCCTTAATTTTTCAATGTGAAATGTGAAACTTGGGTTGTACCTCAACAATCCTCCCCTCAAACCAAGAACCATACAACATGTGGTCTCTCCTCGAACGATAATCCACTGATTTATCAAATCATCTTATACCACCGTTATCAACCAACGGAACACGTCGCCTGATCATCACAATACCAGGAAGACTTTCGATACAAGGCATCAAACACGAATCTTCAATCGCGAGAACGTACCGAGGGCTTCCCACAGCTTATGTCCTCCCCTCGAGCAATAATCAATTTGATCCGTCGAATCATCTTGCACCGCCGTTCTCAACCAACGGAACACGCCGCCTGACCACCACAATACCATAAAGACTTTTGATACAAGGCATCAAATACGAATATCTAATCGCAAGATCATACCGAGAACCTCCCACACAATGCAGTCCACCGTTGGCTTTATCTCCGAACCAGGCTCTGATACCACTTGTTAGAACTGTCAAATATCACCTTAATTTTACATTAGTATGATATTGTCTGCTTTAGGTCAAACCTGTACGGATTTATTTTTGGGCACCTTTCAATAGATCTCATACTAATGAAATTAGGTGGACACACTTATATTTAAGGTATTTGTCAATATGAGATGTAAAACTTGGGTTGTACCTCAATAGAATTAAGTCAATAATCAACTGTTACGACAAATAAAAAAAAGTTATATGTGTATATTTTTTATAATTTATTTTAATTTTTTTATTTTATGTGCCAGTTTAATATTGATTTGATTGATGTGTAATTTGATGAATCTTATTTAAATAAGAATTACTTAATTACCACAATTTATATATGTAATTAAAAGGAGTTTCAGTTGTAGAAACGGTTTTTGGAAAACGTTTCTTCTTTCAAAAATCAACTTCCCCAACTCCTTAACCCAACACCACAATAATCTCATTTGATCTCATAATAATAAAAAAGATAATAGTTCAATTTTATTATAGCCAATGCCTAAACAATAAAATCGACATGAAAAGATATAAAATGATAATTAAGATATTAGAAATGTGAATAGAAAGGAAAAAAAAAGCGAAAAATGGTGGCCTAATCAGCGAATCATAATCGAATAATGGGCAACCAAAAAACATAAATTAAAAGCCGACTCAAAGAAGCTGAAGCTGAGCAAAGGCAGGAGTGATGTGAGAGTGTAGAAGTGTTTTTTAATTCCCAAAGCTTCAATCTCAAAACAACACCACCACTTCCACTTTTATTTTTATTTTTATTTTAATATTTAACTGACCCTTAACTGACTTAACAACAACGCAGCGGCTTTCTTTTATACTTAATCCACACTCCTCCAGATTTTGACCTTCTATTCAATACCATAAACTTCCAGATTTCGACCCTCCATTCAAGTTGCTGCCATCTTCACATAATATATCTCAATTCTTTTTTTTAATCGTGGTCTTACCCAACTATCTTATCATTACATCCAATAGCAACACGTGGCCCATTTTAGGCCTTTCTTTGCTTGGCTAGCATTTGTTGCCATCTCTCTTGGATTTCTGCTGATTCTTTTGTTACACTCGATTACGACAATGAATTTGGAATTATTTTCTCCGGTATTCCTCTATATTCTGATGCTCTTTGGGCAGGGATATAATGTTCAAGATCTAATAAGAAGCTTTTCCTAGTCAAAATTCACATTATAGAATGTTGGATGTGACCTTCAGAGGCCATAGATTTACAAAATTGGGCTTCATAATAACAATGAACAATCATAGGGACTGTACATGGAGCACCCATAGCCGTATAACCCCACACCAATTAAGTTAGAATTTATCTGAACAACATTTTCAGTTCTTCAATCCTGGCTGATCGGACTTCCTCATCGGTGAGAGCACCGGCAATCATCCGCTGCTTCCTTGCTTGAACTTGTTGCAGCCGTTCCTCCACCGTGTCCTGTCACAATCAGCGGCATACCCAACTTTGAGAACACGCTAACAATTGGGAAACGTTTAGGCAGATGCGACATATTTGTTAGCGGACCAACTGGTTGAAAAGTTCTCAACTTTAACAATTAGGCAGAGTCTTAACGCTGTTAATCAACCCCCTCATGCTTAGTCTAATTCCAGGTTTGGGTCCCAGTACTTGAAATAATTACATGGACCAACTATTATTTCAATCCCGCATAACCCTAAATCAATTGCAATCCTTTAACAATTCAACTAAGTTCTTCGGTCAAATTTGACACAGCATGTGAAATACTTGAATTTATTCTGGCAAGAAGACTTGAGATCTCACCTTGACAATGAATCTTCTAACAGTAACTGTGCGCTTCTGTCCTATACGATGAATTCGCATTATTGCTTGCTCCTCGACAGTAGGATTCCACCATGGATCCTACAATATTGAATTTAACTAAATTTTAATGCCATGACCTTTTTTATATATAAAATCATTACAGCACCGAGTTGTTACCATTAAGAAAACATTTGAAGCTGCAGTTAGATTCAGACCAACTCCACCAGCTTTCAGGGACATCAACAATACCTGTTTGATAAATAAAATAATAATAATAAGTTGCCAAGCAACTTGGCAATAGATATAGAGTCAAAAGCACAAAATTTTGAAATTTTCATACCATTTTTTCTTTAGTTTCATTAAAGTCCTTAAGGACTCTTTCCCTTTGCTTCTGCACTAATCTTCCATCAAACCTCAAAAACCCAATTCCTCTCCTACGCAGTGGAATCTCTAATAGGTCCAAAAATGAAGTCCACTGGCTGAAAACAATGCTCTTTTCACCAGAACCTGAGCTGCGAATTCGTTCCAAGCATCCCAGGAGCTCTGAAACCTTTGAAGACTCCTTCCAATTCTTCTCAACGTCAACTCGGAATTTACTCTCTGTTGGGCATGTTATTAGCTCAGTTTTCTTCAGTTGAGTTCGGCAGATTGGACATAGCCCAGTTGTTGGTGTCCTCCAGCTTGAGAGGATACATTCCCTGCACATCCTATGTGCACATGGAGTGAGAACAGGATCATCTGCATACTCCATGCAGATCGGGCACTCATTATTTTCACCTCGTCTTATGCCCTCAACGACCTCTTCAACATATGCTCGGCTGGGGGCTCCCTGTCCTGGTATGCCAGAATCAGCATTTGTTTCCACAAACCTTCTTGCAAGCTTGTTCAAGTCCATGCATGAATCAGCTCGACTGTATATTTTTAAAACCGATCAAAATCAAAATAGCTAGACATAGAAGAGACTTTTATTAGAATTGATGATATCTTTAGTGATAACCCCACCTTAAAACAAGATAAGGGTGGTTGCAGCACTGCCTCAGTCGAAGCAAAAGCTCGAGTATAGATGCATAATTGTGAAGAACCTTCCCTTGTGCTACAAACTGGTCAAACTGCACCTGTTTATGTTGCACAAACGATCATAAGTTGCATTAGAGATGGAGGTTTCCCTATATTGATTATATGTCTAGTAGCGTCAAATTAAATTGAATACTGAAACATTAGCACGGAATGGAAAATGCTAACAAGCAGATATATATGTAAGAATCATCACTTACCTTTGATCTTCTAAATAGTGCATCATAGAAATCATGTTCAGCTTCTGAATGTTCACACTCGATAATTTGAATATCAGTTGGAGGCAGAACAAGTATCGGCCTGAAGTTACGTTATAAATCATTAAAAAGCTAACAAAGGAACTTGCTTCAGAAACCCAAGGAAGCTAAAGTTCGGAGAATCAAGAACAGATACCTTCCTTCTTTATCCATGGTTTCCTTGGTTCTTCTCAACATCAACGGCCTCAAAATAGCCTTGATCAATTTCAGTCCTCTCGGATCACCATTTTCATAAGGCTTTTGTATCAATTTGTTCCACCTGTAGAAAAAGAAAGGTTGTGTCATCTAGCATTATCCCAACAATGGAGAAACGATAAGATAATATTACAGTTTAAGCATAACTTTGAACTGCCACTGCACTAAACAGAAACAAAAGGAGATGAGAATGCATAATAATACCATGCCCAGTTGCACCAAGGTTCAACATGCAAGAAGCATAGAAGGCTGTAAAGGTCTTCCAAGTTATTCTGCAAAAATGAATGATGGTGTTCCATAATTACTTCCACAACATAACCATATACCAAGGAACAACTATAGGTTATTGAAAAAATAAACAGCAGTGAGTATGAAATAGTGATAAGTTCACAAAAGCACAGGTTTGCAAGAAATCACAAGCGAACGTGAAAGAGTAGCCAAGCAGACCTGGAGGGGTGTCCCAGTGAGACACCACCGGCAGTGCGATGATAACAAAAATGCAGCTTGAGCACCTAATGATTTCCAGGACTTAATGGTATGAGCTTCATCTAACACCACCCTATACCAGTCTACCCTATGAAAAATGCTGTTCTCCAGATCCTGCATCAAATATCAAGGAATTAAGTTCTACAAAAAAGAAAAGGTTGAAACTGCAAAGCAAAAAATCTGTCAACAATCTAAAATTAAAGAAAGGAGGTAAACAAACTTTTGCAATTAAAAATCTATCAGCACACAGACAAAATTGATCAGGTAATTGAGGTATTCTTACAGATTTATATGCTGCGGTCAGGACACCATAAGTTGTTAAGACCACATCATATCCAGCAATAGCCCTGGGATCCTTCGTTCTGTCACCACCATAGTGAACAAAAATGGAAATACTGTCTGGTTCTGCATGGGTTTCAAGCTCATCCTGAGATAGTTAAAACATTTATTAAGATATCTTGCTGCATGATAGTGAAGGTGTACTATCCCATATATTAAGCCCCATTTTGTTAGTTTGAAGCATCAGAAACATTATTTTTTTCTTTTTTAATATGGCAGCATAATAATGCGATATTTTGTAAATGGAGCATAGAGGAAATTAGGGATTCTGGAGGAGACCTTCCATTGTCCTAGCAAAGCCATGGGACACACTATAAGAGTGCTACCCTTAACTTTAGGCTGGGCGTTTTCCTGCTTTGTGGTATTGTGTCTGTCAGTGCTTCCCTTACCAGGTCTTGAAAGTATTAAAGCAATTGTCATCACAGTTTTCCCAAGACCCATTGCATCTGCCAGAATCTGAATAACACAGTTAACCGGTTAGATTACGACATATAAAACCAACTACATTCCTACTGGCACAAAAAAATACACACTAACATAAAAGGCAACCGCCACTGTTAGTGCAACATATATTAAAATGAATTGAACAAAAAGGGCAATAAAGACACTCACTCCCCCTCTAGCCATCTGTGTTGCAGTTGGAAATTGTGTTGTTGCCTCGCCAGAGAAGATGTTTAAAAAGATTGAGGAAGCCCTCCTGCTTCAAAGCATCGTGGTTGAGCATTGTAACATTGATATGGTGTTCAAATCTAAATGCAATATGGAAAGTACATACTTGTCACATATGCGATAAGCTTCCCAGCATGGATGAAGAGTCTTTGCTGCTTTCTCAACATCGATTCCATTCTCTGATTCTGACATCCAATAAAGCGCCTCTTTCTGATATGGTCTTAAATCGCACATTAGTGTACTTGGGGGCTCCATTTCCTGAAGAATTAAGAGAGGTCAGAACTTCAAAGAGGCAATGTTTGTGAGCTCAATAATCATGTAGCATAAGATTTTTGTTAGTGTTGCACCTTTAGATCGTATGTATCTGCGGCACCAACAAGCTTATTCAGAGATGATTCAGAGATAGCTTGTTCATCTTTCTCTTGTTCTGGATACTGCTGGCAGCCTTTTCTCCTCTTTACTATAGGCAACATTGCTGCATCTTCATCCTGATCACACAGTTTCCAGCAAAGGAAGAGAATCATCTCAGCATGCCCACAAAAATAGCACCCAAAACCAAAAATAATCGGCTACAGGATTCAATGAGGTTCCCCACTTAGTTTGGCTTTTATTGGCTACCTATCCCAATTATGATCCAATTCAAGATGACGAATGAAAGTATGTATACAGTTACATGGAAAATGCGAGTTCATCAATGACTAGTTACATAGTATCTCTGGTGAGAACATGATTCAAAGGGCAGCAGAATGAATATTTCACTGCATTTTACACGTGATTATATAAATGTACAAGAAAGCAACACATACTGCAAGGTTTAATGACCGCTTTCGCGAGTCAAGCTCCTCGGGGGTAAATTCGGCCTGATGAAGCAAAAATCAACAATAAAATGTGAGAAACATGTCAAAAAAATAACTACCTTATTCATGATTCAATAGGAGAGAAAGAAAAACACCTTCTGGTACGGTTTTAATTTCAGCAATTTAAACAGTGTAGTAAGTGGATAAATGGTAGAATCTATATTAGAATTAGCTTCTAGCTTCCATGTTGACTTATCCAGCTCAGTGAATATTGAGCTGTGAATATAAAAGCTGCCAAATATACAAACATTGAAAACATTGCATTCAGCTACCAATGATTTAAAAATATATATGTTGGCAAAAAAAAAAAATGCTCGCAAATGCAAGAACTCTACCTAATGTACAGTATTATCTCTTGCATAATGCTAAGGCATGGTGGTGCAGCAACACACCGTCCAAGAATTTTCACCTTCCCAGACCCTACAAGTGGAATAACACATTTTCCCCACTCCATAGGAAGCCGCCCAACCTAAAAAATCAAACTCACATATATTGTAACGCACAATCAAAGCATGAGGCAAGAACAGAATGAAACAATCAGATAGACCTAACCTCTCCGGATCGTTTAGTAGAGAAGCGAACAATCCACTGCGAGTTGTATTTAATATTTGTGCTAGGTAACACAAAATGCACTATTTCATTGTCCGCCAATTTCCTTCCTTTACTGGTTGAGAGGCCAGTAACCATTGTTCCTCCCACCAAGTACCAATCTTTCTCTTCAGGGAACTCCCCATCTTCCACAACAACGCCATTAATCTTTGTAGCCTCCGCAGGTTCTTTCTTTACATATGTAGGTTTAGTTGGCGTGTTAAAAGAATCAAAGGCCTTTCTTGGTTTCTTCTCTACTACCAAGTCAGGCTCATCTTTTACTCTGCATTTTGGCTTAGACTCAGGTGCCTGATTACTTTCTGATTTCATTTCTTCCACTTTGAAAACATCAGGCTCCTTTTTCACCGTGGCCTCTTCCTTCACTTCTATTAATCGTTGAGTACTCACCGATTTCGCTCCTTTTTCTTTGAAGGTTTCAGGCCTCTCTGTCACAGTGATATGTGATTCTTTAGGCTCCTCCTTTACTTTTATCTCCGATATCTGATATTTTTCTTGATTGATAACCTGGGAATCGACACATTCCTCTACAGGCATAACCTTAGAATTCGTCGCCTTCAGAAATTCATCAAACGTCATTCTCGAGGACTCCTTTCTGGGCTCCGGCATTTTAACACAATCGAAACCCATATTTTGTTTCTCGGATTCCTTTCCCTCAAACCCCATATCCGGTTCCTCCTTCACCTGTTTCAAGGCAAAACCTTCAGGTTCCTCAGACTCTAGCAGCTTCATGGCAGAAATCTCTAGTTCCTCCGACTCCACCGTTGTCAAGGCAGAGCCTTCTGATTCCTCGGACTTTACCGATTTCATTTCGACGGAGAGTCGGACTCCGGTACTTGTAATCGTACGCTTAACAGCAGCACCACTATCGATGATATCGCTGATTTCTGCATCCAGGTTTTTGCCGGACGGAGAGAGCTCATGTTGGGCGTGGGAATCGGGGATGTCCGATTCGATTGCTGAGTGGAACTCGGTGATCTTCTCTCCTCTTATGGTTGCAATCTCCATTTTCCAGATTATGAACACAAAATCTAATGAGGTATATAAACTAAAATATCTCTGTTTCTTAAGAAGAAACAGAGAAGGGAGGACAGATAATGGAGATATTTGTGGGGAAATGGGGCTTTATGATGGGAACAATTTTGGCGCGAAATTGGTTTTGGCGCTGTGAAAGTTGGCGGTAAAGTTCTTGGAGCGAAAAATGGAGGGATAAAAATGGAACGCCGAAAAGTGAAAGATGCATTCTCACCAGCTGCGCTTTGTGTCGTATATGGTAGTCCAGAAAGTGAAATGACCTTTTACTACCTGCTGGGTTTAACCTGTGGTAACTTCTTCTCAAAATGACTATGGTCAATATTACAGTATGGGCCTGACTTCCAAATGCCTGTATGTTAGCATATAAAAAGGTCAAAGCACCAACTTCAAATTCCCAACTTCAGAAACTAAAAACAGAAATAAAGGAAATAACTTTAACATACTTAGATAAGCATTAACTAGCGAAGTAGCGTGAGTTCTTTCTGCAGAAGAAGGCACCCACTGAGACTGAGCCCTGGAAGAGGATTTCTCAACTTTCGGTGTGCCGCTGGTCTCCATAGTCGTGCAACAAAAGGTGGCAGCGGTGAGGAGCCGTAGCTGGATGCTTCTATTTGAGAAGAGAAGCTTGAAGATGTCTCCGGGGTTTCCATTGACGTGATGTGAGATTGAGATGCAAGGTGAGTTTCTTTTTTTATTAAGAAATTGGCCAATCACATGTCTCAGAATGAAATAGAAAAATTTGGTTCTCGCATAGATTAACCGAGAATGACGCAAAAATTAGAATTTGGGTTATCTGACGCTTTGTTTCTTTCATCCATTTCAACTGTATTTTCCTTTGAACTCGACATTTCAACTGTATCTTTAACTCACTCGTTCAAACATATTTACCCGTCACTTGGTTATTCTTTTCAAATATTTACTGCATCTATATTGCCTTCATCGCCTTGATTTTTATTTTATCAGTTATTTTTCAACTTGTCCTTATATTTACTAACAATCTACCCTTAATACATCATTATAATGTTATATATCCGTCTATTCTAATTATACGCTAATAGAGCTCCACATTAATATATTAATATGTGTATTTACTTTACTCGGGACTTTTTTAATAATAGTGTGTTTTGAAAAAATAATTAAAATCTTGAAATATTTTGAAAACTATTTAGATTTTTGTCGTGTTTTATTCATTTCCGTGGTACCTCCTTGCAGAATTTGAGTGGGTGTGGGCCCTACTCTCTCTTTCTCGGGCTCACTCTTCCGCTCTCCCTCAATGGCTCTCTTTCCCGTCTCTCTCTCTCTCTCTCCCCCCCCCCATTTAAAACTCTATAATATTTCCTTCTAACACACTTAATTTTTTATAATTTTTTTTATGACTAAAATAGCTATATATGGTATAGATATGAACTTATAAATTTAATTAATTAATTTATATATCTCACACTTAATGGTTTTCATTTTATTTTGAAATCAAAAGTATAAAAAGTAGATAATATAAAAAATAAAATTTATACAAAGTTGAGAATAATTCATAAAGTTAATGATTTTAGTTAGGTTTAACACATATCAATGGTTAGAGAGAGAGAAAGTGTGTGTGTGGAGGAGAGGGAGAGGGAGAGAGAGAGAGAGTGAGTGAAGGAGAGAGAGGCCTACATCCACTCAAATTCTGCAAAGAGGTATCGCGGAAATGAATAAAACATACCAAAAATCCAAATAGTTTTCAAAACACTATAAAATTTCAATTATTTTTTCAAAACACACTATTATTAAAAAAAAAAGTCCCTATTTACTCATTCTACCTATACACTAAACGAGTTATACATTAATACAAATAAATCCTTCACTCTAGCTAAACGCTAATTGAATTAAACATTAATATAAATATTTTGCTCGCTCTAGCTATGCACTAACCGAATTAACTACACATTAATACAAATGAAATTGCTCATTCTAGGTGTGTGTTTATTATCGTAATCTCATCATAACATAAATGTGATGAATATCGGTGGGGTTTCCATACATTATCATATGGTTATGAATTCGTTCGTTCTAGCTGTACGCTAATCGAGCTCCATATTAATACATTAGTGCATGTATTTGTTCATTCTAGCTGTACACTAATCAAGCTACATATTAATACAAATGAATCACTCACTCTAATTATATGCTTAATGAGTTACACATGAATACAAATAAAATTGCTCATTCTAAGCACGTGCTTAGTACCATAGTCTCATTATAACGTGAATTTTATAAATATTGATAGAGAAACATATGCTAACAACACTAATTAAATCCGAACCCATAGATTTGGTTCAATTGTCCTAGTTAAACAAACATATAAAAATATAACTAATGAATGTTACAAATACTTATGACAAGCAATCATTATTCATTAATCTAAACGTTATAAGGCATTAAAGCAAATATTAAATCATAAATATTAAATACAAGTAATTTCTTTATATATATGACTATATTATTCTTTTCCTAAAGAATGATTTCTTCATTATTTTTTTTTATTTTAAAGATTTAACTCGATTTTCGGAATATTTTTAAATCCCTGTCTATCGTTTTTCTTTTTACAGACTTCAAATTCGGATAAAAGTTTTTCCAAACATTTTATCAGGCGGCAAAATCCACATAAGCAGAAGTGCAACACAAAGCACTCTTTCAAATGATAACAAGATGAATATTGTGTTTAAAATTATAGTTCTCTATTAAGTATAGTTGTTTAAAATGGGACAACATTAATTTTAGGGGCAATTTGACAAAAAAATTTACACTTTTAAATGTCAAATTATGTATTTAACCAAATAAAAATAAAAATAAAAAGTCATAACATAATAAAATTATTAATTAATTTAACAATAAAATTATTATATTTCATATACATTGTATGTCGGCAAGTCATCAATTATATAAATATCCTTACAAAAAATGGGGACAATTTTTTTAATAATGTGTTTTAAAAAACTAATTACTAAAATAAGGTGTATCAGGAAAAATTACATAAATTGGGTATTTCATAAAATCGCTGACAGGTGGAGTAGTTTTGACAGACTGGCGCAAGTGGGATCGGGGGACAAGCACCGCTGAAACCGTAGAAAGGTGTAATGGTTTCAGAGCTGAAACCGCTACAGCTGAAAACGATTTTAGCTTTGAAACCGCTTCCCTTGTCAGTGGTTTCAACGGCAAAAATTGCCCCCCTCCCCCCTTTCTATGCTTTAAAAATTTTTTATTTTCCCTATATATATCCCTCAATCGTTTTCATTTATTTCACTCGGTCATTTTCATTTAGTTCATACGAAAATGTTATAATATCTTTCTATTCTAATTCGTGTCAATTGTTCAGTATGAATTAGCAATAATTTTTTCAATGTTATTGCACAACGTTAGTCCTTCAAGTTATGAAATATTATTTGTAAATTTTATATATTGAAATTTAGGTTTTTATATAATAATATTGATTTTATTTATTAAAATGTAGAAATTAATCGAAATTATCAACAACAAACAAAGTAAAGCACAATTGTAACACCCGATAGCCGGACATTGATCCGAATATCGGTGTCACACTATACTGCGGTGATCCATAAATTATTATTAAATTATCCATCAGTAGCATTCAATATTTTAACCATTAAGTCGTGGGTCCCACATTTTAAAATATCTTATTAATTAATCTATAAAAATTCGGGCAGTATAACGGCTGAAACCCAAATTTTGCCTTCTTGCAATAGTCACAAAACACTTCCAAAATGTTCACAACATCCAACCCAACCTCCCACAATATATATAAATACTCCGCAAGATCAGCCAAGCACAGAACAACAGTCATTTCCAAAATTTTACATATAACCATATATATATACAATATAATTTTTGTGCTTAACCCATCTACTTATCTATAGTACATAATAGATATATATAAGTCCAAAACTATACACAGTCCAAAAACTACCTATGTTGTCCTACAAGGCAACATCTATATGTACATGCTAAATAAAACCACACAAATGTTGGATCCTTCTAACATTGATTCCCTTCCAGTACGAACTCAGTCTTTGTCTCCTGCGTGCAGTACAAAACCACACGTTAAGTACAAAAGTACTTAGTGGTGAACATAAACTTAAAACCCCATAACTTCACTACAGTTCATTCACATATTCTTTATAATTGTATTTCATTATCTGTTTTTTTTTCATCAGTTAATTTCATTATAATACAAAATTTTTTCATTAATTTCTAAATTTCACTTTTATTGACAAAATTACTATTTTACCCTAACTTAAGAAATTAGTTCTCAATTATAGTTTTTTAAGTTTTATTCTCAAATTTTATCACTTTAAACTTGAATTTTTCACTATAGGGATAAATTTTTACTTTAGTCTCTAAAGTTTCAAATATGCACTTTTGTCCTAATTTATTTGTTTATCAGTTCTTTTAGGCTTTTATCCTTATTTTTCAGTATGCTTTTGTCCAAACAATAATTTATTCTTGCTTTTCAAGTTTTACATTTTTACTCATACAGTATCTTTAGTCAATACAGTATTTTAATACTATTGCTCATAAAGTATCTTTTTATGCTTTAGTCAATACAGTATTTTAATTCTCTAGCCCCTAGTATAGCATAAAAATATATCACTAATTAGGATGAGCGAAACTAAGGACCCTATAGGTCCCAGTACTCCGGTAGTATCAATTACACACATATTATTAATTTTTTTCCTTTCTTTATTTTTTTTCATTTTTTCCAAATACTCCAATACAGACGTGAAACTATATCAAGGTTACCACTATGCAAGTCACCATGACTTGCTACTGCGGTTATAGAAATATCCCTATGGCTAGTCATGTACATCCTAATTTCTGATTTCACATATAATATTAAGGGCAAAATATAATTACAAGTTAATACAGTTTATAATAATGCATCATTACCGATTCATGGTAATAATTAGTCTACATTATTAAAAACAGTCTCAGTATTTCAAATATATCCGTTTTTCAATTAAAATCATACGATTCCATTATAATTATTTTATTTATTACTTTCTTTCTCAATACATGCTCCTTACATGTCATATAAATTAATTATATTCTATTTTATATTTATTCCGATTTATATCTTAAAATTTCATAAATTTACTTAAGGTTCCTATTCGGTTACCTTATTTCAATTTCCTTATAAATTATATTTTCTATTCAAATTAATCACACTAAACATAAAATCATCTATTTTTCATTTATTTCAATTTAATCCGAAAAATTTCATTTTAGTCCCTAATTTTTTTTGTAACCGAAATTTTTCCTAAAATTAAACTTATCTAAATTTTAATTAAATACCATAATTTCAGTAATTTATCTTCTAATTGCGCAATTCTAAGTCCAATTTCATAATTAATTCGTAATTAATAATTAACCTAAATTTTTTATAATTTTATATACAATATATATATTATAAAATTAAAGGATTTAAAATTATTCACTTACAAATTCACTCAACAACTTTGTCTTTCTCCTTATTTTTGGTTGGTTTGCTTCCCTCTCCTTGCTCAATTTAACCACTTGAAGAATTAGACTTTATTCACCTTCTTCCACTATTCATAGCAACCAAAGGTGAAGGAAAGCAAGATAAGACAATTTAATTGTAATGACTATACTAGATAATCCTAATTACTGTTACTAATTACATTCATTAATTCTATCAATGCTATGACTTATCTGTTAATAATGCATATATAAACATACATACATACATTCTATGCACATCAGTATCAAAGAGGGAGAATATACCAGCTATGATCTCAGGAGCATCAGCATCTTCTCGACCTTTCATAGCATAAGCTCGAATAGGAGGTGTAGGAGCAAAAGGTCGATCTACCGACTCAGAAACATTCCTGGACTGGGCTCTAAACTGGCCCGATCCACCTCTGCCTCTACCACGACCTCTACCAAAAGAGGGTGTATTAGAAGCTCCTCGGTTACTCTGTTGACTCGAAACTTGATCCTGTGGCATAGGACAATTAGCTATAAAATGCTCCGTGCTGCCACATCTGAAGCAACCACCGGTGAGCATTCTACAAGTGCCCCAATGTCGCCTAAAACAATAGGTGCATTCTGGAGCTTGGCCTCTGCCTTGTCCTGATACAACACCTCTACCTGAGCCAGCTGTAGAAAAAGTCCCCTGCTGTCTACCTCTAGATGCAGGGTAATTGCCAAATGGCAATGGTTGATCTCCTTGAGTCAACCTCGATCTTTTCCCGGATGTGGAACCACCTCGAGAAAAACTTCTTCTTCTTTGCTCTCTTTATCTTTTCACATTTTCTTCCTTCTCAACCCGGATAGCTGCTTGAACCAGCTGATGATAATCCACAGGATGGAGAGAAATAGGCCCTATCAAATGATCCCGAATCTGATCATTTAATCCATCTTCGAACTGGCGACACTTGAAAGTCCCAGTTAACATTGGTTTTGGTGCATACTTGCTCAAGCGATTGAATTCGGCTTCATATTCAGCCACTGACATACCTCTTTGCTTAAGATTCAGAAACTGCTTCAACTTTTCATCTTTATAAGCTTCTGTCACATATCTCCTTCTAAACTCAGCTACAAAGAATTTCCAAGAGAGGGAATCAGGTAGCTGAGGTTGAGTCAGAACCAGTTTCCACCAGTCATACGCTGCTCCCTGAAGTAAGGACACAGCACAAGTCACCTTTTGACTGGCGGGGCACTGAACTTCGGTAAAAACCCTTTCTACTCTTTCAAGCCACAGCTCAGCTTTCTCAGACTCTTCCCAAGTAGAGCCTAGAAACTCTTCTGCACCATGCTTTCTAATCTCAGAAATTGGAGCCTTTGGTGCAGTCATCCTATGTAAAATCTGAGCCATATCCTGGGAAATCTTCAACAAAGCTTCCCCAGACTCAACAGCAGTTGCACCACCTCTAGTAGATGCAGAAGATTCTGGCTGAGAAGGATTCGATTGACCCGGCATATTACTTTCAGCCGACTCATCTACAACTTCACGATACCTTTCCATCTATAACTATAACAAAGAAACACAGGAACAGCCACAATCAGCCAACAACAACAAAATTCTATATCTAAGACACTTGAAATTCCTATTGGCCAGAACCGCCTAAATCAAGGCGCTCTGCTACCAAAAATGTAATGACTATACTAGATAATCCTAATTACTGTTACTAATTACATTCATTAATTCTATCAATGCTATGACTTATCTGTTAATGATGTATATATAAACATGCATACATACATTCTATGCACATCATGCATGATCATGTACTTATACTTTCACTTGCTGCAGAGTATTCTTTACATAACTTTATAATTACATGCCTTTATACGTATACAAATACCTTAGATGTAACCAAAAGAGATACAAAAAAAACAAATCAATCTCAAACATTTATGCTACTTCTAATCTTGTGTTGACTTGTGAGATTGTTGGCTTTGTCCCTGAACACACTATCTACCTTGCAAACCTACACGGATAAACACCCGTGCTAAGCTATAAAGCTTTAGTGGGGAACAACTAATAACATGCAGATAACTACTTACAGTAGCTATTTCCAATCATTCAATAATGATAGAAATACAAAGCCTTACAAGATTAATCAAGATATAACAGTATCATATAATCAGAACAATAACATACTTTATAATGTATTTTCACAAATGGCCTGCTTACAATTCCCTGTGGGTGTGGATAACGGGTGCAATGGATACCCGAAGGTATCAAAATAGAAGGATACCCGTAGGTATCTAAACAGAAGGATACACGTAGGTATCCGAACAGAAGTCTCATGTAGAGACAAACAGAAGACTCATAAGAGTCAAACAGAAGCAGCTGCGATAACCCTATAAGCATGCCTATCTATCCACTACCAAGTCTTTAAGTGCAGGCCTAATTCGATTACTTTTCATATTATGTGACATTGCATCAACAGATACCATTATAGCATTAATAAATGCAAGAAAACTTTACTATCATTTATTACTATTCTTTATTGTCAAAATAATCATTTATTTGTATTACAAGGGAATAACGCTTGCATAAACTCATTTAAGGTAATAAAACATACCTTTTTGTTATTAGCGAATCTGGTAATTAAAGAGATGCCTTACTGTAACTTGTAATTCAGGATGATTTGTAAGCTTAGAAGGGTTTAGGCAAATTTTAAATCCCAATTGAAGTCAAAAAAAAAATACAAACATAAAGGCATATTGTCGCGCTCGCGACACTAGTCGCGCTCGAGACGAATGTCGCGGCCGCGACGACAATCGCGCTCGCGACAGAGAACAATGGCCTGGAACCACTCTTTAATGTCGCGCTCGCGACAGAAGGCAATGGCCTAAATAAGCATTTCTTGATGTCGCGCTCGCGGCATAAGTCGCGCTCGCGACACAAGGCTTCCGTTTGATGTCGCGCTCGCGACATAAAACGACGGGGCAACCGCCTTATAGTGATTATTGTTCAAAAATCCTGTAAATTAATGTAAAAACTCAGATTGCATCTTAATTTCGACATACCAAATGGATTTTTCAGAAAACACTATCTTCTACAAAGTTTTAGGTTTACAATTCTAGTTTTCAAAACACTAAAAATCTCCTAAATAGGACCTGTAAAACTCCAGTTATTCAATAAAAACCACAGACTGTTCACAAAGGCAGAAATCACAACCACAATCAGATTTCAATACCGATTTTCACTATCATGCAGTGAAAATCAAATTTCAGTTTCTTCTAACAAAATCAAGACATGCAAGTCTAATTTCTATAGCAACTGGAATTTCATCATTTGAGCAACTATATCTCAAGATATGAGCAAAAGTGTACAGACTAGTCAAATGATCTTTAAAAACAGATTTTCATGCTTCCAACCAAAACTCACATACTTCCAACTTTAAACCCTTTCTAAGCTTTAAATCATCCATAACACACATGAGAGAGGCACTCAAAATCTCTCTCATGACAAATCAAGATACATATAAATACACATACAAAATTCTAAGTTCTCATACCTTGTTATAACTCTTCCTTTCTCTTCAACCTTGAAGAGTCTCCTTCCCCTTTCTTTTACTTGTTTCTCCTTCTAAAACACATAAAACACTTCTATGAAAATCTAACAAGCTATACAAAGAATCACTTACATTAAAGGAGAAGCAAGTTACCTTAACCCCCAAAAACCAAGTAAACCTTTACTTCTTTCTCAAAAATTCCAAGAAATCTAGAGAGAGAGAGGATGAGAGAGAGTTTAGGGTTTAGGAGATAGAGAAGATGAAGATGGAGAGTGAAGACCATGAGTTGGCCGGCCCTCCTTCATCACAAATATCTACCTCACTTTAATTTTCAATTGGTCCAAATGTCAAGTTTAAGTCAAAGTTGCCATTTAGTCCCACAACTTTCCTTTATTTCTAATAATGTCCCAAAACTTACTCTTTTGCTTTTCAATTAAGTCCTTCAATACATACATACACACAATTAAACATTGACACTAATAATTAATTAGTGTTAATTCTTCTAGGGTACACTGAGGGGCATTACATTAATTTTAGATGAGGGTTGAGAAATTTTGTGAATTTGACTTAGAAAATAAAGAACAAATGAAAAAGAGGAAGAAGAAGATGAAGCCACAAAAAAAGGAAAAGAAATGGTCTTTTGGTCGGCCAAAACTCAAGAGATAAAGATCTCTTTTGCCACATTAATTATACACCCACTTTAGGACAAAAGAAATTAAGTCCTAAGTGAGTCTAATGTCATATGTCACTATTTAATTGGTCAATATACTTTTAATTGTCAATTTTTGATAAAAATTATACCAAAAATTTCTAAAAATGTTAATTAGGCCATGCTTAAAATTTCGGGTCAATCCGAAGTCCTTTCGATATCAAACTAGCCCCGAATGTAAATTTTAATCAGTACGAAAGCTGAATTTTTAAAGTTTTCAAAAAATTTATTTTATGATTTCAAAAATTCATATACATAATTTCTAGTCAATTGGTGTAATCAGAATAGTTTTATGAAGTTCAGAAAATATTTTTAAGCCAATCAAAGTTTTAAGTCAACTATATCAGTTCAGTTAATTATTTTATTTTTCCCTTTTGAAGTCTTATTTGACCTTAATTTTAGCCCAAATTATAACACCAGATTCGTTATGAATAATACTTTTCAATGGTGAAGAAAAAATTTTATGGACCCGGTGGACACTATTCACGTGATCGACGATTATTGGGGTGTTACAGCAATCGTGTATCGACTGGAAAAAGATATTTAATTAAATTTTATATATTCATTTTTTGTAATGTACTTGTAGAAAACAGAAAAATGAAATGAACCCAAATTATGTTATTGTTAGTATTATTATATCTAATTAGTGTGAATATGTTATTAGATTTATACAATATAAAAATTATAATTATTATAAATGTTATTAAAATTGTATAAAAATGAACCGATGTAGCCCTAATTAATTAGAAATGAATACAATATGTAACATTAAATTTTAATTTATTAATAAATTTAAATAGCCGATTATTATTGTTGTGATTATTATTATTATTATTGTTGTTGTTGTTGTTGGTGGTGGTGGTGGTGGTGGTGGTGGTGGTGCTGCTGCTGCTGCTGTTGTTGGTGTTATTGTTATTCTTGTTGTTGTTGTTGTTGCTGCTATTGTTGGTGTTGTTGTTGTTATTATTATTATTATTTAAAGTTATTAATATAACAAAATAGTTAAATATTTATTATTTAATGAAATATTTTAATATTTTGTTACTTATGGGTAATTGAAAAATATCGACTTATACTGACTTTTATTTGCACACGAAAGGAGAAATAAGTATTGGAACGTCGGGTTTTCAATATAATGTATCTGGTTCAAATGTCATTACAAGAAGAATGAGACTTAAAAATAAGCCGACTCTTTCTATATTGGTTTATAAAATTCATATGAAGTTGGATTTAGGTATAAATGATGTGATTTCCATAATAATTTACAAAAGTCCAATGTACAATCGAGGATTGTTATATTGGACGTCGGTCAATTTGGCAAATGATGAAGACATAGATACAATTTATGATAATTTGATGAGATATAATGATTACAACTTGGTGGAATTAATTATTGTAGTTTGTGAGAGGGGGTGCAGGAGCTAGTCGACCTTCGTATGGACAGGGATATCAATTTATAAGTGAGGCATTGCAAAGAAAAAATATCGAGGCAGATCATCACCAAATGCTTAATGAAATTAGTTATAGTCAGCCTACACAATCATGTAGTCATCAAGATATTGAAATGTTCTCTCAATATAATTATGTCAGAGATGCATTACAAAATTTAGATGAAAGTGTCCAACCACAATTTTATGGCCACCAAAAAGATGATGTCTCTAGTCAATCAAGATAGTTTGTAAGTCGAAAGGATGGTGAATTACTTGGAACGCAGGCCAGTGTCAGTTTAGGGCAAGGTCAATTACGATGATCAGTTATCCAGGTGCCTACTGCAAGGATGAGTCAACTCAGGCGGT
This sequence comes from Excoecaria agallocha, assembly GCA_037975025.1. Taxonomy (NCBI): domain Eukaryota; kingdom Viridiplantae; phylum Streptophyta; class Magnoliopsida; order Malpighiales; family Euphorbiaceae; genus Excoecaria; species Excoecaria agallocha. The sequence goes on along the minus strand of CM075808.1, from coordinate 105,987,694 downwards.
CAATTAGTTGAAGGATTGGTGATTTTTTTAGTAAATCACTTTTTGAAAACAGATCGGACAGTCATTCTAGTGAGAGAAATTTTGATGGAAAAATAGTTGCAAAGCCAAGTTATGTTACAAAACCAGATAGTCAACGACGTTCAATTTTTCATGTACCAGATATCAGTTGACGACATTCTATTTTCCATGTACAACCAGATAGTAAACAACATTCTATTTCACACGTTCCTGTTGACAGTCAACGCCATTTTGTTTCCCATATGGCTGATATCAATGAACAGCCTTCTGTGCAGCATGTTACATATATTGATCCTAGCCAATATAGGTAATCTTTTAATAGAAGAGATGTTGATTTACTTTGTGATAGCATTTTTGGCAACAAATGCAGCACATTTTTGTAGGGCTTCCAAACCATTTGAATGTGAAAATAATTGTAGCGCCCCAAAAATAAATTTGGATTGATTATGTTTTCAGGTTTTAATTTAATATTGGGTAATTAAAACATATTATGAAAGTTAATATATATATTAATAATAATGTTTAAAGGGTAAGATTTAAAATTGTGTGGTTGAGATTTAAAGAAGAAAGAAAAGAGAAATGGTGGGGTAAAAACAAAAGAAAGTTGTGTGTGTGTGGTTAAAAAAAAAGATAAGAAGAAAAAAGTTTAAAAAAAAAAGAAGAAGAAGTGAGAAAATGGGGAAGGGAGAATCGGGAAAGGGAGGTGACTGCCGCCGCTGCTCGACGCCGGCGCAAGGGCGCTGATCGCCGCCGCCACCGTCTTCTCGTCCGCCGCTAACGTCATCGCCCTCCGGTGGTTCCCCTCCTTCCGTTTTGGCTCACCTCCACCATAGATCAAGCTTTCCTTTTTCCCCCATCACCACCATAGTTTCTTTCTCTTTTTTCGGTGGTTCTCGTCAGCGGTTGAGGGAGCTGTTGGCACCGATGGGATCACGAGGTTGAGGCGGATCTTTTGGTACCTGCCGATCGTCCCCACTCGCCGGCGAAGTGGAGATCGGAGCTTGTGGCAGCCGGCGGTTCTAGGCGGCTTTCCGACCAAATCACGATGCCTTGGGGCGCGTGAAGGCCACCGGAGGGGTCCTAGCGGCTCTGGCAGCAGGTGGGCAGCTCCGATGGAGCTCCGATGAGCCTCCGACGACGCTCCGGCGAGGCTCCGATGAGGCAGAATGGAGAGGGCGTTCTGGTCTTTGACTTTACGGTATGGGATACTGAAATTTTCTTTGTGAAAATTTAGTTAAGTTAACTTGGAAACTGATTGTATGTGTAAACGTTTGTCTTAAGTGTTTATATTAACAGAGTATAGGAATTAGACTAAGAATTTGATTTCTCGTATAATGTTGAAGTAAGTTTGGTTAATTGTTATGATTGATATTCAATTCGCATATATTGGACTTATATAAGAAAATGATAAAGTGTAAAGGTAAATGAATCATAATGTTAGTGAGAAAATAGTTTTGAAAGTGTAATAGTTAAAGTGCATATAGTTAGGTTGAACTAGGCGAGATAGAGCTTGAGCTTAATTTGATTTGAGTTTTAATGGCTTAAATAGATTGATTTCAAGGCTTAAAGATATGTAAAATTAAAATATGCTTGAGATGAGGAATGAATAGAAAACTTAATGGAAGAAATTGCAAATTTGCCGAGTAATTGATTCATTTCTTGTTATCATGAATGATTGAACTTATTGTACAAGTGTCACAGGAATTATATATAAATGCTTAAGGCATATAAAAGTTATTGATAGAGCTTGAAGATAATAATTGATAGTGAGCTTAAGATGTGATTTGAGTAGAATTTCAATTAAAAGTTATGTTGATGAGAGAACTTGCATGGAATAACTATTGTTAAGTAACTTAGTAATTAATATGATCTAATAGATTATAAAATAAACTTTTGATATCATGAGAATAATGATAGCTAAACTCTATGTAGTTTTACCTGTTGGTTTAAATATTTATGTGCTGTCAGATTATGCATCTAGATAGGTAGTTATGATGTTGAACTTATATGTATGTATAGATGTTAAGACAATATGTAATGGCATAATGATATATGGTTTGATAACATGATAATAAAGTAATATGTCGTTGTAATAAGAAGAGTTTATGCTCAATAGTCGTAGTTGCCATCATTTCATACTTGTTAAGTTAGTAAAAGACAGGTGACTAGAATAGGACGGTTCAAGTCTTAATACATCAGTAATTGATCAGGTTAAAAGACAAACATAAAAGGTTACTCTTTGGAGATAGTTAAAGCTAAGTAAAGTTTTATTCTCATTTCTTACTGTAAAACTTGTATAAGTATCGGGTTAGGAAGTATTTTAACTTCTTATATGCTATTATCTTTCATGATGCAATTAGCTAAGGTATTAAAAAAAAGTTATTTGACACGTAAGAGATCATGATAGAGTAAAAAGATGATTATTTGGAATTTAATAGACGATAATTGAAGATTATAAGGTCATAATACAAAACAAGTGAGAATGTAACTAGTATAGTGGTAGGCTATTAGTATAAATGTGATACAAACATGTAATGAACAGAAATACCTAAAATATAATGAAGTGAGAAATATTATGAAATACTCGTTTCTTTATGAATCTTTGTTTAATACTTGAATAACACAAATGAATATCATTATTATAAATGGTATAGACATAGTTTTATGTTTACGCTCTTATGGTATCATGAGAAGATCGACGATTAAATGCTATGTACTTACATGTGTTTGCTTTAATATACTGGTGTTTTAAGATTATGTATTTAGATATGTGATTATGACATTGAACTTATATGCATCTATAGGCGCTAAAACCATATGAAATGGTGTGGGTAGATATTGATCTCAGATTTGTAACTGAATATATGTATTTGAGGTATTAGTTGAGTATATATGTGATGGTTAAATTGAGTACTATAGAGAAGGTGAGATGGCTATAACGAACCATGCAGGTACGTCTTTCTGAAATGACTATGTGTTTATATGCTGTTTTAGACGCTCATAGTGGATGTGATTATATATGATTTCATTTTCATGAAAGCAGTCTAGTAAGGCATAAACTGTTATGACAAGTATAAGTATTGTTAATATATGGCTATTAGAAAGTTTAAAAGTAAATTGAAAGAATGTATATTAAGTAAGCTCCTTTGATGACTGAAGAGTACTGTAAAGAGAAATTGCTGAATTATTGTGAAATAATTCATGACATAAGTGAATGATGGTTCACAAACTGTACAAAATATTGAATGTTCTGAATAACTGTATTATCTGGATTGAAATGATGATAAATGTACTGAAAGTAAGTGATCTTTTGCGCCCTTAGAAAATAGTCTGGCAGTAAAAACTAGCTCAGGATATAATTGGCTAGCCATAGGGATTCTGTACCGCGGTGCAAGTCATGGCGACTTGCTTAGTTATGGTAGGATCGCTGATCTCCATAACTTCTGTTTGTATCTGGTATCTGCTACGTGGAAAAATGGTCTTTGAGATCATTTTCAGTCTGTTTGTGGCCCATGGGGTCCACATCCCGTATATCCAGTCTGAGTATTTCTGTCGGTACTGTTCTAGGGGCATTAATATGAAAATAAGTTAAAAAGTATAAAAGATAAGAAATGTTATAGTTCGAAATTAATGTGCATAAGAATTATCCTTTTGTATAAGTACATCAAATGGATATTAAATTGAAAGTTATAATATTGATAAGTATGTGATCATTTAATTATATAAAAGCATTATGTATCTATTTATTTATGTATAGGTATGTATATCACTCTGATATCGATCAAGTATATAAGGTATGGTACACTATGGTATTAAGTATTATATTGTTCACCTTGTTAAGATTATTTAATGATTACATGGAAGTAAATTTGGATTGCATACTATGTTTTAAATGATGTAGATGTATGAAAGAAATATGCCGGATGTCTTTTGTGGTAGCAATGAGTGTAAGTAAGATGTTCTGTTGCTTATACTTGTATTTTATTGCTGAATGTAAGAATTGGGATCTAAGATAATTGAAGGTATCTATTAAGAGTGTTATTAACTTTGTATTTGTATAATTGATATTACATGTTTAAAAGATTATTCTGTCCCCACTAAGCTTTATAGCTTAGCACGGATTTTGTTATCCGTGTAGGTAACTGGATAGATTTGTTTTTGGTTAGACAGCTGCTTCGGCTCAACCATCAGAAGAAGGGATTTAGTTTCGAGCAATTCATCTTTTGAAGTTCACAGATGTAGTGAGGCGATTTTTAATGTAAATTGTTTCTATTTTGGAGTATTATAGTGACTTAAGAGTGTAATTTGTATTATTGACTTATCTTGAAAATTGTGATTAATAATGAGAATGGATGAATGAGATGCTTGATGAAATTATTTTTGTATTGTTGAGCCCCTGATGGGCTGAGGAAATTATCTGATGTTTCAGGTGAAATAGTTAAGTTTTTAGGCGTTATATTGCCGGATTTTTATTTGGTAATCAGTCACTTGGACAATTATAGTTTATCGGCTTACTTAAGTTATAAGTAATTTCCTTTTTGGACAAGCTTGAAGTCGATGGAATAGTTAAGATTCAAAAGAAAAATCTTGCTGATTTTGGAATTGTCACTCAGTGCATTGCTCCTCAAAGGGTCAATGACCAGTATCTGACAAATGGTCTGTAGGAAAAAAAAATTTCCTACTTACCACTTGTTTCGGTTAGACTGTTCAGCAAGGGTATTACAATAATAATTTCATCATCGTATTAAAAGCATATTATAGTATGAAAAAGATAAATTATAATTAAACATGGCCGTCACGCTATAAGTCCAAATCGAGATGGTATTTAAAAATATCTTTATTGTTAGTTTTGCTTAGATCTAATTGGGATCGCCACCTGAAAATTTTCAAGCATCTACTGTCAGTCAACAAATTAAATGAACAATTTTAAATATAAAATAAGTATAATTTACCTGTATCCATAAGGCATGAACTGATCAAAAACAGGTTGATGGACAAATTCAAGCTGAATATGAGGCAGCCTTTTCCAGATCCATATTTGTAACAACTGCAGGTAACTGCCAAGTGAATTGGCTATGTGTTTGGTTACACGACATAACTCTCTGTACAACCACACGAGGACAACAGATCCCCAACTGTACTCACCTGCAACCTGTAAACTCTCTAACAGTGGCAGCCACATCAAATGTATATAATTATTTGATTATTCTGGACATAATAAGCCACCAATATACTTAAGAATCTATACTCGAGCAAAATATTGTATTTGATATTTATTTGCATCGGGTGGCAAAATATTAAAATTTCTCTCCAACCATGCCATTTTTACATTGTGTTCCCTGAATTCATTTTTTGGAGAAACCTGACCCAAAAGACAGCGACATTCATAAGGCCAATCGTGGTATAGATGTCCCATTACAAGATGTCCATCGATGGGCAATCCGGTAAGTACAACAATATCCTACAGTGAGATTATTGCTTCGCCAACCGAAAGATAAAATGTGTGCGTCTCTGGCCGTCACCTCTCAACCAATGCAGTTACTAAATCAATATTCACATTCAGCACACCTATTTGTGACACTCTATAAAATCTTGCTACTCTTCGGTATGCAATTATTTTGTCATCAATATTTTTATAATGATTACTAACGCTAATTCTGCATGTTACCAACACATTATGTTCAGCCTAAAAATAATTAAATAAAATATGAGTATTATATACATAATTATGTACCTATATAAAAGTTATTTATGGTGAAATAAAAAAATTATTTGTCCGTTCCAAATGGCATCGGCTCGATGTTTGCTTCTAAACGTTAGTACATCATTCACGATGGGTTCAGAATTAATGTATTCTTGATTTCTAAATTGATTCATCTTTTATTACCCTATCTGTAATTTCGATAATAAATGTTATCTGTGCATTATAAACATTTTTGTCATAAATAATTATTTTTATGTCCATATAAATATTATTCCATAAAATAATGTAATTTAAATTACCTAATTTTTTTGGAACAATATATTAATATTATTTTTTTACAATAAATAATACATGTAATAAATTAATATTTCATAATTGACTGTCGGTATAACAATTACAACAACATAGATAATTATTTAATTTTTTTCCATATATACATAAATAAATTTTTTTAAATTTATTTTCAATATTTAAATTGTATACAAATTTGACATTTTTTCTCCGCTCGTCAAAAAATTATTTATCAAAATACGATTGCAAATTAAATATCAATGCAGTTAACTATTGTTTTTATTTATTAATTATAAAACATTTATGTATACACATTTATAATGACTAATACAATAAATATCATACCTTGTAATACAGTATAAACAACTATTATTTTACATTATAATTTACTTATAAATAAATTTTATATTTTCCAATTAAAGCTATTATCATAATATATTTAAAATTTTAAATTATAAATTTACTTGTCTTTCTTTGCAGGTCACCTAGTTACCTAACATATATCACCTGTCAAAAATTATTTAACACCATTAATAATTTTTTTAAATTTATTGATACCACGAATTATTAAAGTTGACAGTTAATTTATTCGTCTTTAATTTTTACCTCAACTAAAAAACTAACAATACAATTTAATTCAACTGTTGTACTAAATAAAATATATTATCTTTTATAAAAGTATAAAATAATAACAAACTAATTAACTTAATTCATATTAATTAACTCTAAATTATTTAACTCTATAATCATATTAAAATCATATTAAACAAATAACTAATAACATATTAAATTAATAACCAATAAATTGATTGTCAATTACATTCAAACAATATCAAATTAATAACCAAACAAATAACTAAAACCATATTAAATTAATTAACTTAAATCATATTAAATTAAATCGCTAAATTCATGCTAAAATAGTAACCAAACAAATTCTTAAAATCATATTAAAATAATAACCAAACAAATAACCAAATAAAATTTTCACATCTAATCATTATTATTAATTTTTTGTTAGTGTATTTAACCCTAATATTACAAGATAACTATAATCATGTTTTTTCTAATCATCTACCTAATATTAATTATTTAATTATTTATAAATAATTAATACTTACAATTACCTATAATTATAATTATTTCATTAAATATAACCTAACTAATACATAATATAACATGCTTGTTATGAAACATAAAATAAACCAAAGAAGAAAGAACAATAAAAGATGAAAGATCAAGAAAGAAAACTTACCAAGTATTCTAAGAAGTATGAGCAGCAAGAGAAAAGGAAGCAGAAGCTCACAAAATACGGCCAAGTCCCATTAATATAGGGCATTTGCTCAAAAAAAATTCAAAATCACTCTCTTCTCTCAGGTCAAAATGACAAGACAATTTACAGGAGGCCTTTTCAAAAATTTTGCAAAATCACGTGGACCGAAGGAGCTTTTCTGCAACTTCTAAAATCGTTGCAGACTGTGACGATTTCAGACCTGAAATCGCTACAGCTTGCAACGATTTTAAAAGCTGTAAGTTTTTCTCTCTCCTTATGGCGGTTAATGCTTTATGACGATCCCGCTCCACTTGTCAGCGATTTTATAAAATACCCCATTTTTGTAATTTCTTAAAAATTATATAATTCTAAATGATATTTCGGTGTACGAACACGTATATAATATGTATATATCATCACACGTGTTTACATACTCATCACATACATCTATCCACTTTATCCTAATTATATAATTTTACATAAAAAAAATTTACCCATATAACTTTTATTACTGAATTTTTTAAATTTTCATTTGGTACAATGATTTAGTAAAATAAAAAAAAATAAAAATTCAATATACACTAAAATTGTATTATTGTTTTATTCAATTTTGATAAAATTTGACTTAATATGTATAAAAATAAATTTTTAATAAGATAAATAAAAATTAAAACTTTAAGAATCTAATAAAATAGAATTGTAAGTTGAGGGGGCAAAGATGCGCTTTGATCCAAAAACAAAAAACCCACAAACTCAAGGTAAAACTTTTTTTTTTTTTTTTGAGATAAATAGAAGATAAGACTTAATTAATGGTCATCGTCTCACCCTCTCAATCTCTTCACACACATCAAGAAGAGGTTTTTTTTCATTGTTAATTAATCGTCATCATGTTAGATAGAGCACCGCTGCAACAACTATAAGTAAGACTTGCTCCTCCTTATTCATTCATACCTGCCAAGAAGACATTGTTCTTTCTTGTGTAATCGTCATCACATCATCCATCATGTGCACGTTAGAGAAGCGCGGCAATATCTTCGTTTTGACTTTCACCGGCGACGGTGAGCATCGGCTGAGCCCTTCTGTCATCACCTCCCTGCTCTCCACTCTCCGCGAAATCAAGTCACAGGCCACTCGCGGCTCAGTTCTCATCACCACATCCCAAGGCAAGTTCTTCTCCAATGGCTTCGATCTCGCCTGGGCCAACGCCGCTGGCGACAAAGTCAGGGAGCGCCTCCACCAAATGGTCGAATCATTCGGGCCGGTGGTTGCCGAGATGATCTCGTTGCCGATGCCCACGATCGCTTCCGTCCAGGGTCACGCCGCCGCCGCCGGGTTTTTGTTCGCTATAAGCCACGATTACGTCCTCATGAGGAGTGATAAAGGCGTGCTGTACATGAGCGAGGTTGATATAGGGCTTCCTATGCCGGATTATTTCGCGGCCATGTTTCGATCTAAGCTCCACTCCGTTTCTGTTCGGCGCGATGTTCTCTTGAAAGGCGCCAAGGTGAAGGGGGAAGAGGCGGTGAAGATGGGGATCGTGGATGCCGCGTATGATAGTGAAAAAAGCTTGCTTGAGGCTACAATGCGCTTAGGGGAGCAGTTGGGTTCTAGGAAATGGGACGGCGATAATTACCAGGAAATAAGGAAGAGCTTGTTTCCTGACGCGTGCAACGTGCTGGGATTGAGCGTCCGCAAAGTTGAGGCTAAACTTTAAATCATTAACAGAATAGTGTTTCCCGCGATTGTTGTCAAATGATTACAGGTTGTCTTATTGCTATAAAACTTGAATAAAGAAATGGTGTTTTGCTTCTTAATTTTTATTCAAATATTAAGTTGGTTCAAATTTAAACTCGCACCATTCTATACTATTCTGGCCAAGATTAATGGTAAAAGAACTCAAAATACAAAATACTCTAGTTTGAGAACCTCAAGCATTGCCTTACTTTTTTCTCAAATGGGATAAGAGATGAAAAAAGCTATTATGATGCTAGAAGCTACCGTAAAGCATGCCATGCTTGCGCCATTTATAGACCGTTTCTCAAATAATTGTTTTCAATAATGGCAGAAAGAACCTCAAATGAAGATGATAGATTTTAGTATTAAATAGGAGGGTCGGCCAAGCGAGCCAACCCTTTGTAGTTTCCACAAATTATGTCGGCCATATGTCTTGATTGCCATACGGCACTCACCGAACGAGGATGAGTGTAGCATATTTAGCCAACCGACCCTTTTTGTTTTCTAAGGTGCTGCTCAAATCCAATTTATTTGAAGCTCTCTACACTATCTTTCTTTATTTTCCCGATGTGGGACTATTTTCCAAGGACTGTGTAGATGGTGAACTGTTTGGGGCAAGGCCAAAGTTCATATAATGGCGTGCTGGATTTAACGATAAAAGCTAGTTCCATCTGTTTGGTCGCAAGGTAACAAATACTTAGCAGTCAAATTACACTTGAAGGCCAAATGTTCTTAAAGAGCTGTTGATACAGAAGCCATGGAAAATAAACTAACGAATATAAGTTTATTTCCCTCTGCCACAAATTGATCTTGCAGATGTACTTGCTGACAAATTTGATGGTGTATTCTTGATTAGTATAAATTATGCTCGGGAACTGATCTCTTCAACAAGCATATGCTGTTACCTTATCTGGATAAGGTAAAATGCCAAACTCTATAGGTAAGTATGAAAATGGACAATCGCATGTCTGGGAACCCCAGTGGTTGGAATGCTAATGCATTCAATTTTGCTTGTTCAAACGAGCAATTATCATGTTTTCTTTCGTGGAAGGTATTCAACACCAACTCTAATAAATTTTAAGAGTCTGTCAGCTTCAGAATTTGCTTTACCTAGAGAACCGCTCATTCTGAACCCCAAGCTTTACTTCCTGAAACCTTTAAGAATTTATGTAACACATTGCTTGTGCTTGCAGATAGTAAGAGTCCTTATATTTTCTGCCGCTTCCAATGTGAATCCCATGGTGAATCCAATCCTCCCTGTGTATCCAGGCATCCCGGCCAAAATCAAGAATTCCAAGGATCTGGTTTCAACAAAACAGGTGGTATGAAATTCCAAGTCAGAGCATCAGATAATGATAAGCTGTTACCAAGAATCACCCTACCGAACCACATGAAGACTCTAACCCACATACCAAACAGATTTACCAAGCTGATAAAAAAAAGACAACTGAATTGAAATAAAAAATCAATACAGGCTTTGATACTTCATTTTGTTATCCTCTATCATGGTCCACAAAAGGACAAATGCTCTATAATGTAGCAGCTCCAAGGAACAGTTGGTTGAACCTATCTATGATTTGTAAACTTAAAAAAATAAAAAATAAAATAATGGATTAAAATGCACAAATTCAGACTTTTTTCTTCTCTTTTAGTAGAACATTTTACATAATATACATGTCATGCTGGCCAAACAATAACAATAACTAGACGCACGAAAAAAGAATATTGTAAATAAAAGGGAGTTAGGCTTCTAAGCTTACCGCTCCACCTTTCCAGGACACAAAAGGTGCATTTGTTCTTGATTGTAAAACCTGTTTAATATGTACGGAAACTGGTTAATATCAATAACTGGCACCCACAGCTTAATAGAAACAATTAAAGAAGTAGCACAAGATCAGTGCTGTCACAGTACGCTCAAAATCCTTCATGCATGATCAGTAACATTTTCATGCTACATCTGGAACTAATCATATTCTGAAAGTAAACTAGCAGCCACCTTCTCCAAGAACTAAGAGAGCATAATTATTTCATCGCGCAGATTACCTGTATTCTTCCCAACAGACAAACAATGATTGGAATCTACCATATACTGCAAATGAACTAAGAACCCTTACATTTATATAATAAATCTTGGATATTACAGACTATCATGTATAGCCTATCCTCTTTTAATTATGGAAAAAAGAATGGAGCCAGACATAGGCATCTATTTTCTGGAATAAAGAAAATGTCAAAAATACATTAATGTATGTGCATCCTAATTCTTAAGCATCTACATCTGGCAGTTTCTACATTTACGACATACATTACGTTTTCTTGGAAAGAATAATATTTAGACCTGTTGATTCAACAAAATAGCAAATTAGAGCAGGGCCGGGGCTCTGGAAGTTGGGTACTTGAGATAAAACAAAGCTGCAACAGAGACTCTGATACTTTCAAGAATTATCCAAATTGGCCATTTTTGGAGGGCCCAAGATATTTCCATTATATTTAGGCACTAGAAAAACAAATGACTTGCCAACATTCTTCAGATAAATATATTTTACATCAAGCAAGGACCTGGACTGGGCGCTTCATTTTCTTGCAACTAGAATCAGATGGTTTAAGGAAATTAAAGACAAAAACAGTAAGCTTATGAAACAACCTGAAAAACATTAAATGTAAGCTAACCTCAACAGTATCAATTGCTTCATTTGAGGGAATTGAATGTAGAACCCTGAAATAAGAAACATACAATGAATAAGGGTATAAGAAAGTTTTTGAGGTTTACTTCCATGGAAATAAAATCCATCAATTGCATTTGAGTAGCACACAGAAAATATACTTCTCTTGACAGCTGTTTCAAACTAGATGTTTCAGAATATCAATTCAGTACCTCCTCTCCAGTCTCTGTCTTGGCTTTTGTTTATATATCAAGGTGTTTGGCTGTGATGTGGGGCAGGGGAATTTGTGCAACCATTTGGCTGTGATGTGGGGCAGCGGAATTTGTGCAATCAGGCCCTTACACTTTTTACAAAACCATTTTAGAATCTTACTGGATGTTTGAATTCCAAAGATAGTGTTTTTGCCTGAGAGTAAATTGCCTAATCTCAAATTTAAATGGCAGTCTATCAAGCCTGTCAAATTCAGTGGCCTAAGCTATCGGTAAAGAAATTTACAAAACAATAGATGCTGAACCTTGTCCAAATTACATTCTTTTAGGTACTTGATTTAACAGCATGCCAAAGGGCCTGCTTCAATCAAAACCCTCTTACTGACTTATTCATCAAATCAATATAAAATCAGACTCATGGCAGTACTCCCGCAATACATGCTCTATCAAAATCAAACTGGAACCAACCTCTCTTCCACAGCAGGAACAAGACCAGGTGTCAAAGCAACTCCACCAATCTAGAACACAATCCAATGTCAACTTTCCAGTCCAAAACAAATTTGAGACCATATAATCTCATGCTAACAATCTTACAGCCATACTTACCAATTGTATACTACAAAACAGTTTTCTCTTGAGATCTATACGACCTGCCAAGAAAGACCAAATCATATCAGTATTGAACATTTCTATTGGAACCAGCAGAAGATTTGTTTTCAACCCTTACCAGTTGAAAGAATGCTACTAGTGATAGCTTCGGCAAGACCAACCTTCTCTTCTTTCTTAGGCTTAGAAGGGAAAACAGGATAGTTATCCCACATTGATAGTCCAGCATTAATTCCTGGATATAAACCATCCGATATTTCAGGTCTTCTGGGGTATTCTATATGCCATGTATCTTCTAGCATATCCTCATAGTCATGGAACCTGGCAATGTAGCATCAAAAGACTTAGTCACTGATGTTTTGCTACTAAGGAAGGAAAGCATGAGGAAAGCAATAAAACTTGATAAATACACCAACCAGGAACGGGGTGGTGGAGGGTACACATCTGGAACCAAAAGCATTGGATAGAACAGACCCATAGGAGGTACCTGCTTAGAAAATTTTGCAGGAGTATGCTTGTTCTCAACTAGATATCCTTCAGTAAGAGAACAATCTAAAAAATCTAATTTTAATAGACATACATTAAGAGCAGTTAGCCTTGTTTTATGAGATCCAACCGTCATGCCATCATCATAGGAGTGAACTACAGCTACTGCATCAACCTCTGCCTCCTGTGCACAAAGCAAAGTTACGGAGAAAATGAAATGAAATTTGAAGTTGTCAGTAGAACATTCTGTTGGTGTAACTGACCCAACATTCCAATATATATTGTGAAGGAAACATCATGCATAGAATACTGGACAAAAGCATATTAGGTTAATTTATTTCCATCATTATGAGGCAAGAACCATCAACTCCTTTTCAAAATTATGTTTTTCATGATTCAATGGTGATATATAATCTAGCACAAATGAGTTGAGATACATTATATCAGATTTAAAGATCAAGATGGCTTAGAAGCTTATTTGAGCATGAAAATAATCCTTCCAAGAAGGTTAAAAAATTAACCAAAAAAAAAAACTGTACTATAGGTAAAAGTCTTAATTTTATAAGAGTAGGTCTAAAAGTTCTACAAGTTTTGCAAGATAACAAAGTTGACAAAAACAAAGATTTCTAATCCAAAAAGCAGCTGACAAAAAGAAAAGGTTCATAGAAGTCTCTATAATATGTTTACTTTGGCATAATTAATTCACAAAAAGAGATTAAAGGAAAACAGAGAAAGGCACCTTGATCTCACAATAGGATTCCCTGAGTCTGTTAAGCATCAGAAGATCTATAGGCTTTGTCAAAATGTCAGTTCGAATTTGGGGCCATGTCTGATGATGCCTTTGAGTCCAGAGTAGGCATCTTGATATATCCTGAAAATGCATGGAAATTTAACTAGTCTAGGCAAAACAACATCAACAAAATTTTCAGGTATTAAACAGTAAGAAAATGAATGCATATCAATACAAATATTGTGAAATTTGAACAAATAAACTAAATGCCAAAACCTGAATTAAAACGGGAGCAGAAGCCCCTAAACACTCAGCCCCCCTCTCCATATGCCTATCCCAAGTATGCAGACAATTTTTTTTCCAAATATTAATATACTCTTTTATTATAGAGATTATTACTGTACAGATGTGTGTTTGTGTATGTGTATATGATAGCCATTAGCACGGTTAGACACATTCTAAAACATTGGTTTTAAATTAAGATTTCAATTTACAAATATCCAATTCATAAACTTTCTTCTTCTTTTGTAGAGAAAATTTCTTAAGCATCACTCTTTGAGCCATATATTATTACTTGTTCAAATCCACATAATGAGGCAATAATTCAGCATTTCATTTGTGAGAATCCAATCACATCATCATAGCAAGACAACATCTATGATAAAGCAAGACTTAAAAGTGAGTTACAGTGCTCATCAGCAAAAGCCAAACCGCTAAAAGGAAAATGTTAAGGTCACAAGATATTACACATATTGAAAGAAAATGCACCACGCAACAAACCACGATGACCATGCATTTCACAGTTCAGTTATTACAGTATGCTGTTGAAAAAAAAAAAGAGTAAAAAGTGATAAAGAAACACATTTCCAAGGTTTAAATCTGCATTTGTGCAACTTCTGACACTGGCACATGTAACTTACAAGTGGGCAATGTATGACACAAAATGCATTAGACCTGAGTGTATGATTTTAAAGAATCTGTTTAATTCGAGTTAGATAAATTTCTTGCACACTGAAACTTATAGATAGGGTTCTGGTTCAGTAATGAACAGAAAGATGAAAGCAGAAAGTGAACCTCTCCACCAAATGGTAAAGTCTTTTCTGTATTAGGGAGAACAACTCCATCCTGAACAACAAAGATAAATACAGTTAATTCTCAAAAGAGTCAAAGATTTATCACATTCATATATGACACAAAGAGCCATAACAAGAAGAACCTCAGGGAGGAAACAATGGCAGGAAGAGCACTTGGCAAAAACTTATTTGCCTGGCCCTTGCCAAATGCAAAAGCATCAAAAGGGAAATGTGATAAATCATTCAAGAAAGCAATGTTGTTTTAGAAGTTGGAATTGTTTTCAAAATAATGAAGGAATAACTGGTGGTACTGAAAACACTATAAAACTGAGAAAGACAATAGAAATAGCAATAGTTTTACAAGGTGGAACCAACCGGCAACAGGTAATAGGCTAAACAAGAAATAATAAAGGCGGCAATACTGATGGCAATGGCTTTGTATGAAACAATACATAATAATAATTGTGATTCTATTAGCAAGATGGCAAAATTGTTAGCCATCCTTGAATATGTAAGGATTGCAATAAAGGAAACAGAAAAGGCCTTTCTTCTGACGTAAACACTTTGGTCAAGCATTCAATTTTTTTTTTTTTGCACCTTTGCAGGAACTTCATTAGGTTGACAACAAAAGATGCCATATTTTTTTTTCTTATAGATAACTTAGAAATCGCATCTTTAATTGAAACCAATCAAGCTCTGTAGGGCTTCAAGCTGCAACCTCCTATAAGAAGGGCAGAGATGAAATTGATAATGAGAACCTTTGGCAAGAAAGGGATCATTCATAGAACTGAAAGTACCTCAACACAAATAACAGTTGTCACTTGAGAACCAATATTGACAACACATGCTGTTGATAACCCATTCCCAAAAACTGCAGCAAGCCCTTCCTGTGTCAGTCATTCATGGAGATGATTATCATATACTAGGAGCATTCACCATAAAGCTAGGCAGATGAATAAAGAAGACCAACTATTAAACTGAAATATGTAAGCAGATAATAAAGACACCACCTACAGTAATAAAAAAATTAAAAAAAAAATGTTACTACTGCATCATTCCTACATAAGATATGCCTTCTTCTCCCCATCTCACTCCCAAACTCAGAATGAAATGATTTGACCAGAAAATAATAGTAGATACCTAATGCAAGTGAAACAATTATATGTGCAAACAAAATTGTG
Organism: Excoecaria agallocha; assembly: GCA_037975025.1. NCBI lineage: Eukaryota > Viridiplantae > Streptophyta > Magnoliopsida > Malpighiales > Euphorbiaceae > Excoecaria > Excoecaria agallocha. Next base: position 105,971,726 of record CM075808.1, on the reverse strand, counting down.
ATATAGATTGTCGTGAATGTCCCCTACTAATAAAAAAAAAAAGCATTTCTTAAAATACTAATATTATATATTCAGAAATAAAACTCAGGTTAAGGCAGCTTTCAAGAAAGAAAGCATATCAGTTCCTTGTTTTCCAAAGTGTTTCTATTTGTGAAAGTTCCATGAAAGTTAGATATTTCCAATCCTTAAAGAAAAAAACAATTAATAATATAATCTTGAAGAAAATTTATGTTTTTCTATTTATGGTCGATAAAGGAATCTTCTATTCATTACAGGCTAACGATAATTTAAATGATTTGGATGGAAAGCATTTGAGGCAACATATTAAGGGGAATATATATATATATATATTCCATGCATCATTTATAAAAAGGCATTTCTACTCGGTGAATGAATAATATTCATAGCACACCATCAAACTCACTGCAAAATCACAATGCATCACAAAGGTGAAGTTAAAGAGCGTTTTGATTCATATATGATAATAAACCACAAAAAGAAAAGAAGGTTAAACTTTCCAAAATGAAATGCAAGTTATTTTCATGTATTATGTGTTGCTTGAATATATATCACTCAAAAAGGAAATTGATTGTTAAAGAATGATTACATCTTCAGATAAGCAAAGAATAATGCACTATGCACTGCGAAAGTTTTCTTGGGCAATAAAAAGAAACCATCCAATACTCATCTATGTCCCGGAACCACAGAAATATACCAGAATAGGCATGTTACAAATCAATTGATGCTTGGGTAAGTTCAATTTGCTTTACAAACAAATAACATTTTGATATTGGTATCAAGAGGCAAGCAGAATCCACAGCTGAGAAGAAGAGGGGTCCTCTAACCTGGTGTACTACTGCTGAGCTAAAGCGCAAATCTCGCAGTGCTATGGATACCATTTCTTTTATTTCTGTTTATGACAAGCAATAACACGATTATAAGATTCTCCAAATTCAAGAAAGCCCCTCATGTTTTACATTCCCCGTTATTAAAATAAACTCTGAACTAGAATTTTCCAAACATAGACAAACTATTAACATATCCTTACCGCAATTGTCAAAAGTTTCTGGCAAAACGAGGATGGCTGCATACATGTTTCTTTCTGAGTGGGGGATATGCAGTTTCTCCATCAAAATCCAATCCCAAATAGCATGTAGGTCCTCAAGCACCTACAAAAGAAGAAAGTGGTCATGAAAAATCAGAAACTATCATATTTTATGCCTGGCTAAAATTTCAGAACTTGACAGAATACCGGGCCTGGCCTACATTAAAATGATAGGAGAATTCCCAATAACAGATTAACAACAAATTTCCGTAATCAAAGTAGATGCAGTGACAGAATTAGGCAGCATGTTGTAGCCCAGGCTCAAAACAGATAGTACTTCTACTGGGGAAAAGATACTCATAATTGCCATCAATGCTTGCCAATGGTCAGAATTAACACACGTAGCTTACCTGCTGCATGGGATAATGTTGTGAAATGTTCAAATGACCCCTGCGGATAGGCCGGCATAAGCAATATGGATCTTTAGGGGATACTGTTAGCGCTTCTTCACCACAAATAAATTCTCTGTATTTATGTTCACTTGTACTGGGCTCTTTTGCATCTGTACGTTCACTATTCTCTACAGAGTCACCAATCTGACCTTCATTTGTTGGCCTTTCTGCACAACCAACATGCATAATTTAGAAAAAAAACATTAAATTCAACAGAAATGAATTTCTGTAGTTCGAAAACTTATTGCCCAATGAAACAATTTTGATGGTCAACCATGATTAATCAAATATGAGTCCGACACAAAGAATAGTTATACAACACCCCTATTATTAAGAAGTAGTCGATGCTTCAAACTCCATATAAATTGACATTTTATCATTTTCTTGATACTTGGATGGTGTTAGGGGCACCATCAAACAAAGTAAACTGGCTCCACAGCCTAGTCAGGACACTTTCAATAATGATATACAACTACATGCCCCTCAGCGCAAGGAACCTAACCCATGCCTCTGCTGGTGATCTTTGAGATAATGTTTATTTGAGAGAAGAAGCAATTACAAGGGAAAAAACTAGAAAGTGGCCTGCATTACTTTTCCCTTGTGACCAAAACATGAATTTTTCATCAGTTCAACAACATCGTAGCCAATCAAAATGATAACAATCAGGCAAAAAGCATAATGAACTAATATAATACAGCAGACCAATAAAAAGCATACAACATATTGGAAAAGAAAATATATGTCATTGAAGACCTCTCTTCTTAAGGAATGCCGCTTCTGCGTCAACATCTCAGGCAATATGAAGGCACTCTAGGTTTCTCCAATCATAGTCCACATGTTTGGTCACACCACGGCCCCTAATTGACATTGTAATGCTGTATACTAAGGTATCTAAAACTTGTCTGCTCACTCACTAAACATTCATCAGAATGTGTGTCATTAATATACACAAAAAGCCATTTAGTTTACTCACAAATGCATAAATTAACTATTTTGCACATTACAAAACTTGCTGCATGAATCAAAAATATTAACTCTTTAACAGATTCTTTAATTTTACAACATGCATAACCTAAATGAGATGACCTGAGCTGCGCACATCATTCAAAACCCATAATTAAGCATTAAGTGTTGAAGCCATCAACAATAAGAAATCAGACTATTCAGATCACAACAAAAATAACTGGTCTAAGGATAAAAGCAGATGGGTACATACTTTTCAGCTTCAATAGGTTCCTACCAGAGAGCAGTGAAAGGAATTGACAACAATATATCTCAACCCATGTCAACTGAAAGCCAGCTTATAGTAAAGACCAACTACAGAACAAGAACGAGAAGTTAATACCTGATCCAAAAGGAGAAGTTTTTTCCTCCTCATATACATTAGCCCATGTAAAAACCTCATCCTTCCTGCCATTGAATGGATTAAATCCATCAACCCGTCCTATCTGCAGAATGACCTCTTTAATTTTGTAAAGATAAGGAATCGCCAAAGAAAGTTGAAAAGTAAACAAATTTTTGTTGATATTTAACTCTTAGCTTCACAAGTTATTCGTATATTTGAATACTATTTGATTTATTAAAGTAGACAGTGAAAAATAAAAGGGAGGATGAACAAAATCAACTGATAATCAAAGGGCCACAACGGATGCCTTTTATTCTGGGAAACTCCCTTACACTAGAGCAAGCAAACAGTTTCTTACAGATTTTACATCAGTTAACGGAAGGTCGCTTACATATATCGAATTAATTCATCAAGGCTTGTGCAAAAATGTTGAAATCACAATATCATTACACTAACACAAAAACATAGTTTCTAATCCTGCAAACTGCCAAACAGAAGTACTAGAAGCATAAAACGAAATTGAAAATAATAACAACAATAATGATAACAATTTAGGTGTACCTTCCGCGGGAAAGAGTTGTTAGCAACCTCTTCATCGAGAAAAGGTATCTTCAACAACGAAGCAATCTTCAAGCAAAGAGGAAAGTGAAAAAAAAAAAATCATAAGCAAAGAAAAGTTATCTATAATTAATCAAGAAGGTGAACAGAACAAAATGCAAATTATACAACTCACAACATCGTATGCCTTCTCGCGCTCCATGTGCTGTACTGTGGTGACCTGAGAATTCAGCAACTACAGAGAAAGAGAGGGGAAAATAAATTTTGAGAACAAATAACCAAAGCATTTTAAAAGGAAAGTAGAGAAGGATTTAAACCTGATCTTGAACATAAAGATTGGAAGTATGACTAGTGTAGCGAGCAATGCAATGAGGGATGTTAAAGGGAATATCATGTTGTGCAAGGCCGATTCTAACATTTGCAGACCCTATCAAGCCAAATTGAATAAGTTAAATTGCTAGCCAAAAAAGAAGTAATAATAGTAGCTGTATTGATAACAGCAGGAGTACCTGGATTGATCACAACCAGATTGGAGCCTCTCTCGGCGATGAGTTGAGAAGGCACCACCGTCTTCAAGTAATCCTGTGCAAAAAGTAAATAAAATTGAGCAGAGAAAGAGATACAATTATTTACAGGAGCAAGTGCTCTTTTTAATGGATTTTATACCATCGTCAATTAGGAAGGAGCTGCGAGTGGAAGATGCTACTGCTACTGCAACTGCAACTCCTCTGAAATGCTTACTCATGACGGAATTTATATTGATCGAACAGCTCTCCGAAACGACGTCGTAGGAATTATTTCCCCCCGTCCTCTTTTTTTTTTTGGAGGACAGCCAAGCGTTTTTATTAATTTAACGCATATTTGTTTTTTCCCCACTATCCTCAGATGAAGAAACTACACTTTGTTTGTTTATTAGACTTCAGATTATAAACGGATTTTGTTCAAGAACAAACGAAAATATCTTTTTAACTTCGGGTTCAGCCATGATGAAAATTTTGGTGCAGCGTAACAGTCTAGTCCTACCAAAATCATGAATCAATCATCAATGAAGTTGGGTCAGGGTTCAGGTCATTCGAGCTGGATTAGGCAAATTTGATCGAGTACAAAACTGTATGAATATTAATAATAAAGTCCAAACACCTTTTACAAAATAAATTATATTATTATCCGTTTCTTTAAATTTCATCACAATAACGTTTCAACTCTGAACAGAAATTCAATTGAACTTGCCCACAAATTATTATTCTGAAAAACTTGTACTGATTTTCTCACAGGGGACGAGCCTTTCAGCGTGGCTCATCTTAGCCAAGACTTCTTGGGTTGGGCATCTTGTATAACACATGTAAAGCTCTTCACTTTTACCACTCACGAAAGTAGTAAACCCATAATTCATATACAGCAAGGGAATAAAACGCAAAGTCTGCTAGTTAATGGAAATCACAACTTGCTCAAACAGAAATCCTATCAGACAAAATGAAACGTGTAATTAGCCTATTCAGGCTATGAAATGATAACATCCCATCCCATAAATAATGACTATGAATCTATCAATTCCAAAAAGAAGCAAGTACAAAGTTAGGTTATCTTATCATCTACTAGATAGCTCAAAAAAACATCCATAAATATGATATGTGCAGCCAGTCCACCCCCATTAAAATTTTCAGCACCAAAACTTGCTTAGCTCGCTTTAGCCTTGGGGCCCTTCTTCTTGAGCTGTCTCCTTGGAATCAAATTTTTCATCCCTACGAAGAAAAGCAAGGCACCAAAAAGTGCAACACTCTGCAAAAAGACCATAAAATAAGATTTCATTGGGTAAAAAAAAAAACAGAGAGAGAGAAAAAGAAAAAAGAGGAAAGCTGAGGAGAGTTAGAGAGAGCCAGAAGGAGAAAGAATATGCATAAGCGGCTAAACTCTCCTACGCACAAGTTCAAAACAAACCTGCAAGAATTCATTCAACAGGGAGAAGAACGCAGGCTCATGGTGATCATAGTTGTAGAAGTCGTACAGGAGTGGAGTCGTAACAGCCAAGTACACAAGCTAAAGGAAACAAAACAAATGAGAAATTACTTTGCAATTATTATAAGAATCAGAGACAGCTGTTAGGTGACATTAAAGGTAGTCTCTTAGCATTTCAAGGACAAATTAAATAAAGGCACGAAGGAAAGCGAGTCCTTACCAGAAGATAAGCACCAAATGGAGTGCCAAATACAAAAAGAAAGCCTCCAAGCCCCTTTAGAACGATAAAGGCTGCAACAAGATTCCTTGGCTGTATAAAATGCATCCAGATTAGAAAAAATAAATCAGAAAAGAGATCAAGCAAGATGGACAAACAATAATCACAATTATGACAAATCGGCATCAATGAGGAAGAAACTGATATTTGAAAATGGCCTTACATCAATATGTGGCAGTCCCACCCCCAAATTGGAGGCGAGGTGGCTCTTGACAATAGCAAGCTTGGGTATCAGCTCCTTCGCAGCAGGGCCACCGTCTTCACCAAATTCATTGAACCTAAACACATGAACAGTGTCAATGTCAATACAAGCCACCAGTATTAAAATCACTTTTAAAGCATATCACAATAAATAATTGACCGGATGTATTTAAGCATTAGATTCAACAAACCTGAATCAAAATTTAGCCCTGAAAATACTGTATATCCCCATCTAAACAATAAATCACGAGAAAAAGGATAATAGATAACCCATCAATGGCTGCTGAATTTTGGTATTCAAGTTAAGGTATTGCATGATAAACCATACTTATACGTCATAATTGCTTGTTTGACAAGAGATCAGCAATTTTCTGAGAATGAATTATTCAGATTCTAAAGAAACGCAGAGATTAGGGCAGCCAATTTCTTCCTATAAACTGCTCATATGTATCAACCTTTTAATGACCTTTCTTTTTGTTGTAAGGACTGCTTAAACCAATTCGTTAACAATTGCAGCAAAAATTATATAAAACCAATTCAATGAATTATGTGGTTTAAATTCAAATTAAGAGTTAAACATAAAATCCTCAAATTGAAATGCAATTAAGTAGTAACCTATGTATGTATTTGCCAGTCTGCAGGTTTCCCTCTCGTACACAGAGGGATCAAAATTTACTTACCAATATTAAAAACAACAAAAACCAAGATATAGTTTAATGACCTTGAAAAATCACATCAAGAAAACAGTAAGCAAAGATTAAAAAAAAGTTCAACCTATACTGAACTCCTACAGTATTAAAGACTAGAGACATTCAATTCCTATTATTTGGTAAAGCCAAAATGGAACTTGAACCTTAAATATTATTTTACAAAATCAATCAAAAGGTGCCTGCGCGCCTGCGGAAAATTTTTCTCACAAAATGACATATGGCAAAGGAACTCAATACCGTTGCAGTCATTAGAAATTGAAAATGATAAAACATAGAATAAGCAAAAAAGAACCATGCCACAAGGTGACCTACGCTAGTTAAATAAATCTAATTTGCACGCAATCAAATCTCTTTCTTCTATCCATAGGCAGCGCGGATCTAAAAACAGATGAATCCTCATTTATTAAGAGCAATAAAAGAAACTGACGGAAACCCAGTAAGATTATTTCATAGATCTAAGTAACAACAAATACAAATACAGAAACAGAGAGGAAGAAGAAGGAAAATACATTTGCCAAGCGGAGAGGATGAAGAGAGAAGCAAATAGGACTCTGCCAAGGAAGGAGAAGAACCCCATTTTAGGCTTGAAGGGGTGGGTTTTTGAAATCTGGGTGTATCGCTCTCTCCTAGGAGCCTTAAAAAGTGGTGGGACGAGAGCAGACGGAAGGGGTTGGGCGTTGAGTGTTAATGGATTAACTATAAGGTTAAGGGCAAACTACAGAGTCTGTTAATTAAGTAGGGAACGAACAGGACAAGATTGACAGGGAATATTATAGGGGTTTTTACAAAAAATATACAGAAAAAAAATAAAAACAACAAAAAAATACAATACTTTTTTAATTTTTTTATTAATACAATTTTTTAAATTTTTAATATCAATTATATAATTTATATTTTCAAAAAATACAACTTTATACTTTCCTTATTAAATTTTCTACTTTTATTTTAATAAAGACAGTTTCTTCCTCCCATTTCTCTCATCTCTCTGATTCATCGATAGACTCAGCTGGATTCTCATCATAACTACCAATTGCATTGTTTTTTCTCTAGGCGATTTTGCTAATTCCAATTCGCTTAACCACAGCATTCCTTATGGCTTCAGTCAGAAAGCAAAGCCCATTCTGCCCAATACTTGACACGTAACTCCTCACTTCCTTCCTTATCATCTCTTGCATCACTGTCAAGAACTCAGGAGTGAAGAACTGAGTCTCAATCCCAACACCATTTTGTTGCACTGCGGCTAGACCTTCCTTCACGGGCAAACCAACTGGTTGAGCCATCGCTTTCTGTACAATATCAATATTAGTCTGATTTAATCCAGGATTGAATGCGAAACCCGTACCGAAAACAGTTACTTTATTCGAGGTTTCGCAAGAATCGAATCCAGGAAGTGACATGCTCAAGAATGTCGGCGGATCCATTGTAGAAGAGGTGGCATCGATTGAAAGCGCTGGCGGAACCAGCAAACCAGTTCTCGCAAGGGGCCTGGAGAATAGAGATGAAGCCATAGCTACCAAGCTAGAATCGCTTATTTCGGATTCGGACGGACTACTCGAATCTTTTAAGACGCGGTTGAGCCTGTATATCGTCGAAATCTTCACTGAGGGAAGAGCATTTTCGCTTGAGCGTGGAGTTCAAGTGGTTTTTAATGGCGTTATCCGTACGGCCATTGAGGAGGCGAGCAATGGTGGCCCACTTGTTACCAAAACGAGCATGAGCCCTGATAATGGTTTCATCCTCTTCAAGAGTAAAAGGCCTATGCTCCACTTGAGGAGATAGCTGGTTGCACCATCGCAACAGGCAAGACTTGCCAGATCGACCAGGGATCGATTATATACTTGATGTTTACTTAACCTTAATTTTTCGTTCTGATCATATGTCTTTTTTTTGGTTGAAATACATGTTATTAGGATCACATTTGCAAGCATGTTCATGTCGATGGTCTAACAAGTTAATTGGTATAACTTTTTTTTTATTTGAACCAACTATAATTAGTTTAATTGTGCAATTATTTTTGAACAAAAAGTTATTATTTTTTTCTTTACTATATACATTTTGCTAATTGTGAATTATAATTCTAATTGTGTGTACTTGCTCTATACATCAAGTGCACATGTTGTATATACCTTGTGTACTAGCTGTATACATTGTGTGTACATCATATATACACAGTGTGTACTAGCTGTATATACAGTATGTATATGTTGTATACACAATGTATACATCATATATATACTGTGTGTATATGCTGTATACACAGTGTGTACATCATGTATATATTGTGTGTACTGTTGCATACAACTAGTACACACTATGTATACATAATGTACAAACGGTGTATATATGATATACACATAGTGTATACAATTAATACACATTGCATATACATCAAATACACACAGCATATATAACATGTACATACGGTGTATACATCAAGTACATACGGTATATACAACTAATGCACACTGTATATACATGATGTACACATTGTGTATATAACATGTACACACGATGTATACATGATATACACACTGTGTACTTTCTTTATATATCGTGTGTACTAGTTGTATACACTATACGTACATGCTATATACTGTATGAACATGCTGTATATCGTATATCGTGCACTAGCTGTATATACCGTTTATACTAGTTGTATACACCGTGTATATATGCTGTATACAGTATGTACTAGTTGTATACACCGTGTGTATATGTTATACACACAGTGTGTACATCATGTATATACATTATGTATTAGCTATATGCACAGTGTGTATTAGTGTATACATAGTGTGTCTAAAGGTGAATGAACAAGATAAAGAGTGTAGGCTAAAAAAAGCAAGCATAAAAAATACATTGTGTATACAACAAGTACATATTATATATACAGTATGTACATATGGTGTATATAACTAATATACATTATATATAGTATATAGACACAATGGTGTATATAGTTAGTATTGCATACAAAAAGTTTGACTCGCAAAGTGAAAACATAAATTAAGCAAGATCGCCCCGTGGTTATCTCAATCAAATGGTGATTTGAGGGAGAGTTAATGGAGAATTCTCGCCCTTTTCTAATCTTAATCGAAACAACACAGTAATAATTATTTTATTAATTTTTTTAATTCTCGAAAAATTTATCAGTTGACTTTTTATTCCTTTTGCATTGACTATAATTTAAATTCATATAAATTCACCTTTTTCAACATTATTGTGCAATTATTCACTAATAATTCAATTATTTTCAATACACATATTAACATTAAAATTTCAATAAAATTCTAATAATTTTGATAAATTTCAATAAAATTTATTTATATATTATTTATTATTTATTATCATTTTCCACTAAAATAATCAATTATTTCATAATATTTTACATCATTCACTATAAACATACATGTTACATATTCTTTAAAATTATAAAATAAATTTCAATTATTCAATAAAAATTTATGGACACTATTTATCATTTCTACAATTAATTTAGGCTAACATATATTATTTTCATGCAAAAATCTCATAATTTCCCTTACTAAGCAATTTGGCCATCAACTAAATTCTTCCTAATTTTTTTTTTCTTTCTTTTTAACTTCCATTTCATCTCCTTTTAAGGTTTGATTTTATTTACCCTTACAAAATTTCATCAATTAACAACTTTAAAATTTTTTACTCTAATTACATAATTGAATTAAATTCATAAACTTAGAAAATGTAAAGATTAATTAGCCACTTATAATTTTCACTTGAATTAAGAAGCTTAAGCCTCTTTTTCTTTGCCTTTGTTCTTTGAAAAACCTTCCTCTTCTTTTTCACCTACATTGGCCGGCCATTAAACCTTAGTTTCCTTTATTTTTGTGTTCTCAAATGCAAAATTCAAGCTCATAATCATAATCTAAACCAAAAAATCTATGAAAAAAATACTAAAGAATCAATTTATATCACTTAATTTCTCCAGATCAAACTTACCCTTTTTTCTTTCTCTACTTATTTTATTCACTTTCTTTGCTCAAATCAATCAATAGGAGCTATTTTGGTGATCTAAAGAGATAAAACTACAACTCTTAAGTTGGAATCAATGGAAGATTTTGAGTGATTAAGAAGCAAGAGAGAGAGAGGGAGGATGGAAGCTGTATTCGGCCAAGAGAGGAGAGGAGGGAGCTGAGAAAATTTCTGAAATTTTTTTTTTCGGATTTTTGAATCTTATATACTCTTCTAATGGGCCTAAAATTGGGCTTTATTCATGGGCTTAGCCCAATTATTTCTTAAGGCTCATTTTAGGCATTTTTAAAGCCCAATCACATTTTTCTCTCTTTCAGCCATCAAATTACTTCAAAAATAATTTAATCACTCTTATTATATCAAAAATAGCTAGAACGCAAATTTTTGGCTCAATCGGAGTCCATTATTAGTCTTATTCAAACTTATTGGTCTGATTAGATAATTGCCGATGTTATCGAAAAATTTAATTCTCATTACCAAAATATTCTACATAAAAATTCATGTAAACAAGCAAAATTTGGTAATTTTCGGAGTTCGTTTACTATTTTTAATAATTTATGCAAAATTAAGTCTCTTGCTTATCAGATAAATTGACTCGCTACTTTTTTCGTATTTTTGACATTTGGAGGTCCATTTGACCTCAATTTTACTTTAAATTTCAATCTTGAACTCACCATGACCCATACTTTCCGATGGTCCAATAAAATATTTTTGACTTTCGAGTGTCTTTTCGAATCCGAAAAGCACTATTTATCATCAGAAAGTACTGTTCACGGCTGATCCGGTATTGAGACCATTATATTTCTGATTACTAACTTGATCGTCGAAGAGTCCTCTCGTTGGACCTCGTCGAGATATCGTATTTTGCAGGTTCCTTGGATTACCAGATCAGAGTTCACACATAGAAGATAATTTGGATTTCCAAACTGTTATCAAAGAATATCTAATATTATATGTGTATGTAACTAAGTCTACTAAAACAATTCATCATAATTATAAATTTATGAATAAGTATGAGTAATAATTTGAAGTGCAAACTTTATTGTTAAGCTTTAATTAGTACAAAAATTAATCTTTACACCATTAATTGATTCATAGAGGCGGACCTACCTACCTCTTGAGAGGGCTTTGGTTGCCCTCCTTTTTCCCCCTTTTCCTCTCTATAGATTTATTTTTAAATCTTGAGTAATTTTTCCATTTGGCGCTTTAAAATTTTTGTTCAGCTACTTGGCTCTCCTTTAAATCCTCATCATCCCCCCGTTGTGTAGTTGAGCTTTCTCGCTCTCGATCCCACACCCTGGGATTTGCCCCTACCAAATAATCACATTTAGGGGTTAGCATCCATCTGGTCGGGTCAAATTGTGACCCGACTTTAAAATTTTAAAATCAATTATCCAGTTCAAACTATCCCAAATAAATATATGGATTCAATTTGAATAATTCAATTTTTTTGGATCCAAATAATTTAAATTTTTATTTAATAATCTTTTTATAAATATAAGATTAATAAATGATAAATCGCATTACATTTGAAACTTCAAAGTAATTGGGAAGTAGCTTTAATTTTATATTAAAACATCAAAACTAATTAATATATTTTCATTTGCACAATCATCTTGATTGAATAATTATAAATTGACAAATGATAAATGATTATATTTTAAAAGAAATATATTACAAATATGAAAAATTGGATTAATAGGATAGAATTGAATTTTTTTTATACTTTTAATTCGATATGATATGAAAAACTCAAATAATCAAACCTAAATTATATTTTTGATTCGGTTTTGCATACGTAGCTGCTAATTCATTTCACTCATTTTCTTTTTCTTTCTTTCAAAGTAAGAAATATACTTGTAGATTATGCTTGACATAGAGTATTAGGTAGATTCCAAACGTCTTATTTTTGGATAGATAATGGAGGTCCAAAACATGGATTACAAATTACAATTTACGTAAAAATTATTAAGTCCATTTAGGTTTTTTTTTAAATGGTAATTATAATTAAAATTGACTGCCTGAGAAAAGAAAGAAACTCTGCACTGCAGTGAATAGTCCAAATTCAAAAATAAATAAATTTAAGTCTTAACCAAAGTAAAAGCGGAAAAACCACGGTCCAAACGCGACAATAATTCAAAAAGTCACTCTTCTAAACGTACTCTCACACGAATTCAAATTCAGCTACTCTTCATACTATTTCACCACGTCATCATTAGAAACAATTTGATTGGTCCATCTACGTGTAGTGTGTAAAAAACGAAACGCGTCAATTACACGCTCGGAGTTCAACCCCTTCTCTATACTCCCACGCGTACGCTGCTACCGACAGACTTTTTTTAGGCGCCCAAGCAAAAAAAAAAAAAAAAAGACACCCTCTTTGTAATTTTAAAGCGCCGTCCCTCCTTTATTTTCTCTTGCTATGACTTTCATTTATACAGCAATTTCACAATCTTTTCTTCGGTTTTAGACTAGAAGAAGATTCTACGTCGGTACAGTTATGGCTTTCATCTCTTTTGTTGGGAGAGTTCTCTTCGTTTCCGTCTTCATGCTCTCTGCCTGGCAAGAGTAAGTCTCTGCAGATCTGTTGCTTTTGTTTCGAATTTGTTCTGTTTGTTCATCGAAAGCAGTCGAAAGAAGATCAAAAAGAAAAAAAAAAACGAAATATTATTTTGATAATTGCGGTTTTTTTTTAAATTTGTTTATTTGTTTGCGTGTTGGAAATGTAGTGAGGTTTGGCTAGCCAATGGAAGAGCCCATGAACTGAAATTGACTTATTCAGTGTTTTTTTTTCCTTCCCGTTTTTGCATTTGATCGAGGTTTAGTCTATATAGATCTGTTTTTGCAAATATATATCTCTAATTTGTTAGCGCCTGTTATTGTTAGATCTTCAACTTTGTTTCCCATTCAAATTAGGACAGTCAACGAGGCATGCCTAGTTAATTCTGTTTGTTCATCGATTTCTACATTTTTTTTTTAAATTTTTTTTAACGATGCAAATAAATATTGTTTTAGTAAAATTAGATCTTCTTTAATTCTGTATCGATGAGCGAAACTAGATCTTAATTAGATGAGATCTGTTTTATGCAGCTGTTTCTTAAATTAATATTTGAAGAATATTTTCCGAATGATATGAATTGATTGCGACATTCAATGAATAATATATGTATATAGTATTGAAGGAAGATTTGCTCTCTTTTCTGTTGGAGTTTACATTATTGTAAGGAGCTGTTTCTTGATGCAAAGACATGTATAAGCAACAAGTACATAAAAATTACAGTTTTTTGGTACATTATTTTGTTCATTTCCAGACTAATTGATGCTGCCGCCATTGCTGTTGTTTCACGTTAAAAATGGACTTATTGATGTTTACCCTAATCGAGATTTAATAGCAACTTGTTTTTCGTATCATTCTACTGTTTTCCATTTCTTTCATACAGTTTCCACCAGTTGCATCTCACATTGATAGAAGTGAGCCTTACTTTGTTATAATTTGTGCTTGGTTGTAGCTGGGAGCTTATTTTTCTTGCTGCCAAGTTCATTTGGATGACCATCGTTATTTCTGCTTGCAGGTTCAATGAATTTGGCACGGATGGCGGGCCAGCAGCAAAGTCTCTGACACCGAAATTCAATGTTTTCTCAAGGCATGTGTCAACTCATACCGGATTGGAAGTGCCGCTTTTTGAAGTGAGTGGTGCTTTACTTCTGGATTAGCTATTCTGTTGTTCTTTGTGGATATTTTTAACTCTTGCTGTTGTTATCTACAGCTGAAACATGCAGTTGCTGCTGCTATAGCTATGAAGGGTCTCGGTAGCCTTCTTTTCATCTTTGGCAGTTCTTTTGGTGCTTATCTTCTGGTGTGTATGATGGTCTATTTATTCTTAATTTTGTAATGGCAATAACTTAATTAACCAAATTACGAGTTGCTTCTTTATTGTGCAGCTTCTTCATCAGGCAATTGCTACTCCAATTTTGTGTGACTTTTACAATTACGATGCTGACAAGAAAGAATTTAATCAGCTTTTCATTAAGTTCACTCAGGTCAGCAAATCGAATCAATTTTTGGAGAACTGCATTCCAGCGTCTTTAATATATTAAAGAAAACAATTAGAGAATTCTTATTGAATCATTATTATGTTTCTATTGCAGAACTTGGCACTGTTTGGAGTATTGCTTTTCTTCATTGGCATGAAGAACTCAATTCCAAGGAGGCAACACAAGAAAAAGGCCGGTAAATCAAAGACAATGTAGAAGGGAACTACAGAAGACTTAAAGTTCATCTTTCTAGCAATGTGCCTTGATCATGTTTACGATTATGCGAAAAGATCTAATTTTGTATGATTGTATTAGATTTTCCTTTCTTTTAGAGAATAGGGACCTGAAAACGGGAAAACAGAAAACAGAAAGAAAAGGTGTTTTAGTTGCTTTGAGGCTGTGATATTGTTATGCACGGTGCCATTTACGGCCCAATTGAGGTTTAGTCGCACTCCATTGACGTTCAGTGCTCTCTAAAATTTGCTAGTGTATGCAATTTGAGCGCATGGATGTAATGCTAAATGCAATACATTTTCACTCTTGCATGGCTGTAGATAAAACAAGTGTTAAATGATAGTGGATAGGGCTGTGCACAGTGGTAGTTGAGTTTTCTTTGAAGAGGCCAAAAGCAAAAATTAAGTGGATATTATTCCTTTATGTCATTCAGCAATTGGCATATCGATATCGTATTTACAATTTATCACTGGGGTTGTCTGGGTCACGGGAAACGTGTGCACCCAACAAAAGGAGTGGTCTGTGTTTTGATATCGCATGGGATGTCTTGATCTGCCACCAGGTGTTGGGCGTGCCGACACAGATATTTAAAGGGAATGATACCTTTAATGCATAGTTACGGAGTTACTTTTTGCGAGTTTGATTTCTGATTAGATACTCGATACGAGGGGCAATATATACATGTGTCGGGCATGCATATTTACTAGCGTTGAGTGTCGTTTGCAAGAGTCTATTCATGCTAATATAGTGGATATATATATATACACATACACACAACTGGCCCAAGGTTTGTATTGGATCGAAATTTATTTTGGGTCAAATCAGGTATTTGAAATTTGATAATGGGTTATTATTTCTCATCTTGTCTATGAGTACTATTATTGATTTTGACTCGCAAGTAAGATGACTTAGATGAGGGATGTTTCAGCCAGAAATCAAACTTTGAAGAATAGATTCAGTCTCAAATTAGACATTTGGGTTTAATACGAGGCCAAAAATCAAAGTTTTAAGCTGCACTCTTAGTTATGCTCCAGAAGTTTAAGCATAGAATAACAATGGCATGTTATTGTTGATTTCACATTACCAACAGTATTCTATTATATGTCCTATGGGACATCCGAGCTGTAAATACTAGACCCAATATACGAGTAATTTCAGATTTGAATTCTTTTCTCCTTCCCTATATAAATCGACAAGCTTTCGCAAACTTCCTATGCCAAGTTGAGTTTTCCAATCTTTGATCTTCAAGGTACTGATGAAAATTCAGCTTCGAGGAAAGAGATATTGACCAAGTACAAAAGACCATCATATCTACTGTAACTAGAATACCATTTTGCGAATAAGATTTGATTGGAAAGCAACAAAAGAACTGATGTCATTTGCCAGGCAAAAATCATGAAGTTGCTCTCGCTGAATCTCTAAATTGTTATGCCGTTGATCAGTAAGATACAGATGGATCGCGTTGTGGCAATTTTTGTCATTTGTGTCTTCATTAATCAAAATATGCTACAATCAGATTAATTATTTAATTATGGATGTTGACAATTATACATCAGAGTTTGGATACTGAAAGCGAAGGATGGATATGTTTACCAAGAAAAAAGCTGAAAAAAGACAATAAGCGTAAGGATCCACTAATTAACCAATTAAAAATTTATTTTTTAAGTGTAACCATTAATATCGATTTCCCCTATCAGATTATGGGTAAAATTTGTTATTGGCCCCAGCAATTAATTAAAAATGAATATCTTGACTCCACTGCTTCCATACAATATATGTATGTGTATGTGTATACAATACATACGTACATGTATGTACGTATATATATGTATGTACATATATATACATACACATACACATACACATACACATACATATGTAATGCATATATATATATATATATACACACACACATATATATGTATGTGTATATATATACATACATATAAATATATGCGTGTGTGTGTATAGACACATATATAAAAAAATAAATGTTATAATTTTTTATTTGTTGATAAATAAACGTATTTTCTAATTTTTTTTATAAAAAATAAACATTTCAATTTTTTTTAACCAATAGAAAACATAACCCTGTTTTTTACAATAGTATTCCAGATTCAAGCCCTAGTTGAAAAAGCAATGAGTCCGGTTTAGCAAAACAGTTTTCTTTATTTATATTCATCTAATTTCATTTTCCAACATTATATATCTTCCATCTTCTCTAACAGTGTCATTATTCTACATCTTAAATTATTGAGGCTGAAGAAAATTTTAGTGCCTGTTTATTTACAGAAAATTGCTCTAGTTTTCTAAAAAATTTTTTCACAGAAAATAAAAAATAAAAATCATGTTTATTTTCGTCAGTTTTGTAAAATAAAAAATAAATTTTTCAAAATAAAGAAGAAATTAAAAAACTAATAAAAGATATTTTTCAAATTTTCTGAATAATATTAATACACATATATATGTACATACATACATATACATATACATATACATATACATATACATATACATATACATGCACATGCACATGCATATGCACATACAAAAACTTACATATGCATGTATATGTATATGTATATGTAGTACATGCATACATACGTACATATGGATATATATATATATATATATATATATATATATATATATATACACATACATATGCATATGTATACATACATATGTATATTATGTATATATATGTACATATATACACATACATATGCATATACAATATAGATGCATGCATGCATCTATATACATACACATATATATACATATAAATATGTATTTATGCATATACATATACATATATATATATATATATATATATATATATATATATATATATATATATATATATATATATATATGCACATACATATTCATATACATGTATATGTATGTGCATATATACATACATACATACATAAATATGTATATGTATGTACATACATAAATATGTATATGTATGTACATACATATATATACATAAGAATATGTATATATATGTATATACATACATATACATACATGTACATATATATGTATTCATAAATACATGTGTATGTATGTGCATATATTCACATACATATGCATATACATATACATATACATATAAATGTATGCACGTACATATATATATACATATATATATACATATGTATATACATACACACATACTTATATAAATGTATGTATGTATGTACGCATACATATACATGTAATATGTGTATGTATGTATATATGTGTGTGTGTCTATATATATATATATACAAAAAAATAAACACTCCAGTTTTTCATTTGTTGATAAATAAACACATTTTTTAAATATTCTACGTAAAATAAATACTTCAATTTTCTAAGAAAATAGAAAACAAAAAATAGAAAACTATTTTCTGTAAGTAAACACACCCTTACTGTTTCTATGGAGTCCACAATCGGGTCATTAGAATATTGTCGAACAAGTGAATTAAAAGCTTTCAACGAAACAAAAACTGGAGTTAAAGGACTTGTTGATGCTGGAATTACTGAAGTACCTCACATTTTTCATCGAATACCTAATGCTATTGACGATAATATTTCACAAAATGGCGATTCCAAGTTCAAGTTTCCGATCATAGACCTTGAAGGCCTCGAGAAAGGTTCAGCTTGGCAAAAGGAGATCGTGGATAAAGTGCGAATTGCTTCAGAGACATGGGGATTTTTTGTAGTTAAGAATCATGGGATTTCTGAAAGTGTGTTAGAAGAGATACTTGACGGTATAAAAAGGTTTCACAAGTTAGACGTTGAGAGGAAAAAAGAATTCTTCTCTCGTGATTATATGAACAAGGTTGCCTATAACAACAACTTTGATTTGTATACTTCACTGTTTGCTAATTGGAGAGATACTATCTTTTTTTCAAATGACTCCTCATCTTCCTAAGCCTGAAGATTTGCCAACTGCTTGCAGGTAATTAAGTATTTTTTATAAGTTCAATTTGTAAATAATTATAATAACTCAAGGAATAACTGATGGTTTCACGTGTATTTCCAGCAGAAGGCAAAACCTTTATATACAAAAGAAAGACTATGAGGTAGAGATATACAAAGACTCTAACTCTATCATATATACATAAATATAATACAACTCCTATTAGGTATGTATGAGATGGATAATTACAAAAGAAATAAATAAAGATATTTATCCATTAATTCCCCCCGTAAGCTGAGCTAATGGACTGTGCAGGCTAAGCTTGTCACAGTGAGCCTTGAAAGGGGCATGGGCTAATGGCTTTGACATGATATCCCCAATCTGATCAGAATTGTTGATAAAATGAATGTGAACCAAGCCTAGCCAAATTTGATCTCTAACAAAATGATAATCAATCTCGATATGTTTGGTTCATGCATGGAAGACTGGATTAGAGCATAAATAAATTGCACTAACATTATCACACCAAAGAGTAGCAGGAGTGGATGAGTGACAACCAAGTTCACGAAGTAAGGAAACCAGCCACATGACTTCAGCAGTAGTGTTGGCAAGAGATTTGTACTCACTTTCAGTGGAAGATCTTGCAACCGTAGGTTGGTTTTTTGAGGATCAGGAAACCAAGTTCTTACCCAAGAAGATTAGATAACCACTAGTGGAGCGCCTATTATCCAGACACCCTGCCCAATCGCTATCAGAATAACAGTGAAGAGAAAAATTAGACCAAGAGAGTGGATGTCATGCAAATAGTGAAGAAGTCTTTTGCAGGCTTGCCAATGGACATCAGTCGCATAATGCATGAATTGAGCAAGCTTGTTAACACTGAAGGAGATGTCAGGTCTGGTGAGGGTAATATATTGAAGTGCGCCAATGACTTTTCTGTATTCCTCAGCTAATGAGAGAGGCGTGCCCATTAATTTACTGAGATTAGGGGAGACAGCCATTGGTGTAGAACAACCTTTAGATTTTTCCATGAAGGTGGCGTGAAGCACTTCATCAATATATTTATTTTGAGATAAAAGAATACCATCATCCACCTTAGATATTTCAATACCCAGAAAATAATGAACAACCCCTAAATCCCGTACTGGAAATACCTTGTGAATACGTTCCAGGAACCAGGAAAGGAGAGTGGAGCTGAAGCAAGTAACAAGGATGTCATCCACATAAATTAAAATAAAAAGTTTATCAGTACCTTGCGTGAGAATGAACAGGGAGTGATTTGCTTGGGATGAACAGAAACCAAAGCTGAGTAAGTAGGCAGACAACCCGCTTTAACCTATACAGAGAACGCCAAAGCTTACAAACATGGTGAGGGTGAGAAGAATCAATAAAACCAACTGGCTGCTCCATATATAAATCAGTATCCAAAAAATCATGTAAGAAAGCATTAGAAATATCCAATTGGTGAGTTTGCCAATTATTCACAGTAGCAATAGAGAGTATAGTCCTAACAGTTGTAAATTTAACTACTGGAGAAAAGGTCTCCAAGTAGTCAATACCAGATTGTTGAGAGTATTCCTTTGCCACCAAACGAGCATTGTATCGCTCAATTGACCCATCAGATTTTTGTTTAATTCTAAAGATCCATTTATTTCCAATGACATTGGTATTTTGTGGTCTAGGAACCAAAGTCCAAGTCTTGTTTTGTATTAATGCATCAAGCTCAAGTTGCATTGCAGCTCTCCATTTTGGACATTTATTTGCTTGGACAAAGGTTTTTGGTTCTTTGGGCAAGGAGGTGTTAACAGCATTGGCTTGACGGTGGGACATGGTGGAAGGACGGAGAGTCATAGGATGGGTACGTGAAGGAGAAAGGGTTGGCTGGTTCGGGTACTCAGTGAGGTCAACCACTAGCTTGAGTTCAGAGGGTTGAGAAGGATGAGAGATAGGAGAAGAAGAAGGACCAGCAGGTGGGGTTGCTGTGGGAGAGTGATGTGACCGAGATGAAGGAGGAGTGGGAGACGGTGTGGCTGGAGAAGTGAACTGGGAAGGGGAAGGTGAAGGAGAGACAAAGAGAGGTTTAGAAACAGGCAGTGGAAAAGTGTATAATGGACTGGAAAGAGAAGAAGAAGTACCTGATGCAGTGTGATCCAAGTGAGGAAGAAAAATCCATTGTACGTTCAGCCAGGGAGAGGGCTGCACGACTTCTTGTGATGATTGGCCAACATGACGAAAAGGAAAAATTGTGGAATGAAACCTGACATGTTTGGCTAAGTACAACCGACCATCAACAGGATCTAAACTTCTATAAGCATAATGTATTTCCAGCAGAAGACAAAGCCTTTAAATATAAAAGAAAGACTATGAGGTAGAGATATACAAAGATTCTAACTCTATCAGACATACATAAATAGAATACAACTCCTATCAGGTATGTATGAGATGGATAATTACAAAAAAAATAAATAAAGATATTTATCCATTAACACAATTAAGGGCAAAGATGCATTTTTGACTTTCTATATCCTTAATCCCGATTAATCCAAATTTATTATGTTTGTAGAGATATACTAATAAATTTCTCCGAGGAAGTAATGAAATTGGGAAATCTATTGCTGGAAATATTCTCGGAGGCCCTTGGTCTAAACTCGAACTACTTAAAAGAAATGGATTTGAATGAAGGACTAGTGATACTAGGCCATTACCATCCACCATGTCCGCAGCCAGAGTTAACCTTGGGAGCAAGTAGGCATTCAGACAGCGACTTTTTTACTGTGCTACTACAAGACCCTGAAATTGGTGGTCTCCAAGTTCTTCATCAAGGTCACTGGATTAATCTACCTTATAAGCAGGCTTCTCTGGTAGTTAACATTGGAGATCTTCTACAGGTAAATCATTTCATTTCTAAGTTAATTTCTGTACAATCAATTAATTAATTATTTTTTTCAGCTCTTAACAAATGATAAGTTCATAAGTGCGGAGCATAGAGTACTGGGGACAAACCATATAGGACCGAGAATATCTGTGGCCAGCTTTTTCTCAACACTGCTGATTTTAAGACCAAGGCTTTATGGTCCTATTAGAGAATTGTTATCTGAAGACAATCCTCCTAAGTACAGGGAAATTACAGTCAGTGAATACTCTGATCACTAAAAATCAAAAGGAGTTGATGGCACTTCTGCTATCTTGCCTTTCAAGCTTTGATGCTTATTACAAAACACGTTGTATTTTTCCTTTTTTTCATGGGATGTCCTGTATGATAATTTTTTTTTAAATAAATCAAATCAGAATGTGGGTATCAACTATATGAAAATATTTTATCAAATTATAAAAGAAAAATGCATCACAAGGTTTATGAACTTATGCATTTTTTTTTTCTATTAAACTTGTTGCAATGCATTTTATGTCCTTAAATTTAATAAAATTAAATTAAAAAAAAAAGAGTTAAGAGATATTGTACACTAAAATAATACTATAATTTTATTAAAATTTGATAATATTCAATCTAATACATGCTGAAGTAAAAGTTTAGAAATTCAAAGCAACAGAATAAAAATTAAATTTGAAGTATTCACTAAAGAAAAATGTATAAATTTAGGGAACTGAAAAAGCTTTTTGCCAATTATGAATGATTTTCATTTGTCAAATTAGGGTTAAAAGTGGAGAAAATATGAAGGAAAGATGCAGAATTTTATATAAATATATGGACAAAAGATTCGATTGAGAATCGTTGAAGGATTGAAAACCAGTAGCGTAAACGTAGTTGCCGCTTTAAATTAACATTTCTTCACAAAGGGCGAGTGTGACATAGATACATATATATTATATAATTCGTTAAGGGAGGACAATTTCTACACGGTAGTTTGATTATTACTTAATTGAGCGAGGAATTATGAAACTTTTGTCCTTTTCTAGAAAAAGGCACAAAAAAAAAAAAATGGATCATCTATAATAATTCTTGAAATGAAAGAACTATCTCATCTTCCATATCATTATCTAACGGTGCCTTTCTCAATTCTTAAGGCTGAACAGAATTTCACTCTCATCTTCCTGCACAAAGAAAATGGAGTCCGCTATTGGCTCATCAGAATATTGTCGAACAAGTGAACTAAAAGCTTTTGATGAATCAAAAGCTGGTGTTAAAGGGCTTGTTGATGCTGGAGTTAAGCAAATCCCTCGTATTTTTCATCATCCATCAGATGAAATTGACACGATTTCACAAAATTCTGATGCCAAGTTGAGTTTTCCTGTAATTGATCTTGAAGGTGTTAATAAAAATTCAGCTTTGAGGAAAGACATTGTTGACAAAGTAAAGAAGGCATCAGAAACTTGGGGATTTTTCCAAGTAATCAATCATGGGATTCCAGTGAAGATTCTTGAGGAAATGAAGGAAGGAGTAAGAAGATTTTACGAGCAAGATACAAATCTGAAAAAGGAATTCTACACTCGTGAGCTCACTAAAAAGGTTGTATATAATAGCAACTTTGATCTGTACAGTGCCCCATCAACTAATTGGAGAGATACAATTATCTTCCATATGACTCCTGATCCTCCTGACCCTCAAGAACTGCCCACTGCATGCAGGTCATAATCTGTGGCTTATTCTTAGCTTTTTCAAAATTTTTTAAGCTAACCCACTACTGTGCTGTAAATTTTTCAATTTTTCAATCTTTTTAGGAAGGGGGAAGTGACGGAGGAATATACATTTTCTCAATCTAATTAATTTTCTGTAATTTTGTTTTCTTATTTTGCAGAGACATATTGATGGAGTACTCGAAGAAAATAGAAGAACTGGGAGATTTATTATTCGAATTATTGTCAGAAGGTCTAGGTCTGAAGCCAAACCACTTAAAAGAAATGGACTGTGCCGAGGGACTTGCTGTTCTATGCCATTACTATCCATCATGCCCCCAGCCAGAATTAACATTTGGCACAAGCAAACATTCTGATAATGACTTCCTCACTGTTCTTCTGCAAGATAACATTGGTGGTCTTCAAGTTCATCATCAAAATCAATGGATTGATGTGCCTCCTACACCTGAAGCTCTAGTTGTTAACATTGGAGATTTTCTACAGGTCACTCCTCAAACTTTTGTTTCTGTCTAATCTAATATTTTATTTTTTTCAGTCAGTTGTTTTGCCTTCCAACTTTTCGATATAGTCAAAAAAGATGTGAACGATATTTTTTATTACTTTTTACTTTTAAATTTTGAAATTGAAAAAATTTGTATCTAAATTTGTCAATTTCTAAATTTATCGAACCGAACATATTTTATTTTTAAAATACAAAATATACTAAATTAGGTGGTCGATTGACTAATACAATAAAAATATTTCTCTTTATTTTGAACATTTAAAAGTACTTATATCAAAATTATAACCTAAAAACGTTTTTTATGACACTCTTAAAAAAGTTCGTATTATAAGATTATTCAATGATCTTTATGAACGTATTGTTGGTTTAAAATTTTTACTTTATGGTAAAAGAGTACTAAAATTGTGGTTGCCTGATTTCAGCTGATATCAAACGATAAGTTTATAAGTTTGGAGCATAGGGTGCTGGCAAATCGTATTGGACCCAGAGTATCTGTGGCTTGCTTTTTTACTACAGGCCTAAAGTCAACATCGAGACTTTATGGACCGATTAAGGAATTGTTGTCTGAAGATAATCCTCCAATGTACAGGGAAACCACTGTCAAAGAATACACTACCTACTTCACTTCCAAAGGCCTTGATGGCACTTCTGCTCTGCCCCATTTCCAGCTCTAATTTTGATTTTAAGCTTCATAAATGAATAATTTCTTATGATTATCAATGTTCTTGGGACACAATTTAGTTACATTCTATTTTTGGCTTGCTTATTCCCAATTAGGGAAAAGTATTTATTGAAAATTTCCTGTTTTTCCCTATTAAAATGATCATATTATGCTCCCGAACCCTATCCCTCTCAAATAAATACACACTATATATTTCATAAAATTAAGAAAAAATAATTATTTTGAGTTAGAAATTTAGTTTCAAAAAAAAAGTTAGAAATTTAAATTTACATGTATTCTTTTCTGTTATACCCTAAACAATGGCATTGAAAAATTTGAGAGTAATTGATACAAATAAAAGATTATTTTTATAAGTACTTTGTACTCACATAACATATGAATAAAATAAAAACTTAACAAATCAACCGGTTTATTAAAATAGCAACTGGGTTATAATTCGGGGCAAAAAAAAGGAAAACGTATCTATTTTTTAACGAAAACTGTAGACAGTGAAGGTAGAACTAACGGCACTAATACTATCTACATATGGTCTGAACAACCGGGCTTGGGCTAGTGCAATGGATTTTTATTAATTAATTTACTAATTTCGATTAACTATTATATTAATTTCTATTTTTTATTAATTTTTTAAGCTGATTTACTGATTAATTATTACAAAATTTTAATATATAAATTTAATAAATTATACAATTTGTAATATTGTTATTAATAATGAAAAATACTTTAAAAATGAGAAAGACAAATTAAATATAATAACCATTAAAAAATAAAAAGAAAAATAAAATTTTCATAATTGATTATAAAAATTGAATATATTCAATATAAAACTAATAATAAATTACTAATTATACACATATAATGAATAAATAATTTTAATAAAAGAAAATTTTAATATTTATTTACTAAAAATGTGTATTATAATAATCTTTTAAAAAATCATATATCATGGTACTTATAAATTATAAAAAATATTGAAAAATTTAAGTATGAAAATTAAAATATAATACCATAAAATATATATAGATAGATTAATCGTTATTCAATAGTTAATCATTAGTTTTAAAAATAAAAATCGTAAATTTAAATTTTCAATTTATTAACCTAAAATCGATTCGATTTTGGATTAATTTTTTAATTAATTAAAATATTGGTTTTTTTTTCTCAGCCCTAGTAATGGATGATCTTAAATAAAAAAGAATTCCTTGAAAATTATTCCGTTCAGTCGACTTTCTTGAAATTCTATTGGAGTTTCTTTAAAATAATTCATTTGGTACCTTAAGGGAGAAGAATTTCTGCACCATATTATAACAAATTTTTATCCACTTCTAGAAAATAGCCAAGAAAAATTTAGATAATCTATTATAATTCTTGACAAAAAAGAAAAACATTCCTAAACTCAACACATAAAAACAAGGGACAAGGAGAATTTTTGCAGCTAAACTATTGAAAAGAGAGTAATTGAAATTCCCTACTTTTTTTAGTCCATTTGTCCTCAAAATCAAATTTTTTGGATATATTTTTATCCCTAAACTCCAATTTATGATGTGATTTTGCCTCTCAGACTGATGAAATTGCCACATGTCTAACGGTATATATGGCAGCCAATCAACACGCGGTAATTCAACAAACTCTCTCGCTTCATTATTGATCTAGTCAGTCAAAAAAAAAATATTTTTAAGCTGATTTGACAGAATTTGTTTTTTAAATCTCCTATCTTTCTCATCTCTCTCCTCGTGTTTTTTTTTCTTTCCAAAAGCTTTATTAAAAAAAAGACAAAATTTTTTAATCAAAACATGAAGGAGAATTTGAGATGAAAAATTTAGCAAATAAAAATGACAAAGTTTCCTTGACCAACTAAACAAAGAAGCTTTAGCAAAAGTTTGCTTAAACATTAACAAAGAGCTAATAAGGAAAGATAAAAGCTTTGAACATAAAATTGTGTGATGAATCCATAATTTCGAAGGCACAAATATCTTCTTCCTTCAAGTTATTGAAATGGAAAAAGTCAAGCGGAATTCCCTTTTTGTTTTGTGGACCTTCATAGCACATGCACATCTCAACACCAATTTCTTCACAAACCATTCACATATATATATATATATATATATATATATATATATATATATATATATATATATATATATATATATATCGACAAATTCTTTTGGCACATATTACATCATTAATTAATGATAACATCCGTTATTCCATATCGATTGAAGATGAGTTAAAAATGATCCTTATAAGGCCTGTCAGTTCATCTTCCTGCATTAGCCTTTTAGGGCAGATTTTCAGAAATAAAATCGTGAGGGTTTCGGCCCAAAACGAACAATATATGTATAACCCGATCAAATCCTCCTCTCCAATCGAATCCCCTACCATCGGATACGTGAGACGAGAGTTCCAGCGCTTGAAGACCTTATACCCGATCGGTGAGCGAGCGATCAATCATTTTGTACTTTCATTGAGAGCGAGGGAGGAATAAAACCAGGCACAGCCCAAGGGCACAGCCGACGACCTCTACTCTCTTAGACCTCTTGGGACGGAAAATAATGATAACATCCGTTATCCCACATCGGTTGGAGATGAGTTGGAAATGGTCCTTATAAGGCCTGCCAGCTCATCTCCCTGCATAGACCTTTTGGGGTAGGTTCCCAGAAACAAAATTGTGAGGGCTCCTGCCCAAAGCGGACAATATATGCAAAATTCGATCGAATTCTCCTCATCGATCAGATCCTCCACCATCGGTTACGCGAGACAAGGGTTCCAGTGCCTGAAGACCTCCTACCCGATCGGTAAGCGAGCAAGTTCCTTGCGATCACCTGCAAAAAATAAACAAAGGACCGGTGGGTTTCCGACAAGGGAGTTTCTGACGGTCAAGTCAGAATTTCTGTGTAAAAGAGTAGAAATTTCTAGCAAAAGATTAAGTAACCCTTTTATACCTATTTTTTCTCTTTTTATATGGAGAATCAACACGTTTGCAGGAGATAACTGGGGGAGTTTTCTGTTATTTTTGGCCACTAACCCATTTTCGATGATTCTCGAGAAAAATGTGGGTTAGTGGTAACTGTCTGTACATCATCGTGGAGCTATTTTTGAAATACATTCTTAATCGAATTGTTGCTCGATTAGAGAGCTCGGATAACTCGAACCTTTGATCGGTTTACGAGGTTCTCATTGAGCTATGTGCTCAGCTAATACTAGACCGTTAAACCGGTCTCTGAGTTCGGTTGTTATCATAAGTTCCTCTCCAGTAGGCGATATTTATGTCGACAATTGGCAAATAAGTACCGACTGGGCCTATTCAATACCATAAGATCGGAGCTTGTGGTAACTGGGCCGAATGAACTGGTTGCGGCGATTCAAGGTGTGAGTACCTACCGTGCTCTTATTTAAAGTTCGGTACCAAAAGGCCATGTAACTCGCCTCATTTTGGAGCAGGGGAAACATGTCTTTAGCTCTACCTGATCGCCTGCGAGTTAGCGAGATGACGTCAGTTTTATGTGAGCGTATTTATTGAAGGTCATTATGGCTTCCTGTTATACTGTGCGTAAGGGGGCGCTTCGGTTATGGTGCATTGCCTTGAATGTACTATCCTAAGTTCGGATCTGCTGCCACATGTACGGTCCGGATCCATCCTAGTTTTTCTATATAAACTCCCTTCTGATTTCGACTAAGCTTTCGCTTTTCATTTCTGGACTTACATTATGTTCCTTTCTTTTTCTCTCCACCAATAGTTCCTGTATTTGCTGCTTGGACTTCGAGATTCATCTTCTCTGCCAAGTTTCCTTTCGCTTTTGCCTATATTCAGCAGGTTTGTCATCCCTTTCCTCTTCTTCATCCTTATTTCTTTTGTTCTTTGTTGAATTCTTTCGCCATGAGCTCAACAACTACTTCGAGTGAAAGGGTAGGGGATAGTGGGGAAGTCCCTTTGGGAAGCATTCCTGGTATGAGCAGGGGATCAACTTCAGAAAAAAGAAGTTGGCCCTTCGGCTTTGGCCAGTCTGCTACCTCCTTCAAAAAGAAGGCTCCACGTCGATTGCCAGGAGTGGGCAGTATAAGTTCAATGGTCAAGAAGGAGAAGCTAGGTTCATTCCTTGCCTAACTGATATCTAAATTGGACTATTTCTCCAGCAAGCCCAGCACCTTACAAAGGGCAAACACAGAGTTCACTAATAAGAGAAAAACTGCCATTTACGAGGTGCAATTGGAGGCCAACATCCGCTTGCCCTTGACGAGCTTTGAAGTGAGTGTGCTGAGGTATTTTAACATATCGATAGGACAGCTACACCATAATACTTGGTGAACCCTGACTGCTCTTCAAGTTTTGGCAGTGGAGCAAGGTATAGACCTGACGTTGAACTTATTTCGAGCCACCCATGTGGTCGTTCTTCGAGCCAGAACCGAGGACCACAACTACATATAGGCTCGATCAGGCTATGAAGTTTTTATTGGGAACCCAAAGTCCATGAAGAAATGGAAAAATCATTATTTTTTAGTGGAACGGGTACGGGCTGATTTTTAAGTTCGAACAACTTGGGGGAGATTTATAAATCGAAATGACAGTAACTTGTGGCTATCTGATGAAGAGGAGCTCATCCTCATTTACTGGAGGAAACTAGCCATGGACAAGTGAAACTTGAGGAATCTATTAGATCCCTATAGCTCGGGACCGTTTCCTAAAAAAAAAGGTAACATATTATATTCCCTTGTCCGATGATACTGATTTTCTGTTTTAATTTGCTTTTTCCTTGCAGTTATGAGGAAGATAAATCGAGATGTCGAGATCATAAGGGCGAAGAGACAGAAGCTAGTTGAAGGTTCTTCAAGCGTGCCTCCCGCTATTGAGAAAGTGGTGGCGACTCCCCCTCCCGAGGCTCAACCAGTGCAAACAACTGCTGAGGTCGTTGGGACTCCGGTTGCTGAGGTCGAGCTTGCTTACCCTTTTGAGCCCCAAGATTCGATCGAGAAGCAGCCCAAAGATCTTTGCTCGCTGCTTATAGATATTTGCGAGTTTTGGAAAGCTAAGAGGGACAAGTATTCCTCCAGCGACTCAGACTTTAGCACCTTAGTGCATGTTGCTTCCTGCATGCCGAAGAAGGTCGGTTCTCTTACCTCTCTGAGAGCAGAACACTTGGTCGAGCATATGAAGAGACACCGGATCGAAGTAAGTAGCTCAGACTATTGGATGGTGTAATGCCCTAAAACTCGGATTGATTACGTTTGGTATCAGAACCGGTGATCGGACCGATGCATCAGTGAGGACGCTGGGTCAGGCCCTAAGGGGGATAGATTATGTCCTAATCCCTAATCAGTTGTAGAAGGCAAGGAACATTGCCTTATAAGCGTGTGACTTCCTTCCCCCAGCATAACGCTCCTTAGTGACAACCAAGGACAAAGCCTTGAGCTCCACCTAGATGGACCTATACCCAAAAGAGGATAGACATTGGGCATTGGGGGCATATAGGACAATACTAAGTAGGGGGCCTTGAACCCAGGTTTAGCGCGCTTTGGGCTTAGTCCTAAGGACAAAACCGTGAGTATCCTGGGATGGACCTGTACCCAAAAGCGGACAGGCATCTTGCAAGGGTACAAAGCGAATAATAATGTGCTGGCAGCTGATCCGGGGACGTTACAGGCAAACACCGTTTGGCCGAGCAAGATATGAACCTGCCTAAAGCTGTGATTCTTTTATTCAACCTCTGAACTTCTCGAACTGTTTTGGGTGGATCCATGGTCATGATTGCCTTGTTTTTCTCTGAATTTGCTTCGATCCCTTGCTTCGATATCATAAAGCTGAGGAATTTTTCGAACTGTACCCCAAAGGCATATTTTTCAGGGTTGAGCTTCAGGCTCGAATCCCTGTTTTTGTTTGGTACACATGCCTGCTGAGGTTCGGCTCTTGACGATCATATCATCCATATAGATCTCCATATTTATCCCTAACTGCTCAGCGAACAGCTGATTCATTAGCCTTTGGTAAATGGCCCCTGCGTTCTTCAATCCAAAGGGCATGACCCGATAACAGTAAGTTCCTATGTGAGTGATGAATGTTGTTTTCTCTTCATCTACTGGGGCCATCAGAATTTTATGGTAGCCTGCTGAGGCATCGAGGAAGGGGTACTCTTCGAATCCTGCAGTGAAATCCACCTGTTTGTCAATGTTCAACAGCGGATAGTAGTCCTTTAGGCATGCTTTATTTAGATCGATGAAATCAACACACATTCTCCATCTGCCATTGCTCTTTCTGACAAGCACCACTTTGGCTAGCCAGTCCGAATAGAATATCTCCATGATGAAATCACTCTCCAGTAAAGTTACAGTCTCCTGCTCGAAGGCTAATTATCTCTCAAGGGTATAATTTCTCTTCTTCTATTTTACTGGCTTACATTTTGGCAGAACATTCAACGAGTGAACTATTAAGTCCTTCTTGACTCCCTGGATGTCTGAGGAAAGTATTGAGAGTAGAGCTTCTTTCTCCACCCCAGTCTTTCTAGCCAATATCTGAACATTCTTTTTCGGCTCCAATTCGACTACCTGTAATACTTTTGCTGGCTCTACGCGTCGTTCCTCTTTCTCAGATATATCTATTTTGTCCAAGGACAAGGCCTGATTGGCCTCTCTGAGCATGGTCAAGTACGTCTCCTGGGCAGTCTTCTGATTTTCCCTCAAAATTGCCACTCCATCGTCTGTGGAGATTTTGAGCACAAGATTTTTCATCGAAACATAGGTATCCATCTTGGATAGTAAAAGTCAGCCGAATATCACATTATAAGATAATGGAATATCGACCACCATGAAATCTGCTCGACAAGAACATACCACTGAATCATCTCCGAGCACAACAGATAAAGTTGCTAGACCATCTACCTGGATAGGCCTTCCAGATGTTGACTTCCTCAAGTCGATGGTTTGACATCCCTAATGCTTTTCATGCTTGGGCTGTTATGAGATTGATCGCACTTCCTGTATCAATCAATATTCGCTGGACCAAGAAGTCTTGAATGAATGCTTCAACAACTAAAGAATCTGTGTGTGGGTGCCGAACATGTGCCCGATCTGCTACTAAAAACTTAATCACATTTGGGACTGAGCTCACCCCCCATTCGACGGACATGACCTCCTTGGCCTTCCTCTTTCGGGAATGATCTCATTGCTCTCCCCCGACAATCACATGTATAACCCCTGCTGGTGCCCTCCTGCCACCATTAGCTCTGTTTCTGTTCGATTGGAGAGAAGGCGACCTCTGCCTCTTCCCTCTTTCAGCCGGCTTAGTAAATCGAGCTAGGGTACCTTTTCGAACCAGGTGCTCAATCTCCCGTTTGAGTTGCCTGCAATCTTCAGTTTTATGGTCCTTGTCTCTGTGAAAAGCACAGTAAAGACCATGATCCCTGTTCGGGTATTCCCTTATGGGTCTCGATCAATTAACCTATCTATTCTGTTTTAGCTAATCTAGTATCTGTTCACGAGAGGCAGTTAGGGGCATGAATCTTTTATCTCTTCGGTTGTCCGAGTGGGGAGTAGTAATTGCATACGATCGGTTATGCCAGCTGCCCCCATGGTATTTCTTCGAGTCTGTCTTGTTGGGATTTTCCCCTTTTCGAGCTACTCTTGCATTTTCACCTCCTTCCTTCTCAGATGTTCATGATCTATGGGAGGTGTGACGAAGATGCCGAGCCTCATCCATACAGATGTACTTGTGTGCTCTTGGCACGAGCTCGGTAAAGTCATTTTGGGATTTCTTACTCAAGGAGTCACTGAAATCCTAACACCTTGTGTTTTGAATAAGGGAATTAATGGCGACCTCTAGGTTCAGATTTTGTATGTCCATGGCCACATCATTAATGTAATGGCCTCAACACCGGGTTAGCCGTGAATAGTACTTTCCGGCAGTGAATAGGGTTTTCCGGGCCCGAAAGGACACCCGAAATCCGAAAATATTTTATTTGATCATTGGGAAGTAGTGGTCACGGTGACCTCGGGATTGAAATTTGAAGTGAAATTAAGGTTATTTGGGCCTCGAAAAGTTAAAAATACGAAAAAGGTACCGGGTCGGTTTTGATTTGACCGAACTTTGACCTAATTTTAAAAATAGTAAATGGACTTCAAAAATTGTTAAATTTTACAGTTATTCATGAAATTTCATGAAGAATATTTTGGTAAAAATAAATAAGTGTTTCGGTGATTTTGACAGTTTTTGAATCGGATCGACCGGTTTGAATCGGACCAGTAACGGACTCTGATTGAGCCGAAAATTTATGTACAAGCTATTTTTGAGGAAATAAAGCTAATGGTACTATTTTCGGAGTGATATGATGTCTGGAAGGGAGAAAACCGGTTTGGGCCATTTGCCTATATATATATGGGATTTGGGCCAAAAGAGTAATAAGGGAAAGAAAGAAAAAAAAAAAAAGAGAGAGAGACAAAATCGGGAGCGGAAGGAGCGGAAGGAGAAAGAGGAAGGTGGAGGCGCCGCCGCCGGCCAGCGGCCTTGCGCCGGCGACCGGTGCGGCTGCCACCCCCTCCCCGTTCTCTTCTTTCCCTCCGGCGACCGATGAAACGGCGAGAAAGAGGCGGATCTCTCTCCGTCGGTCGGGACGCTTTTCTTCAATTTCCGGCGACATACGGCGGCTAACGGCGACACGGTGACCACCAGGCGACTCCTCTCTGCGAGACGTATCGACCGGTGGCAACCGATCGTCCCCAATCGCCGGCGTTGAGCAGATCGAAAACGGTGGTTTCCGGCGGTTCCCGTGGCTTTTTCGGCCAAACGAAGCTGCATTGGGGCGCGTGAAGGCCACCAATGAACTTCTGGTGATGCCGGCTTCAAGTGAGGAGTGTCGGTGCAGTCTCCGGTGAGGCTCCGGCGAGGCTCCGGCCACGCGCCGACGAGGCTCCGGCGAGGCTCCGACGATCAGAATAATGAAATTTTCGACACCGACGGGTATGTGACTATAAAATCCTTCAATTTTCCTTAATCTTACTGAATTTTGCCTTTAATTGTAATTAGAGAAAAGTATTGAAGTTAATATGAATTATTTGAATTAATGTGTAATTGTTTAATTAGATGTTAACTTAAGCTTAATTTTATATGTAATCTAAGTTAAGAAAATTATTGGTATTATTTGAATATTTGTGAAATATGTATTGTATGTTAATGATTAATAAAATTAAGGAATTTTATTAATTATGCCTTAAATTGATAATAAGTATAAAATTGGAAATATCCATAATTTTTAGGAAAAATATGGAAATTTATTAGAGAATTATAAGTCCAAAATTGGAATGTATGTTATAAGAAAATAATGAATTATTGTTAAATAATTCATAAGACATACATGATTAAGTGATATAATTAATTAATGTAATAAGTGAAAAAGGCTAATAAAAGTACAATAAATAATATGTTAAATTCATGAGATTTAAATGAATAATAATAATAAGAATAATTCTGATTGAATTATTGATAAATAATTCAATAAATAAGCCCAAAATAGTAGAGTAAGATGAATTAATTTATGTTCCTTACAATAAAATGAAGGAAGATGACAGGTCAAATGATGAACTAAGAAAGTAAAAAGTATAGTACATGTAATGATAAAATGTTACTAAAATGTTCTTAAATTTAAATAAATGAGTGAATTATTACTAAATAATTCACAACCCGTATAAATATTACAAATTCCGAATAAAAGTTAAAAAGTTATAAATTAAAGGTTTGACTAATTTATCACATAAATTAGTCATAAAAAGGTTAATTACTGAATTATTGCAAATAAGTTACAATAGTCAACACAATAAGAAATTCTGCACTATAATGCTATAATTTACAAAACGTATGAAAAGATTGAAAAGTTAAAGTACAAATGCGACTAATTTATCAAAATAAATTAGTCAATATAAAAGTACTAAAAGATTAGATTATAGTAAAATGGATCAGTATTAATGGCGTATCCGAATGACCCAGATTTCGGATAAAAGTAAAATGAATGCAATTATATAAAAAGAATGAAAGGAAAATTGGGAATTATTATGTTATAATTCGTAATTTATAATCTGTATAAAAGATTAAAAGATCTAAGTATCTGAGTGAATTATCGAAGAATAATTCACTAAAGTCACTGGAAAAGAGACAGTGAATAAAATGAATAAAAAGTTATTGAGTAGTCAAAGGCACGAAAGAGTGCATTTGACCAAATATAATGTATAGTGATAAACAAAAAGAAAGAAATGAAAAGTTTTAAATGTACAAAAATGTTTGCAATGATATTGATTATGTTTGCCCTTAGCAATAAACAGGTAGTATGATTCTTGTTTTGAATATAATTGGCTAGCCATAGGGACATCTCTGTACCGCGGTGCAAGTCATGGCGACTTGCTTAGCTATGGGTGGGATCTTTGATCTCCATAGCTTCTGTAAAAGTGAAAGTGTATCTGTATCTGTATCTGTTATGTGGGACTTGATCTTTCGAGATCATTTCTCTATCTGCTACGTGGGACCTTTGGGTCCAGTTCCGTGTATCCTTTGTGGGAAACCTGTTATATTGCATTAGGGGCATATCGAAATGAATAATTAAGTACTGTTTTATTGACTTGAATACATAAAGTTATAACGAAACGATTCGTTTGAAATAAAATGCAAAATCAAAATAAATATTTAAAGATTTCTGAAAGTGTAATTAGTACTAAAAAGAAATGATTTATAAGAGTATGATAGTAAATCAATGTTAGTTAAGCTTTTGCAAGATATTCAAATATATCTTGATTTATGTGAAAAAGATAATTATAATTGCTTAATAATTCTTGTACCATATACCACTGTCAAGATAATGACAACTCTGAAAGATAAGTTACCTGAAAAGTAAAACGATATAAGGCATAAGATTATGCAATAAAAGTAAAGTACAAGACATAAGTTTTAATTAGATAATTAAATATGAATAATGTATAAAAGAAGGAAAGAAGTTTTGACTGCAAAGTACTCCAAAATGGCTATATAGCTTTGCGAAAAAGCTTATAAGCCTTGTAACAGTAATGTAATTATTAGATCAAAGTTAAAGTAAAGTAATAGAATAAATGGTAAAAAGTGAAGTCAAAATATAAATTGAATAATTGACTAGTAAAGCAAGTATTAAAAGTAGTTTATTTTGGTACTAGTAAAGACATGAGTACCAATATACATCGCTAAATGAAATGATAATTAAATTGCTATGACTAAAGGATAAATTGAAAGTGCTGATAAAAAGTAAAAGTTATAGTAAAGATTAACGTAAAGAAAAAGGTAAATCTGATATTGATCAACCTAAAAAGATACTGTAGTACAGTTAAATGTTTAGAATAAAAGGAACAATGATTATCTGAATGTGAGTAATGATAATTGAATAAAAGGAAATGTTTAATGAAATAAGAACAATAGAAGCATAAATTATGAAAATATGCTTATTCTTGGGAAATTCCTGGATTAGTAGTCACCACTGAGCATATCTAGTGCTCAGCACGTAGTGTTTACTGCGTGCAGGTTACAAGGTGTTCAGGGAGCACAGAGTAGTGAAGCTTATTACACGAAGAATCAGGGCAAGAAGATGAAGTTATTGTATCTTTGTTTTTGTAAGCGTGGCATGTATATACTTAGTTAGTGATAATATAGAAATGATATGTAATTGAGATAAGTTTTTAATATGTTAAAAACTGTTCATATGAGAATTGTCAGATGTGAATTGTAAATGATGAGTATGGATTGAATGGATTGTTCTATTGATATATGATTATTGTTTATATGAATTGTGATGCCTCTGAGAGGCTGTACTTGTTTGGATTTTTCAGGAGGCTAGAAAGTACTAGCCGTTATGCTGCTGGAATTTCGAAAAAAATTAATAATGGTATGAAATTGGATTCAGTATTAGGTTGTGATTAATAAGTAAAAAAAAAAAATTTCACTGTTACGGTTAAGTCAACATCGGAAAAGACTGTTCATAGAAAGGGTGTGACATTTTGTGGTATCAGAGCAATGGTTTAAGCGGTTCTAAGATCGGAGTGGGATAAGGTTAAGTGATAGGTTTGTCTGTATATACATGCCAATTATAAGTGGATAGGTGTCAATGAATTTGAAGTGTACTTGCTCCCTTATAGGTTTAAAAGTGAAAAGTTGACATTTGACTGAGATTGTCAAGTGTGAAAGGATTGATTCTGCACAAGTAAAGATGGTAATAAGTGAATGAAAGAATTGCTGCTTGACATCTTTTGGAGATCAAAGCAGGGAAATGGAATGTTAATTGAAACTGTGTTTATATGTGAGTATCTAAGCATCTATGTGGATGAGAAATAGTCCAAGGAAAGACAAAGTAAAGAATGTGTCAGAAGTTAACATGGAATTGTATATTGAGATTTGATAAAATGTCCAGGATACAGAGATATGTTAATTGGATTGTTATAATATAAGGATGTTAATGAGCAAGATGTTATAAGTCAAGGTTGTCTAAGATGTTCTATATATATCTGTCAGTGATTTTCCTTATAGGAGTGGGGATTTGATTGTATTTCTCATAGCTCTGGGATGGGCTATGATATCTGCATTATATGAGGATACTTGACAGTATTCTATCTGCATGCATGAATTCATACATTCATTGCATAGCATTTCATATTGTTTGACAGCATCTGATATGCATTATATCATATGTATAGGCCCCACTTGATAGGATGGAACTGACAGGGGATATGATGAGCATAGGGACGACCTAAGAATGAGATGAGAAATAGTGTATTTAAGATTGTTTTCTGCATTTGATGCGGCCATTATGGGTTATTGGTCGTGATGCACAGAGTGGTCAATGTATGGCTCGCCTTTGTGAAAAGATAGAAAAAGATTTTCCACCTTCTCTTAGATCAATGTTAGAGGATTTATGTAATAACCCTCTGATATGTTCTGAGATGATCAAAATAATATGGTCACTGTTTGAAATTGTCCTGTGGAAATAAAAAGAAAAGTGATTATCTGCTCAATCTAATGAATGTGATATCTGGTTAAAAGTGGAATTCTTGAAATTTATCCGGATATGAAAGAAAAGTTAATGAAGTGATCGAAACCTACTGAAATAGTAATGCTTTGTATTCTGAAAGTCACTAGATGTACCAGGGTTAAAAGTTTAGTTCTGAGAATCAAATTGAAAATGCGATGTGACGGATAATATGAGTAAATGTTTAAATGTGTTAATGCATGAAAGAGGATCATTAGATTTCTTAAGGAATTTTTCAACTTATAAGGATAATTGAAAATGGAACAATGTGATTAGAGAATCTGCTATTGGAATGTTTAAATGTCAAAGAGAAAAGAGGAAAAACGAGAGATTGGTAATAATCTCAATACTGATATAGTGATTCACCCTTGGGCTAATGATTAGTCCGAGTGAATAACTCAGAGTTTGAAAGATCAGATATGGTAAAATGTATCGGATTGTGATAATGACTGTAAAGAGAATGTGTTTATAATAGAGTCTGACTCTTGCTAAGGCATTGTCAGAAAGAAATATTAAATCCTTTATAGTGGATTAAATGGAAATGTAAAGAAGTCAGCAAATCTTGATTTGATTCAAGATATGAAAACACTTGGCACAAGGATGTTGTGACCAAGGAAAAGAGATACTAATAAAAGTTATTGATATTGAGCTTAGTCAGCTTAAAAGTAAACGGATTCCAATGACAAAGATGTTTTGGAATCATTAAATGTGAAAGAAAGGATAAGACCACTGTTTTGTATCCTCTACTTTTAAATGTAAGTAAATTTCGAGGACGAAATTTCTATTAGTAGGGGAGAATTGTAATGGCCTCAACACCGGGTTAGCCGTGAATAGTACTTTTCGGCAGTGAATAGGGTTTTCCGGGCCCGAAAGGACACCCGAAATCCGAAAATATTTTATTTGATCATTGGGAAGTAGTGGTCACGGTGACCTCGGGATTGAAATTTGAAGTGAAATTAAGGTTATTTGGGCCTCGAAAAGTTAAAAATACGAAAAAGGTACCGGGTCGGTTTTGATTTGACCGAACTTTGACCTAATTTTAAAAATAGTAAATGGACTTCAAAAATTGTTAAATTTTACAGTTATTCATGAAATTTCATGAAGAATATTTTGGTAAAAATAAATAAGTGTTTCGGTGATTTTGACAGTTTTTGAATCGGACCGACCGGTTTGAATCGGACCAGTAACGGACTCTGATTGAACCGAAAATTTATGTACAAGCTATTTTTGAGGAAATAAAGCTAATGGTACTATTTTCGGAGTGATATGATGTCTGGAAGGGAGAAAACCGATTTGGGCCATTTGCCTATATATATATGGGATTTGGGCCAAAAGTGTAATAAGGGAAAGAAAGAAAAAAAATAAAAAAAGAGAGAGAGACAGAATCGGGAGCGGGAGGAGCGGAAGGAGAAAGAGGAAGGTGGAGGCGCCGCCGCCGGCCAGCGGCCTTGCGCCGGCGACCGGTGCGGCTGCCACCCCCTCCCCGTTCTCTTCTTTCCCTCCGGCAACCGATGAAACGGCGAGAAAGAGGCGGATCTCTCTCCATCGGCCGGGACGCTTTTCTTCAATTTTCGGCGACATACGGCGGCTAACGGCGACACGGTGACCACCAGGCGACTCCTCTCGGCGAGACGCATCGACCGGTGGCAACCGATCGTCCCCAATCGCCGGCGTTGAGCAGATCAAAAACGGTGGTTTCCGGCGGTTCCCGTGGCTTTTCCGGCCAAACGAAGCTGCATTGGGGCGCGTGAAGGCCACCAATGAACTTCTGGTGATGCCGGCTTCAAATGAGGAGTGTCGGTGCAGTCTCCGGTGAGGCTCCGACGAGGCTCCGACGATCAGAATAATGAAATTTTCGACACCGACGGGTATGTGACTATAAAATCCTTCAATTTTCCTTAATCTTACTGAATTTTGCCTTTAATTGTAATTAGAGAAAAGTATTGAAGTTAATATGAATTATTTGAATTAATGTGTAATTGTTTAATTAGATGTTAACTTAAGCTTAATTTTATATGTAATCTAAGTTAAGAAATTTATTGGTATTATTTGAATATTTGTGAAATATGTATTGTATGTTAATGATTAATAAAATTAAGGAATTTTATTAATTATGCCTTAAATTGATAATAAGTATAAAATTGGAAATATCCATAATTTTTAGGAAAAATATGGAAATTTATTAGAGAATTATAAGTCCAAAATTGGAATGTATGTTATAAGAAAATAATGAATTATTGTTAAATAATTCATAAGACATACATGATTAAGTGATATAATTAATTAATGTAATAAGTGAAAAAGGCTAATAAAAGTACAATAAATAATATGTTAAATTCATGAGGTTTAAATGAATAATAATAATAAGAATAATTCTGATTGAATTATTGATAAATAATTCAATAAATAAGCCCAAAATAGTAGAGTAAGATGAATTAATTTATGTTCCTTACAATAAAATGAAGGAAGATGACAG
Organism: Excoecaria agallocha; assembly: GCA_037975025.1. Lineage (NCBI taxonomy): Eukaryota > Viridiplantae > Streptophyta > Magnoliopsida > Malpighiales > Euphorbiaceae > Excoecaria > Excoecaria agallocha. The sequence continues at coordinate 105,931,717 of CM075808.1, read as the reverse complement.
GTCAAATGATGAACTAAGAAAGTAAAAAGTATAGTACATGTAATGATAAAATGTTACTAAAATGTTCTTAAATTTAAATAAATGAGTGAATTATTACTAAATAATTCACAACCCGTATAAATATTACAAATTCCGAATAAAAGTTAAAAAGTTATAAATTAAAGGTTTGACTAATTTATCACATAAATTAGTCATAAAAAGGTTAATTACTGAATTATTGCAAATAAGTTACAATAGTCAACACAATAAGAAATTCTGCACTATAATGCTATAATTTACAAAACGTATGAAAAGATTGAAAAGTTAAAGTACAAATGCGACTAATTTATCAAAATAAATTAGTCAATATAAAAGTACTAAAAGATTAGATTATAGTAAAATGGATCAGTATTAATGGCGTATCCGAATGACCCAGATTTCGGATAAAAGTAAAATGAATGCAATTATATAAAAAGAATGAAAGGAAAATTGGGAATTATTATGTTATAATTCGTAATTTATAATCTGTATAAAAGATTAAAAGATCTAAGTATCTGAGTGAATTATCGAAGAATAATTCACTAAAGTCACTGGAAAAGAGACAGTGAATAAAATGAATAAAAAGTTATTGAGTAGTCAAAGGCACGAAAGAGTGCATTTGACCAAATATAATGTATAGTGATAAACAAAAAGAAAGAAATGAAAAGTTTTAAATGTACAAAAATGTTTGCAATGATATTGATTATGTTTGCCCTTAGCAATAAACAGGTAGTATGATTCTTGTTTTGAATATAATTGGCTAGCCATAGGGACATCTCTGTACCGCGGTGCAAGTCATGGCGACTTGCTTAGCTATGGGTGGGATCTTTGATCTCCATAGCTTCTGTAAAAGTGAAAGTGTATCTGTATCTGTATCTGTTATGTGGGACTTGATCTTTCGAGATCATTTCTCTATCTGCTACGTGGGACCTTTGGGTCCAGTTCCGTGTATCCTTTGTGGGAAACCTGTTATATTGCATTAGGGGCATATCGAAATGAATAATTAAGTACTGTTTTATTGACTTGAATACATAAAGTTATAACGAAACGATTCGTTTGAAATAAAATGCAAAATCAAAATAAATATTTAAAGATTTCTGAAAGTGTAATTAGTACTAAAAAGAAATGATTTATAAGAGTATGATAGTAAATCAATGTTAGTTAAGCTTTTGCAAGATATTCAAATATATCTTGATTTATGTGAAAAAGATAATTATAATTGCTTAATAATTCTTGTACCATATACCACTGTCAAGATAATGACAACTCTGAAAGATAAGTTACCTGAAAAGTAAAACGATATAAGGCATAAGATTATGCAATAAAAGTAAAGTACAAGACATAAGTTTTAATTAGATAATTAAATATGAATAATGTATAAAAGAAGGAAAGAAGTTTTGACTGCAAAGTACTTCAAAATGGCTATATAGCTTTGCGAAAAAGCTTATAAGCCTTGTAACAGTAATGTAATTATTAGATCAAAGTTAAAGTAAAGTAATAGAATAAATGGTAAAAAGTGAAGTCAAAATATAAATTGAATAATTGACTAGTAAAGCAAGTATTAAAAGTAGTTTATTTTGGTACTAGTAAAGACATGAGTACCAATATACATCGCTAAATGAAATGATAATTAAATTGCTATGAATAAAGGATAAATTGAAAGTGCTGATAAAAAGTAAAAGTTATAGTAAAGATTAACGTAAAGAAAAAGGTAAATCTGATATTGATCAACCTAAAAAGATACTGTAGTACAGTTAAATGTTTAGAATAAAAGGAACAATGATTATCTGAATGTGAGTAATGATAATTGAATAAAAGGAAATGTTTAATGAAATAAGAATAATAGAAGCATAAATTATGAAAATATGCTTATTCTTGGGAAATTCCTGGATTAGTAGTCACCACTGAGCATATCTAGTGCTCAGCACGTAGTGTTTACTGCGTGCAGGTTACAAGGTGCTCAGGGAGCACAGAGTAGTGAAGCTTATTACACGAAGAATCAGGGCAAGAAGATGAAGTTATTGTATCTTTGTTTTTGTAAGCGTGGCATGTATATACTTAGTTAGTGATAATATAGAAATGATATGTAATTGAGATAAGTTTTTAATATGTTAAAAACTGTTCATATGAGAATTGTCAGATGTGAATTGTAAATGATGAGTATGGATTGAATGGATTGTTCTATTGATATATGATTATTGTTTATATGAATTGTGATGCCTCTGAGAGGCTGTACTTGTTTGGATTTTTCAGGAGGCTAGAAAGTACTAGCCGTTATGCTGCTGGAATTTCGAAAAAAATTAATAATGGTATGAAATTGGATTCAGTATTAGGTTGTGATTAATAAGTAAAAAAAAAAAATTTCACTGTTACGGTTAAGTCAACATCGGAAAAGACTGTTCATAGAAAGGGTGTGACAATTAAACTTCTCTACATAGGTCCGCAGTGATTCCTCCTTTTCTTGTTGCACCAAGTTCAAGTTTGCGGACACCTTGTTCAGGCGAATGACAGCCACGAACTTTGCAACAAATATGTCACTGAATTGCTCGAAATTCTTAATACAATGCGATGGTAAGTTTTGGAACCAGATCTGAGCTGAGTCTGCCAAGGTCTGTGAAAATATTTGCACAAGGCAGAGTCATCTGCTATGAGCACCAGCATAGTGTGTTAGAACTGATCAATATGAGCTTGGGAATTGATGTTGTCACTGTAGATTTTAAGGTGAGGAAGTCAAATGTTAGGAAATGGGGCAGCTAATATTTTCCATGAGAGGGGTGATCAGAAACTGCCCTGGTGTTGTAGTGTTGTTTGATTTTGCTACCTTTGGATTCGATCTTCTAAGAGGCGGTTAAATTGCTCGATAGTTAGGGTAATGGTGGAGTTGGGATTTTGGAGTAGGGCTGGTGAGTAGGGTTCCCAAGCAGGAGGTTGCGAAGCCCTAGGCAGGTTGGTGTTTTATGGGGGTAGAGGTTGAGGTTGAGCTTGGGCAATGATGGCTGATAGTGCGGCAATGAGGGATTATGCAGTCTGAGGGGTAATGCTAGAAGTGATGTTTGGGATTACCATGGCTGGAGAAGCAGAGGTGGTGTCATTGAGTTGAGGGAGAAACTGTTGTGTTCCAGGCGAGGTGGGGTTGGATGTTCGATTTTCCTGTTGGAAAGTGTTTAGGTTGAGGTCTTGGAAAAGGTACATGTTCCACGCTCACCGCACCAAATGATGACAGGTAAAATGAGCATCAAGTTCCTTGCGATTACCTGCAAAAAATAAACAAAGGATTGGTGGGTTTCCGATAAGGGAGTCACCGACGGTCAAGTCAGGATTTCTATGTAAAAGAGTAAGAATTTCTAGCAAAAGATTAAGTAGCCCTTTCATACCTGTTTTATAACACCCTTAACATAAAGACCAAATGGAACAGTACTATTGGTCGAAATTTTTTTTCCACCAGAACCTAACATACAACTTTACTTGAGTCTTAAACAATTTCTTAAGTTATATTGCCGAAGACCTATAACTGTCCAAAGTTACTATTTATTTTACAAAATTTTGGCAGTATAACGGCTATAAAATGGACTAGCCCCCTGCCAAGCAAACAAGCAAAACAGAGCCTCTCAGAGGCACCACAATCAACAATAATAAATTCTTCAATCACATACCATCATCATTCCATCCATCTCATCACATAAACAACAGATAAACAATTTTCTTTACTTATTACATATTTCATCTTTATAAACCAAAATATAGTATTTTACAAATCCGCAACTAATACATACATACATACATACATACATACATACATACATACATACATACATACATACATACATACATACATACATACATACATATATATATATATATATATATATATATATATATATATATATATATATATATATATATATATATATATATATATATATATATATATATATATATATATATATATATATACATGCCCCAAAAACAAAATAATTATTCAACTTTCTTCTTCCTCCAAATGTGCATTACTGCTCCTGACCTTCTATACCTGCACGCAGCAAAATCTACGTACTGAGCATAAATTATGCCCAGTAGTGACCAATAATCCTAAAATTTTTCTTGGTTAAAACATTATATTATATACATATATTGTTTCATAATAATTAAAAATTCTTAATTTTCTTAATTTTCTTTTAATTGCAATATGCACATAATTATCTTTTAATAATATTTCTTAATACTTAATATACAAACTTTTTAACTTTTCAATTAAGTCCTCCAAATTATACCATAATTATAATTTTATCCTTTTTAATACATTATTACAAAAATACCCTTATCTTTGCATTATTTTAATTTTAAATCATTAAATTACCCACAAATTTCATATTTTATCTTATTTTAACATTGTTTGTGCAAAATTACACTTTTGATCCTTTTTGTCTTAAAAATATCATTTTTATATCATTAGGTTATTGAATTACCATTTTACCCTTGTTCATTTCTTTATCAAGTTTACCCTTTAAACCATAACTTTGGTAAAATTATCATTTTACCCCTAAACTTTTAATTTCTTTCATTTAGGTCCTTTTTCACTTTAAACCTTTATTTTCATCTTCTTTTCACTCTTTTAGCTTTATTTTTCAATTAATGCCCCTAATAAAGTACCGACAGAAATACTCATACTGGATATACGGGATGTGGATCCCACAGAACCACAACAGACTGAAAAATAATCCTAATGGATCATTTCTCCATAGAACAGATAACAGATACAGATAATTACTATGGAGTTCAATGATCTTACCATAGTAAAGTAAGTCGCCATAACTTATATCGCGGTACATATATTTCTATGGCCAACCAATTATATCCTAAGCTGGTTTTTACTGCCAGACTATTTTCTAAGGGTACAATAGCATTAAACTTAAGCCATTATTCTTTTCTTTTCATACTTTTTATTTCTCGTTGAACTTACTTTCTTTGACAGTCAACTTTTTCGAATCCTTTTACATAAATTGTGAATTATCTCACCATAATTTATCCTTTTCATTTCTTTTTATTCAAAATTTCACATCTCTTTAATATTTTCATTACTTTTCATCATGCTTAAATTTTTATTCGAACTTTTTACATACTTTGTGAATTACTACATCATATTTCTCCATAATAAATCATTTTCTCACTAAATTATGCCATAATTTCTACTAATTTCATATTTTCACTATTTACATAATCAAAAATTTATCTCAAAAATATTTTAATAATTTTCATAAATTCTACAAAAATTCATACATGTATTATTTCATTTCTAATACCTTTTAAAAACATAATTTCATCAAAATACCTAAAATACACATTGTTTCCCTTAAGAATTCAATTCGGCCACCTAGGGAATTCTAGCATATATTCACTTAAAAATTCATTTAAGCATTCTAATATACACAATTAAAATCTACCTGCATCAATATAACATTAATTTAAATTTTATACGTATATATCAAAATTTTTCCTAATTACATAAAGAAAAATTCATGGGAAACTTAGGAAAATAGTAGGATTTATTGGTCACTAACCTTTTCTCCTAGCTTTGGCTTGCCTAACCCTCTTTTTCCTTGCCTCTAACCTTGGAAGCTTGAAGATCCTCTTTATTTCCTACCATGTCCAAATTTATCACCATAAGAAACCTTTTTTTTACTTCATTTGCTCAAAATAACTACATAAATGAGCTCTAGACACCCTAATACACCTTTAGATACCAATAAATCAATTTAAACTCAAGATTTTCATTTACCTCAAATGGATACCTTAAGCTTTCTCCTTGTAAATTCCTTGCTTTAATCCCTTAAATTAGAAGTTTGAGGCTAGATTACTCATCTAGAGAGATGGAACTAAGGTTAAGATGCTTGAATTCTAAGAGAAATCAAGTAAGATGTGAAGAAATTTGAGATATAGGGTGAGGGAGGGTGTCTCGGCCAAGAAGGAGGTGAAGAAGGAGATGAAATCTGCTGGAAATTTGCAGATTTATCTCCCTTTTATACCTCTTCAATTGGGCCAAAGTATGGGCCTAAACCCAATAGGCCTAACCTAATTACTTAAGGCCTAATTTCCATTTTTCAAAGGTCCAACAAGAAATATCTCACTTTCTAACTCCAAATCACTTAAATTTTGATTTCATCATTCTTAAAACATTAAAAATAGGTTGCATACAAATTGTCGGCTCAATCGGATATCGTTTTCGATTCGATTATATTAAATTGGTTCGATTCGACAACTATCGAAATCGACGAAAAATTTATTTCTTTATACCAAAATAGTCTACATGAAATTTCATGAAAAACTACAAAATATGAAAATTTTTGAAATTCATTTGCTATTTTTAATTATTTATGCAAAATCAAGTCACCTTCTTTACCAGAAAAATTGACTCGCTATCTTTTTCGTATTTTTAATATTTGAAGGGCCATTTGACCTCAATTTCATTTCAAATTTTAGCTTTAGACTCACAATAATCAATACTTTTCGATGGTCAAATAAAATATATTTCAGTTTCGGATACTATTCATAGTCCGATAACCCTATTTACCATCGAAATTTACTGTTTACGGCTAAGCTGGTGTTGAGGCCATTACAATTCTCCCCTACTAAAAGAAATTTCGTCCTCAAAATTTACCTATATTGAAGAGAAGGAGATACTGTTGTCTCATGGTCGCTTCTGATTCTTATGTAGCTTCTTCAACGTTATGGTGGTGCTACAGTACCTTCACTAATGGAACCTGCTTGTTCCTGAGCTAATGAATTTCTCTAGCTAAAATTTTCAACGGTCTCTCTTCATAGGTCATGTCATCTTTTACTTGGATTTCTTCAGGTGTGATTACATGCTAGGATCCGATTGGTATCTACGGAGCCTAGATACATGAAAAACATCATGTATCTTCTCTAATTCTGAAGGTAATCTCAACCGATAAGCTACGGGACCTACTCGTTGAAGCACTTTATAAGGACCAATAAATCATGGACTTAGTTTGCCTTTCTTGCCAAATCTCAAAATCTTCTTCCACGGAGATACTTTCAAAAAGACTTGATCTCCAACTTGAAATTTTATATCTTTTCTTTTTAAGTCTGCATAAGATTTCTGACGGTCCATGGCTTCCTTTAGTCTACCTTTAATAATCCGAACTTTCTCTTCAGAATCACAGAGTTCTGCATTTTCTACCATATAAAGCTTCAAAAGGAGCCATTTTCAAACTAGACTGGAAGCTATTGTTATAGGCAAACTTTGTTAAAGACAAATATTTCCCCCAATTGGTGCCAAACTCCAAGATACAACACCTAAGCATGTCTTTCAGAATCTGAATCACCCGTTCCGACTGACCATCGGTCTGAGGGTGAAAAGCTGTACTAAGGTGAAGTCTTGTACCTAAAGCATCTTGAAAACTTTGCCAGAACCGCGAAGTAAACCAGGGATCCCTGTCAGAAATAATGGAGGACGACACTCCATGCAATCTCACTATCTCATTTATATAAATTTCAGCTAGCCTCGACAAAGGATAATCCATCCGTACCGACAAGAAATGAGCAAATTTGGTAAGCCGATCGATGATCACCCAAATAGCATCATGTTTTTTCTGAGTCAGAGGCAAACCAGTCACAAAGTCCATGGTTACTTGATTCCATTTCCATTCTGATACTAATAAAGGATGTAGCAATCCTGAAGGAACTTGGTGCTCAACTTTTACTTGCTGATATATCCGACATTTACTTACAAATTCTGTTACATCTCGTTTCATGCCTGGCCACCGGTAGAAAGTTTTCAAGTCCTGGTATATCTTGTTACTTCCAGGATGCATAGCATAACTGTTATGATGTGCTTCGGTCAAAATATTTTTCTTCAAGTCCTCCTGATCCGGAACACATAACCTTTCTTTGTAATAAATGCTTCCATCCACATTTAAAGAATAGTCTTTCACTATATCACTCTGAAGTCTATTCTTGATAGTCATTAATCAATCATCATCTTTTTGAGCAGCTTTAACCTGATACGCAAAGTTATGTTTGACTCGCAATTCAGCTACTAAAGCTCCATCTGATGCTAAACTCAGACTAGCATTCATAGCTCGAAGAGCTGCAGACAATACATTTAACTATTAGCATATAACAATGACTTATACTAATTCATTCAAAAACATTAATATCACCTGACATAAATTTTCTGCTAAGCGTATCAGCTACTACATTAGCTTTCCCAGGGTGGTAGTCGATGTAGCAATCATAATATTTAATCAGTTCCAACCAACGTCTTTATCGAAGATTGAGCTCTCTTTGGATAAGCAAATACTTTAAACTCTTGTGATCTGAGTAGATATAACATTTCTCTCCATATAAGTAGTGCCTCCAAATCTTTAATGCAAAAACAATGGTTGCCAACTCTAAATCATGAGTAGGATAGTTTTTCTCATGAGTTTTAATTTGCCGGGAGGCATAGGCAATCACCTTGCCTTCTTGCATCAAAACACAGCCTAAACTATTTCTGGAAGCATCACTATAAATCACAAAATCTTTACCCGATTCGGGTTGAGTAAGAATGGGAGCTTCTATCAACATACATTTAAGCTTCTCAAAGCACTCTTGGAAAGCATCAGTCCACAAAAATCTGACATTCTTCTACAGGAGTCGAGTTAAAGGTATGGCAATAGAAGAGAATCTCTTTATGAATCTTCTATAATACCCTGCCAAACCTAGAAAACTCCTTACTTTTGTAACATTTTTAGGCGGCTTCCATTGAAGAACTGCCTCAATCTTTAAAGGATCTACTTTAATTCCTTTTGCAGATATTACATGACCCAAAAAGGATACTTCATTTAACCAGAAGTCGCATTTACTGAACTTAGCATACAATTGCTTCTCTCTCATAATCTGCAGAACAATTCTCAGATGCTTATCATGCTCCTCTAGTGTCTTGGAGTACGCTAGTATGTCGTCAATGAAAACTACCACAAACTGGTCCAAATTGGGGTAAAAAACCCTATTTATCAGGTCCATAAAGGCAGTCGATGCATTTATGAGTTCAAAAAGCATGACTAAAAACTCATAGTGGCCATACTTAGTACGAAAAGCAGTCTTAGGCACATCTTCTTCTTTCACTCCCATCTGATAATAACCCGATCTCATATCAATCTTTGAGAAAACACCCGCTCCCTTAAGTTGATCAAACAAATTTTCAATACAAGGAAGAGGATATTTGTTCTTTATGATGGCCTTATTAAGCTGTCTGTAATTAATACACAGCCTGAGAGTACCATCTTTCTTTCTTACAAACAAAATTGGCGCTCCCCAAGGAGAAACACTAGGTTTGATAAATCTCTTTTCTAATAATTCTTGTAGCTGAATCTTCAATTCTTTTAACTCTGCAGGTGCCATTCTATAGGGAGTAATGGAGATAGTGACGGTTCCCGGAGCGACATCAATAGAAAACTCTACCTCCCTGTCAGGTGATAAGCCTAGCAGCTCATTAGGAAACACATTCTGAAACTCTCTGACAGTGGGTACTTCTGCTATCTTTGACCCGACTTTCTTCGCCTTCACTACATAACACATATATGCTACACATGCTTTCCTAATAAGTCTTTTAGCAGCTGTAGCAGAGATCACATCAGACAAAAAGTCAGTTCTCATATCCATTATTGTGATTTTTCGATCATCTTGAAGCTTTAAAGTGACCCTCTTTCTTTTGCAATCAATCGTTCCTTAGTGAGTGGATAGCCAATCCATCCCTAAAATCACATCAAACTCGCGAAAGGGTATCGCAATCAAGTTTTCCAAGAAAATATGTACCTGGACACTGATAGGACACTGTCTATAAACCTGATTTACTACCACAATATGCCACAGAGGATTGCTTACCAAGATATTTTGGTCCAAGCATGCCTTTTTTAACCCTTTATCTCAAGCTAAAGCAGCATTAATATAGGAATGTGTGGAGCCGGGATCAATCAAAGCATGCACAGAATTAAATAATAGAAGAAATTTACCTATGATCTCATCTGGAACATCTCCCTCTTCTCTGGCTCTAACAGCATAAGTCTAGCCTGAAGCTCTTCTCTAGCCCTTAGATGTCTATCCAACAGGTTTGGAAGCTGCAGTATGAGGGGCAGATCCCCTACCTCAACCTCTAGGTGCAGAAGACCCCCCAGTACCAGAAGCTGGAGAAGTAATTGAAGCTGTTTGCATAGCCGGGCAGTCTTTAATCCTGTGATCCTTGGACCCACACCTGAAACAGGCTCCTGTCAGAAGTCTACATTTCCCCCGGTGTATCTTGCCATAGTGCTCACAAGCTACTGCTATTCCACTGCCTGTATCCCGAGGTGTACCTGCTGTTGAACCTCTATGACGGGATACATTACCTTGACCTCTGCCTGCTGACATGGGTGACCAGCCCTAAAGTGCTTGAAAACCCCTTTGCTTCTTTCCTTGCCCTCCTTTACCACTAGTCTGTCCCTGTTTCCTCTTCTACTGAAATTGAGACTGTCTGTCAGCTTGTTCTTCTTAAGTAGTTTCTAACTTGATAGCAACTTCAACCATAGCTCTTAAGGTGGGGTACTTCTGAGCTCCAATAATCTGCCTGAGCTTTGTATGTACGCCCCTCTCAAACCTGTGGCACAATTTCTCTTTTGTAGCCTGGCTTTTATCCAGATAAGCGTTCAAGCTCTCAAATTCTCGATCATACTCTGCTACAATCTTGTTCCCTTGCTTTAACATCCAAAAAGCATTATGCATAGCAGCTTTATATTCAGATCCAATATACTTCATTTCAAATTGCTCCACAAAGAACTCCCAATTCAACTAATCTGCTGGAGTATGCCTTCTGACTGAATCCCACCAAATAAATGCAGGACCCCGAAGCAAAGCAACTATACCTTCAAATTTCTCTTTCAGAGGACTGTGAATTATCTCAAACAATCTCTTTATCTTATACAACCACTCTTTAGCTACTGCTAGTGTCAAAGGTTCTCGCCCAGCAAAGTCTTCAGCCCTAAGCTTCTTTAACTGCTCAAGAATAGGTCTCCGCTTAGGTGGAGTTGGTTGAACATGTACTATTATTGGCTGGGGTTGCACTGGAGCTGCGGCTACCTGCAATCATTACTAAATGTAATCAGCCATCAAATTCAGGAAATTCAGCTGAAGAGCAGGTGGTGGTGCAACAGGAGGAGGAGCTTGTTGTGGGGCTTCTTGTTGCCCTACATTACTTGATGCCTCACTTCTGCTGTCACCTGCCTGGTTTCCTTGCTCAGCCGACATTCTTTTCACTGTAAAACAAAGGAGCAATGCACATTAGTTCCAAAACACTTTTTCTCTAAACAATTGGCATGTATATATATAGATAAATCACTTAACAATTCCCACTCCGATCTTAAAATCGCTTAAACCTTTGCTCTGATATCAATTAAATTGTAACACCCTTAACATAAAGACCAAACGAAACAGTACTATTGGTCAAAATTTTTTTTTTCCACCAGAACCTAACATACAACCTTACTTGAGTCTTAAACAATTTCTTAAGTTATATTGCCGAAGACCTATAACTATCCAAAGTTACTATTCATTTTACAAAATTTTGGCAGTATAACGGCTATAAAATGGACTAGCCTCCTGCTAAGCAAACAAGCAAAACACAGCCTCTCAGAGACACCGCAATCAATCAATAATAAATTCTTCAATCACATACCATCATCATTCCATCCATCTCATCACATAAACCACAACAAATAATTTTCTGTACTTATTACATATTTCATCTTTATAAACCAAAATATAGTATTTTACAAATCCACAACTAATAAATATATATATATACATGCCCCAAAAACAAAATAATTATTCAATTTTCTTCTTCCTCCAAATGTGCATTACTGCTCCTGACCTTCTGTACCTGTACGCAGCAAAATCTACGTACTGAGCATAAATTATGTCCAGTGGTGATCAACAATCCTAAAAATTTTCTTGGCTAAAACATTATATTATATATATATATATATTGTTTCATAATAATTAAAAATTCTTAATTTTCTTAATTTTCTTTTAATTGCAATATGCATATAATTATCTTTTAATAATATTTCTTAATACTTAATATACAAACTTTTTAACTTTTCAATTAAGTCCTCCAAATTATACCATAATTATAATTTTGCCATTTTTAACACATTATTACAAAAATACCCTTACCTTTGCATTATTTTACTTTTAAATCATTAAATTACTTACAAATTTCATATTTTACCTTGTTTTAACATTTTTGATGCAAAATTATACTTTTGATCATTTTTGTCTTAAAAAGGTCATTTTTATACCATTAGGTTGCTGAATTACCATTTTACCCTTGTTGTTCATTTCTTTATCAAGTTTACCTTTTAAACCATAATTTTGGTAAAATTATCATTTTACCCCTAAACTTTTAATTTCTTTTATTTAGGTCCTTTTTCACTTTAAACCTTTATTTTCATCTTCTTTTCACTCTTTTAGCTTTATTTTTCAATTAATGCCCCTAGTACAGTATCGACAGAAATATTCATACTGGATATACGGGATGTGGACCCCACAGAACCACAACAGACTGAGAAATGACCCCAATAGACCATTTCTCCACAGACCAGATAACAGATACAGATAATTACTATGGAGATCAATGATCCTACCATAGCAAAGCAAATCATCATAACTTGCACCGCGGTACAGATATCTCTATGGCTAGCTAATTATATTCCGAGCTAATTTTTACTGTCAGACTATTTTCTAAGGGCACAATAGCATTAAACTTAAGCCATTATTCTTTTCTTTTCATACTTTTTATTTCTTGTTCAACTTACTTTCTTTGACAGTCAGCTTTTTCGAACCCTTTTACATAAATTGTGAATTATCTCACCATAATTCACCCTTTTCATTTCTTTTTATTCAAAATTTCACATTTCTTTAATATTTTCATTACTTTTCATTATGCTTAAATTTTTATTCGAACTTTTTACATACTTTGTGAATTACTACATCATATTTCTCCATAATAAATCATTTTCTCACTAAATTATGCCATAATTTCTACTAATTTCATATTTTCACTATTTACATAATCAAAAATTTATCTCAAAAATATTTTAATAATTTTCATAAATTCTACAAAAATTCATACATGTATTATTTCATTTTAAATACCTTTTAAAAACATAATTTCATCAAAATACCTAAAATACACATTATTTTTCTTAATAATTCAATTCGGCCACCAAGGAAATTCTAGCATATATTCACTTAAAAATTCATTTAAGCATTCTAATATAGATAATTAAAATCTACTTGCATCAATATAACATTAATTTAAATTTTACACGTATATATCAAAATTTTTCCTAATTACATAAAGGAAAATTCACGAAAAACTTAGGGAAATAGTAGGATTTATTGGTCACTAACCTTTTCTCTTAGCTTTGGCTTGCCTAACCCTCCTTTTCCTTGCCTTTAACCTTGGAAGCTTGAAGATCCTCTTTATTTCCTACCATGTCCGAATTTATCACCATAAGAAACCTTATTTTTTTGACTTCATTTGCTCAAAATAACTACATAAATGAGCTCTAGACACCCTAATACACCTTTAGATACCAAAAAATTAATTTTACCTCAAGATTTTCATTTACCTCAAATGGATACCTTAAGCTTTCTCCTTATAAATTCCTTGCTTTAATCTCTTAAATTAGAATTTTGAGGCTGGATTACTCATCTAGAGAGATGGAACTAGGGTTAAGATGCTTGAATTCCAAGAGAAATCAAGTAAGATGTGAAGAAATTTGAGAGATAGGGAGAGGGAGGGTGTCTCGGCCAAGAAGGAGGTGAAGAAGGAGCTAAAATCTGCTAAAAATCTACAGATTTCTCTCCCTTTTATACCTCTTCAATTGGGCCAAAGGTTGGGCCTAAACCCAATAAGCCTAACCTAATTACTTAAGGCCCAATTTTCATTTTTCAAAGTCCCAATAAGAAATCTCCAACTTTTCCACTCCAAAATACTTAAATTTTGATTCCATCATTCTTAAAATATCAAAAATAGGTTTCATACAAATTTTTTGCTCAATCGGAGTCCATTTTCTATTCGATTCAATCAAATCGGTTCGATTCGACAACTGTCGAAATCGTCGAAAAATTTATTTCTTTATACCAAAATATTCTACATGAAATTTCATGAAGAATTGCAAAATATGAAAATTTTTGAAATTCATTTGCTATTTTTAATTATTTATGCAAAATCAAGTCACATTTCCTATCAAGGAAATTAATTCGCTACTTTTTTCATATTTTTAACATTTGAAAACCCATTTGACTTTAATTTCACTTCAAATTTTAACTCCGAACTCACCATGACCAATATTTTCTGATGGTCAAATAAAATATTTTTTAGTTTCGGATACTATTCATAGCCCGATAATCCTATTTATCACTGAAATTTACTATTCACGATTAAACCGGTGTTGAGGCCATTACATGTTTTTTCTCTTTTTATAGGGAGAATCGGCACGTTTGCAGGAGATAACTGGAGGAATTTTTCGTTATTTTTGGCTACTAATCCATTTTCGACGATTCTCAAGAAAAATATGAATTAGTAGTAACTGTTCGTAATTGTGGTGGAGCTATTTTCGAAACACATTTTTAATTGAATTGTTGCTCGATTAAAGAGTCCGAATAATTTAAATCTTTGGTCGGTTTATAAAAATTTTCATTGAGTTATGTGCTTGACTAATACTGAATTATTGAATCGATCTATGAGTTCAGTTGTTATCAATTAATAATCTCCAACTTCAAGAAACTGGAATAACAATTTCTAATTTTTTTTAACTCTCCTCTTTCTTTCTCTTATCTCTTGTTGGGTTCTTTTTCTTTTTCAAAAATCACCAACTTCTAAATATTCAAACACAAAAATCCAAAAAATGAAAAATGACAAATAAAAATTAATAGCAAACTCAAATCCATCATAATCTTCGTAGCCTCTATCCTCTTCTTCCTCTCCCTGCTTGTCTCTCCTCATATTCTTCTTCTTCTTCTTCTTTCATAACTTTTGCCTCCATCGAATTGCCACTGCTACAAGAGTGAATAAATTTGAGGTTTGCATGGTTAAAAGTCTTTTTCTTCTTCAAAAATCATCAGTTCCAAAACATTTAGACACAAAAATCCAGAAAGATTAAAAATGGCCAAAAAAAAGAAAATCCAAAAATCTCTCCGCCATCTTCACAACCTCCTCACCATCTTCGCCTTCTTCGCCTTCTTGTGCTATCTCCACAACGTTCTCTTTTTGCGTGTGGAGGATGAGGAAGGGAAGAAGTAGAAGAAGATAGAGAATGCAAAAATAATTTCATTTTTTTAATTTTTTTTAAGTTTTATATCACGTAAGCAATACATAAGCCATTTTTATCTTTTTTTTTTTTATCTTTTATTCTTTTTGCTTATAAGATTTATGATTAGAAGAGAAAAAAGTGATATGTCGCAACGTGATTGGCCACCGTTAGTGAGGTCAACATTCCATTTATTTCAAGAGGAAAAACATACAAAAAAAAAGTGAATTTAGAGGCAAAATGGGCTTTAGTATAGGAGCAAAATTAGTCGCTTTCAATAATTTAGCTAGGAATTTGTAGAATCGAATCAAAATTAAAAATTAAATTGAATAGATTTTGATCAATTTAGTTCAGTTATTTTAATTTTTAGTTCATTCGATTTTGAATCAAAATTAAAAATTAATTTTTTGGGTGGATAACCTAAAAAAAAAAATTAAAAATTGATTTAATTAATTCGATTTTTAAAATTAAAAACTGAAAAAATTGAATCGATCGAAGTTTATTTTAAACTCATCGTTTTGCTTATATGTATATATACATGTTCCTACAGAAATCCCTAAGCATTTTTACCCAAATCCCTAGCCAGTCGCTTCTTGCCCTCGTCTTCGTCTCCCCTTCTTCGATTTTTATCTTTCCTCTTCTTCAATTCTTACCAGAAGATCTATCTTGAGTGGTTTAATCCTGCCGATGCAGGTGCATTCTTCACCTCTTATTCTAAATGTAACTTAATTTTTAATTTTTATTTTTTGAATTTCTTGAAACTACGTATGGTGTTTGCTTAGATGGCGATGGTCGAATTACTGGAAATGACGCGATAAAATTCTTGGCACGTCAAATCTATCTCGGCAGGATCTCAAGCGGTTGTATATGTTTTCTCCTTTTTTAATTTATGTGTCCGGTTCTCATATTTCCATTTTAGGTTACTTTTAACTAAATAGCTATTCTTTTTCCCCCTATTCTTTTGTGGTCAAAGGTGCATGTGGGCAATTGCTGATTCTAAGAAACAAGATTTCTTGGCTTCAATGAGTTCGTCACTTCTATGCAGGTTTTAGTTAGCGATTTCCTTTTTTTGTTGTGATATGACTTTGAACTAAGTGTTATTTGCTGATCGTCTTTGCTTTTGAAATGTAGTTAGTTTCTCTAGCACAAGCAGGCCATCAAATAACAACTGATCTCTTACATAGCAATGGTAGGCTCTTTAGTTTATATCTGGTTGCTCATTACATCTCTGCTGTTTGTTTTATTTATTTTATAGTTTCCAAAGCTCTACAGCTTTTATTTAGTATGGATGTTTACCGCTAATTGATGGACTAAAGCTGATGAATATTTAATTAATTGCGAAATCTCTTTTATTTTAGGAACAAGCTCAGTGTGATAATTTTAGGACCGAAGACATTTAATTTAGAAATCATGAACTTTTATGTTTCCTTTATCGATAACTTCTGCTTGAGGAACTCTTGTTGTGTTCTTTTACTTGAATTTCTTCTGAAAAAAATTTGCTATTTGATACCTGTTGCATTGGGAAGACGGGTGACGTAGTGGTGGTAGTATCGTTATCAGGAGCCCATATGATCTGTGAGTTTTATTGAAGAATAGATTAGAGAAGCTTATGCTGATAATTCTTAAACTTCATTAGATACATTTAGATTGCATTGGCCCTGCAGATGGCTGCTTTTGCTATTTTTTTAATATTTTTTTATTGAAAAAAAAGGGATTTAGTCACTCTTTGGTGAAATTAAACTCGACACCCTTAAATAAAATAAAAACAATACTTTAACTATGGAAGGCGTAGATGCATTGCTTGCTGTAAGTGTCCTATTAATTTTTGTTAAATTAAACTCTAATTTCTATTCATTACCTTTTGTTGTTGTTCTTAGTGTGCATTTACTTGTAGAAAATAGTTTTCTGTTTTCTATTTTCTTAGAAAATTGGAGTATTTATTTTCCGTAAAAAATTTAAAAAACGTATTTATTTATCAATAAATAGAAAACTGGAGCGTTTATTTGTGTGTGTATATATATATGCACACGTGTATATATATATATATGTGTGTGTGTGTGTGTATGTATATGTACATGTATATGTATGTGCATACATACATATGTATATGTATATGTATATGTATATGCATATGTATGTGAATATATGCACATACATACACATGTATTTATGAATACATAAATATGTACATGTATGTGTGTGTATGTATATATATATATACATATCCATATGTATATATATCTATGTACATACATATATATATATACATATGTATGTATGTATGCACATACAAGCACATACAGATACATGTATATGAATATGTATGTGTGTGTATGTGCATATGTATATATATATATGTATATGCATAAATACATATTTATATGTATATGTATGTATATAGATACATAAATACATGCATGCATGTATGTATATTTGTGTATGCATATGTATGTGTATATATGCACATATATATACATACATATACATATCCATATGTACGCATGTATGCATGTACTACATATACATGCACACGCATATGTTTATGTATGTATGCATATACAAAAATTTACATATGCATGTATATGTATATGTATGTATGTACATATATATGTGTGTGTATTAATATTATTTAGAAAATTTGAAAAACATCTTTTATTAGTTTTTTAATTTCTTCTTTATTTTGAAAAATTAAAAAATTTATTTTCTGTTTTTTATTTTAGAAAACTGATAAAAATAAACATGATATCTATTTTCTATTTTCTGTGAAAAATTTTTTTAAAAAATTGAAGCAGTTTTCTTTAAGTAAACATGTCCTTAATATTTGAATTTAATTCCTGGCAGAAGAAGAAGCTGTCTTCAAAATATAGCGAGCCTGATGTAAATGGTAATAATTGCTCGTGACAATTTTTATTGATATTTTCTTTTGTAATTTTTATTCAGTGGACATCAATCTTGCAGGTGGTACACTAAATATACTATTTTAGCTGAAGATTTGAAACAACATCATGAAGAGTCACACGATTGTTTATAGTTGGAGTTAGCAGCTTCACATTGGAAATGCAGGGTGAGGAAAGTGTAGGACCAAAATGAGAAAAATCAATCCAAGCTATGTTGTTGTATTAATTTAAATGCATGATTTTTTTTAATCGGAGGATATTGAATGCTTTTTTAATTTTGAGTTGTAAAATTTTTTAATTTATATTTCTTAGTGTAATTTTTAAATTATGTTGTATGTATTTTTAATTGATTTTATTTGTTGGATATATAAGCCTATTTAGGTTAAAAGTTTAATTAAAAAAATTCAAATATAATTCAGAATCGGTTGAACCGAACCAATTAAAATTATTTCGGTTTATTCGATTCTACAAAATTTAATTTCGATTTGATACTTATATTTTTTAAAGTTCAATTTTCGGTCCAATCGGCTTGGTTCAAAATCGAACCAAACCGACTATTTTCACATCCCTAAATTCACGGATAAAAATTCGCCTTATCCTATAAAACAAACAAGTTGTTTTGGTTGATTGAAGACCATACAACATTCCAGCCAGTTGCTCCTTTCTGTCTTCTCTTTCACCAACGAGTGGTTTATATCATCTTCCATTTGAATGCCATTTCGAACTTATCTTACTGCACAAAGAAAATGGAGTCCACAATAGGCTCATTAAAATATTGTCGAACAAGTGAACTAAAAGCTTTTGATGAAACAAAAACTGGAGTTAAAGGGCTCGTTGATGCTGGAATTAAGGAAATCCCTCGTATTTTCCATCATCCACCACATGAAATTGATAAGATTCCGCAAACTCTTGATGCCAAGCTGAGTTTTCCTGTGATTGATCTTGACGGTGTCAATAAAAATTCAGCTTTGAGGAAAGAGATTGTTGACAAAGTAAAGAAGGCATCAGAAACTTGGGGATTTTTCCAAACAATCAATCATGGGATTCCAATGAATATTCTGGAGGAAATGAAGAAAGGAGTAAGAAGATTTCATGAGCAAGATGCAAATCTGAAAAGAGAATTCTACACACGCGATATCACTAATAAAAAAGTTGTATATAATAGCAACTTTGATTTGTATAGTGCCCCATCAACTAATTGGAGAGATACAATCATCTTCGATATGACTCCTGATCCTCCTCACCCACATGAATTGCCCGCTCCATGCAGGTCCGAAATCTCTACCTAAGTTTGTTTGGTTTAGCAAATTCCATCAATTCATAGCCTTTTCAATTTTATTAGCTGATTCGAGCAATTGATAGCTTTTTCAATTGATATCCTACCAAAGGTTTAATCCTATTAATTGTTTATGTAATATTTTTTTTCCTAATTACGCAGAGACATAGCAATGGAGTACTCAAAGGAAATAGAAAAATTGGGAGATTTACTATTCCAATTACTATCAGAAGCTCTAAGTCTGAAGCCAAACTACTTGAAAGACATAGGTTGTGCAGAAGGGCTTGTTGTTCTATGCCATTACTATCCAGTATGCCCACAGCCAGAATTAACGTTAGGCACAAGCAAACATTCTGATAAGGGCTTCCTCACTGTTCTTCTGCAAGATCATATTGGTGGTCTTCAAGTTCTTCATCAGAATCAATGGATTGATGTCCCTCCCACGCCTGGAGCTCTAGTTGTTAACATTGGAGATCTTCTACAGGTAACTCTACGAATTTCTGTTTCTGTCCAAAGCCACTTCTTTTAGTCTTAGTGCTAAAATTGGTATTGCTGATTGATTTCAGCTGATAACAAATGATGGGTTCATAAGTGCGGAGCATAGGGTGCTGGCAAACCGTGAAGGACCAAGAGTATCTGTAGCTTGCTTTATTAGCACAGATCTTAAACCAAGACCAAGACTTTATAGACCAATAGAGGAATTGTTGTCTGAAGATAATCCTCCAAAGTACAGGGAAACCACTGTCAAAGAATACGTTACGTACTTCAATGCCAAAGGCCTTGATGGCACTTCTGCTCTGCTGCATTTCAAGCTCTAATTTTGCTTTTGAGATCCATAATTTTTAATGAAAAGAAACGTTACATTATTATGAATCCTCATGGGACTCAGTAGAATTACTTGCGTATTTTCAATTAGAGAAAAGTATTTATTGAAAATTTCCTTTTATTTTTCCAGTAAAAGTACCATATATGACACCCAAATAATCCTTTTTATTTTTATATTTTCAGATGCTAGTGCTCCAATTGTCACATTTGGGGGATTAAAACGAGTAAAGGTTGATCCCAAGCTTTGAATTTGTGGGATATTAATCTCATAGACCTGCCACCTTTACAAATTAGTCGCTCATATCTAAGGTTATGAAAGAACATAAGGCTAAGAAAAGGGTCCAAATTATATCTAACAATTGAAAATCTAAACTTGTTCAGAATCATTTATAGTATAAAGGATTGAAACATTTGTATGCTTCTTACACCACCAAAGTTAGACGATCAGGTAAAAATTGTGAAATCAGCTTTTCCAACATGATATTTTACCACGGCTTCAATCCACCAGTACCTATGGATGGTAACACTAAGAAGATTATACTGCAGGACGAGAAATGATCGAAATGGCCCATGAATTAGGAAAACCGTACCTCCAAAATGGACCGACTAACTGGGCTTGGGACTTTTTGGGCTCCGAATTATGTAACTATATCCAAAAGAAAAATTGTCACCGTCAGTGATGGATGATCTTGAACAAGAAGCATTCCCTGCAAAAATTAATAAATTATTCCGTTCTGTCTATTTTCTTGCTTCTCAATTCTCCTGCCACTGCACTGGATGTCATCTTCGAAATTTCCGACGCTAATTCCGATATTCATGCTGCACTGGAACCCCATTAGCTATAGTTTCTCAACGAGGTATAGTTTGTCTGGAAGTTTGTTGCTTTATAACTATTTCTCTTATATTTTCCTGATTTACAATTGCATGTAAATTCTAAATTGTTAATTCGAATTAAAATTCATCTGTTTTTCACTCTTTGTTCTTTATCTTACAAAGATTGTATTATATGATCATAGCGTCTCACGGATGTAATTTACATTTAAATTGGACAAAAACAGTAACATTCATGTTTATGTCATCCAAAAATGTGATTTCCCTCTGTAATTTTGGATTGATGTAGGAAATTTCCTCACTACTTTTTCAAAATACGTTGTAAATTGTTAGCTGCGGCCAGAAACAGAAAAGAACGAGAACCATTTCATTTCCTAGGAACTAGGCTGCAATTGACAATTATGCCAACGTAGATTATACTAACACTGATAGTACAAGGTAAATGCTGGAATTTTCTTCGAAATTTCCTATATTTGAAGAGCTATACTATAAATTCTGTGCAAGTATGCTTCCATCACTTAACTCTCGCTGAGCAGTTATTTGCAAATTTCTCTGCAAAGTTAATAGCAGTGGACGGGGTCGTATCATATCTTGTAAGTGAGGGTTCTAAACTTGGCTTAAGCTTTCCCAAATCATTTTATTTTTGGCATGCAGTAGTTGCTCACGCCTAAGATTTAACACTGCTATGCATTCAAGTGAATAGTTGCTCGTAGCTGTTAATTTGGGCCAGAAAGTTCACCGGCATAGAAAAAATGGAATTATTTTTGCTATAATTGGGTTTAAATATGATTTTTAAGAAGTAAATTCAGAATTAATTATTTTGAATGTATATGCATTCATTTTTTTATTACTCCTCTTTTCTTCTGTCCTTCAATTATGTGTATATATGTATCCTGAAACTTAATGCATAATGGGAATTTTGGAAGGCATTCAATCATATTTGTTCCTAACCAATCTGATTTACACGTCAACACAAACGTTAATGTTTAATGGTTTGCAGGTACGAAGACTGAAATAATATACCATCTTAATGGTGTTCACTGAGGCGAAACAAGCATTGCTTTCTGGATTAGTGGATTCCATCCCTCAAACAAATAATGCATATGCGCACAAGCTAAGAAGTTATCTCAATGTCAAGAGTTTTCTCCTATTAGCAGGCCATATTCCTATGAATTTTGGCAGCAAGGTGTCACTTACTCTTCCCGAGTCTGTTTCCAGAAAACTCCACATTAGTGTTAGGAACTTGGCTGTGTTTTTGGCTGTCTATTTACTTGCTGTCACCTTATGCTTCAGCTTTGTCCTGGATGATATTAAAGGGAAGAAATCAAATCCAGTTATTGATGCTTTATATTTATGTGTTGTGACTATGACCACAGTAGGTTATGGGGACCTAGTGCCTGATACTACCTTTGTGAAGGTACTTTGCTGTATATTTGTTTTCACGGGGATGGGTCTTGTGGGATTAATTATGAGCAAAGCTGCAGACTACCTGGTGGAGAAGCAGGAGAAATTGCTTATTGAATCCCTCAGTAAGCCTCAAAACAACATTCCGTTCAAGTTAATGAAAAAGGAGACCGAATGCAGTGGAGTGAGATACAAGTGCCTTCTGGCAATGGGCATTCTTTCAGGGTTAATGATGGTTGCGACTATGTTCTTATATTCAATTGAAGACATGGATATGATTGATGCATTCTATTGTGTGTGTACAACCATTACAACCCTAGGGTATGGGGATAAGAGCTTCTCAACTAAAGGAGGGCGACTATTCGCTACATTATGGATTTTGATTAGTACCTCTGGTTTGGGTCAGTTGCTCATGTATGTCTCTGAGCTTTTCACTGAAAGCAGACAAAGAGCACTTGTTGATTGGATT
Organism: Excoecaria agallocha; assembly: GCA_037975025.1. NCBI lineage: Eukaryota > Viridiplantae > Streptophyta > Magnoliopsida > Malpighiales > Euphorbiaceae > Excoecaria > Excoecaria agallocha. The sequence continues at coordinate 105,908,647 of CM075808.1, read as the reverse complement.
CTTACCAGGGGGATCACCGATTTTGACCTGAAGACAACTGAAATCGATAACAGAGTTACCGAGTGAGTTAACTGTGCATTAGTTGGAAAACTAGTTCATGCTAATTCAAGTCAAATTACTTATAAGTTTATTTATTACGTTAATTGTTGTTCATTTTTTTTTGTTGTTGTACTGATTCATTAGAGATTGCAGGGCCGCTGAGTTTGCTGTAAATAAGCTCAAAGAGATGGGGAAGATTAGCCAAGAAGATATATCTAGTTTGATGAAAGAGTTTGAGGATCTTGATGTCCATAAATCTGGGTTCTTGTATGCATCTGATTTGGTGTTCTGTCAAACAACTCAAACAGAGAGGTGATTTTTGCCTTCAGGAGCTGGCTTTTGGCTTTGTATAATTGTATCAAATTGATGTAAGGGCTATTTTTCTGAGTTTGTCTCTTAAATTAGAATTATTATATTGATGTGTCTTCCATATCAGGGTGAATTATTATATTGATGTGTCTTCCATATCAGGGTGCTTTTAGTTGTTAGTTCTGTACATTTTAATTAATAATTAGCGAGAATTTCCGTCTAAATATACCTGCTGGTGAGTTATGTTCAATTATTCATTTTATCTGAAAGATTTCATAGGGCAAATTATCAGATAAAGGTTCCTGCCAAAATGCCTTGTAAGAATATATATATATTTTTTTGGAAAAAAAGATTGAAAGCAACCTTTCATGCCAATTCATTCTGGAATGTTTAAGATGTCAACTCTCTAACTCCAGTTAAGATTAATTTTCTAGATTTTAATATGGGGTAATTAATCATATAATTGGTTCTGTAAATGCCATATCCAATTTTTGGTGAGATTAGCTGATCTGATTGCACGAGTTCCATCACTGACCCAGCGGCTTTCAACTTCATTCAAGAGGCAACTGCTTTTGTCCAAGTCAATGGTGGGCGCAATCAATTTGCTTATCTGCCTTCTTTTTAGCTTGTCCTATTCTGCATTGGTAGATTTACAGCCATACATAAACCCATTAAAAAGAAACAGAACAGTTCAGACAACTTGCTCTATTATATAAACAGACAAACATTGAAACAGCTTTCCGGGATGGTCTGTTTGTCCTTTTGACTTTAGATCAAGCTTTTATAATTCACTGAAAAGTATCTCTTTTGTATATATAAAACACACGCACACACAGACACACTGTATATCTATTGAAGAGCCTTCGAAGGTTAGCAAGCAAATAATGAACTTGACCATCCACCCCGATGATCGGCGAATCAGTGAACTAAAAGCTTTTGACGAGACCAAGGGCGGTGTGAAAGGACTTGTTGATCACTAAGCTCCCTTACTTTTTTCATCGACCATTGGATGACACAAAGAAGAATTTGCTTGATACAGATGATGCCAATCTCAGATTTCCTGTCATCAATCTCCAAGCTGTGGATAGAGATCCATTTCTTCGCAAGGAGATAGTTGACGAAGTCCGGAATGCCTCTGAGACTTGGGGATTCTTTCAAGTGATCAATCATGGGATTCCTGTCAATGTCTTGGAGGAGATGAATAATGGAATTGGTAGATTTTATGAGCAAGATATAGAGATGAAGAAGGAATTTTATACTCGTGATTATACAAGAAAAGTTGTGTATAATAGCAATTTTGATTTGTATACTGCAAATGCGGCCAATTGGAGAGACACCATTTTCTTCCTCATGGCTCCTGATCTTCCCAAGCCTGAAGAGCTACCTGCCATATGCAGGTAATTGAAGAGCAATCATTTTTCTTCTTTATTATATTTCATTTGCTTTGCGATAAGAATTCCTGAATAGAAATTATTTATTTTGCAGAGATATATTAAATGAGTACTGTAAGGAAGTAATGAAATTGGGAAACTTGGTGCTGGAGTTGCTGTCAGAGGCACTTGGCTTGAAGACAAACCACTTGAAAGTCATGGATTGTGGAGAAGGGCTTGCTGTTCTATGCCATTACTATCCGGCATGCCCCGAGCCAGAATTAACCTTAGTCACAAGCAATCATACTGATAATGACTTCCTTACTGTGCTTCTACAAGATCATATTGGCGGACTCCAAGTTCTCCATCACGATCAATGGATTGATGTTCCTCCGATACCAGGTGCTTTAGTGGTTAATATTGGAGACCTTCTGCAGGCAAGAAACAATTACTAGCAAAAACTCCATTTTTTTTTTTTGAAAAATTTCTGGCTGTGGCTTAACTTGTATATCTTGCATCTTTCAGCTCATAACAAATGATAAGTTCGTAAGTGTGGAGCACAGGGTGCTGGCTAACCGTGTAGGACCAAGAGTATCTGTGGCTTGCTTTTTCAGCACTTCTGTGATGCCAAAATCAAGACTTTATGGACCTATTAAGGAGTTGTTATCAGAAGATAATCCTACCAAAGGGAAACTACTGTGACAGAATATGTTCTCTACTCTAATGGAAAAGGCCTTGATGGCACTTCTCCTCTGCTGCATTGTAAGCTGTGAAACTTGGAATGGGAAACAGGCTTTCATATGATGCAAGGTCTTGTAACCTTTGCGGCACTAAATAATTGCAAATGTATTTGTACCCCTAAAATGCTACCAGAAAAACAAAAATTCCTATATATATATATTTTTTTGAACATTAGTAGTCTTTAAATTTATGACCAATCTAATGATATACAGCAATATGTATATATCGAAATATAACTACAATAACTACTCAGTATCGATGGCAGTTTAACATAAGGTTGATTCTTGCATAGATTTACATACCCAATTTGGGTAAGTAATGTCTCTGTGAAATGGTTATTCACAATTAATTTCTAATTTGAATGTGTTTCCATTGATCACACTTGCTGGACTAATTGTTGTCTACAGAGGAATTTTGAGGAATTTTCCTTCACAAATGACAGACAAATAGACCAAGTACATGTGGCAAAGCAAATAGAAGTATACAGTTCAACAAATCCACCAAAAGAAAAATCATTTTGGAAGTTTCCAATCATATGCATCGGGCTAATAAGATCACAAGAAGACAATTCTAAACCACAGATTCCTCACTATCTCCTCTTCTTCATAACAAAAGTCGACCTAGTATTTGTTGCCGCAGTAATCACGGAAGAACAAGAAAATCAGATGGGAACTGAATCGAATTATGATAGAAAAAGTGAGTTAAAAGCTTTTGATGATACAAAATCAGGTGTTAAGGGACTCGCTGATGCTGGAGTAACAAAGATTCCGCGTATATTCAAGAGCCAAAACTTCGACTTCAATGAAAAATCAGCAGCTGGTAGCTTGCAACAGAACATACCCATCATAGACCTCAAAGGGATCGATGGAGATTCAAGTTTACTTTCAGAGGTAATTGACAAAGTTAGAAATTCATGTGAGAAGTGGGGTTTCTTTCAGCTGATCAATCATGGAATTCCAAATAATGTTTTGGATGATTTAGTTGATGGTGTTAGAAGATTCCATGAGCAAGATACTCAAGTCAAGAAACAATATTACACTCGTGATTTCACTAATAAAAAGGTGATTTACATGTCAAATTTCGATCTTTATCAATCTGCATCAGCTAATTGGAGGGATACACTTACTTGTAAGATGGGTCCTCATCCTCCCACACCTCAAGAATTGCCTCAAGTTTGCAGGTACGCCAAAATGATTTTTCTTGCCTCCATTGGGTGGATAAAAAAAATTGACTTACCAATCCATGAAATTGCAGGGATATAATGAATGAGTACACATACCAAGTGATGAAATTGGGAGAGAAACTATCTGAATTAATATCACAGGCCTTGGGGCTTAATCCACGACATCTAAAAGAAATGGGTTGTGTTAAGAGTTTGTTACTGGTGTCTCACTATTATCCACCATGTCCTGAGCCAGAGTTAACCATGGGCACTACAAGTCATACTGATAGTGACTTTTTCACTATACTTGTACAAGACCAAATAGGTGGCCTTCAAGTTCTGCATCAGGATCAATGGGTAGATGTTCCTCCTTTGCCTGGAGCTGTAGTTGTAAATGTTGGAGATCTTCTGCAGGTACATAAAATTATAGTATACTACTTGGAGAGTAATAGTTACAATTTTGTCCTGTTAAAATAACTTCGATATTTTTCTTGTTTGTGCAGCTAATCTCTAATGACAAGTTAATTAGTGTTTTTCATAGAGTGATAGCTAAGAAAATTGGCCCAAGAATTTCAGTTGCAGGTTTCTTTAGGCCAGAAATTCAGACAGAAGTCTATGGACCAATTAAGGAATTGTTGTCGCATGAAAATCCTCCAATTTACAGAGAAACAAAGGTAGAAGAGTATATGAGAACCTACATAAACAAAGGCCTTGATGGCACATCTCCACTCAAACATTTCAAGTTGTAAGAACCTGACTAGGAATTGGAATATCTGGCTATGCTTGTTGAAAATTTTCATTACCATCTTGATTATGAAAACTTGTAACATGCTTCCATTAATTAAGAATTGCTGGTTATGTTTACCTAGAGCATGTTGATCACATCTTCTTAATATAAAAAGGGTTAAGGGTAATTTTCTTTTGCTCCCAATTGAAGTTGCAAAAAAAAAAAAAAAAAAGAGGATGACGTGTGAACTAGGGAGGACGCCAAAACATTCAAGACATGCAAGATGCATAGTTAGGGAAAAGAAAACAAAAAGGGAAAAAAAAATGTGTTCTTCTCTCTCTTGAATACGGTTTCATCTTCATTACCTTTTCATAGAATTTCTTCAAGCCAAGTTAATTGAAGATAAGAGTAGCATGGCATGGGAATCATGTCGAGGAAGAGAGACAAAGGAAAGAACTAAATTAATAGTTGATTAAGCTACAAATCAAGACAAGGGTAAAGGCAAAGCCAAGGGTGAAGATGTCTAGACTTGAATTGTGAAGCATCAAAGGTTAGGGAAAATTCTTAATAATTATTGTGCGTTGTTTGCGTTGATGTATGCTTGAGTAATGAAGTTTGTTGGGTTTAAACTTTAGAAATAACCTTGGCTAGTGATGTGTAGTGAAGCTGTATTAGCTAAACAACTTGCTTTATTTTGGCTGTAAATCACTCTCTATAACTCAGAATAAAGTGATTCTTGTTTCTAATTGTTAGGACCGCCAAACATCCCCTCAACTCCACATTCGTATGATATTATCCGCTTTGAGCCAAGTCCGCACGGATTTGCTTTTGGACACCTCCCAAAAGGCCTCATACTAATGAAATTAGGTGGACACACTTATATTCAAGGTGTTTCTCCCTTAATTTTTTCAATGTGGGATGTGGGACTTGGGTTGTACCCCAACAATCCTCCCCTCAAACCAAGGACCACACAACACGTGACCTCTCCTCTAACGATAATCCATTTGATTTGTTGAATCATCTTGCACCGCCGTTATCAACCAACGGGACACGTCGCCTGGCTACCACAATACCAGAAAGACTTTTGACACAAGACACCTAACACGAATCTCCAATCGCGAGGACGTACCGAGGGCCTCCCACAGCTTATGTCCTCTCCTCAAGTGATAATCCATTTGATCCGTTAAATCATCTTGCACCGCCGTTATCAACCAACGGGACACACCGCCTGGCCACCACAATACCAGGAAGACTTTCGACACAAGGCACTGAACACGAATCGCCAATCGCGATGTTGTACCGAGGATCTTTCCACATAACGCAGTCCACCTTGGCTCCATCTCTGAACCTGGTCTCTGATATCAATTGTTGGGACCGCCAAACGTCCCCCTCAACTCCACATTAGTATGGTATTGTCCGCTTTGAACCAAGCCTGCATGGATTTATTTTTGGGTTCCTCCCAAAAGGCCTCATACTAATAGAGTTAGGTGGACACACTTATATTCAAGGTGTTTCTCCCTTAATTTTTCAATGTGGGATGTGAGACTTGGGTTGTACCCCAACACTAATTCTGTTCCTCACATGCTTAAAAGTAGTTTCCAAGATAGGACTTTGAATCTGTCCAGAATTGATAACTGGGAAATCATTAGAACGGTCGATGGTATTTAGGACATAAGTCGCTCTCTTGAACTCAGATTTAGGTGATTTTCATGGTCTAGTTGCACTTGTATTTCGGTTTGAGGGATTTGATGAACAAAGTTTATTGCTAGTAACTTAGTTACATGACTTTATTGTGTTCTCTTGACTGGATGAATTTTTAAGGCGGTAAAATTTTGCTTTATATATTCTTGTCTTGAGTTTAAAAGGCATGAATTATAATTTCCAATTTCTAATTGACTTAGTTTTTGTGACATGTTAGTGCAATCCTTTTATGTGGAATGTCCATGAGTTGGCATATGAATTAAGCTTGTTTAAAAGAATGGTGTCGATGCTTTGGCAATAAAGTGTTGATTAGCGAGTTAGCCCGAAAATATTTGTACTATGTCATAGCTGTGTATAGATAGGTATACCTATTAGAAATACAGTATTGCAACTGCCCTATTGATACTTAATCAATTTCTATTGTACATGTTTTGGTACCATTTTTGGTATCCCTTGTTTTAGTTGACTTGAGATTATAAGTCTCCCCTATTTGATATTAATTCTTCAGGATCCCTTTTTTGATACCAATTAGTATCTCCCGTTGCCGTTATCCACCCCTCATACACATCAATTGAGGCACTATTGAGCTTCTTGAAGTGTTCTTTATTAATCTATTATTTTCCATGATAAAACTTGGTATTTCGTGCTTGACTAGAACAAGATATTAAAGTAGTTACAAATGGTACTGAATGTAGTAATTTCTTGATACTAGCAATAGCAAGATCTACAAGGTTTTGTTCCCTCAACTGGATAAGTAGGTAGCTTGAGATTTGGTATCTCAAGTCCGAATCAAATAAAAATAAGAATATTATGTTAGTGAGACATACTAGATGGGCTTGAAAGCAAGAAATAAGGGCTATGTAAATAAGAAAGTTTTAAGAATTAGGAATATTTTTATATTTATGCTTTTGCACAATTTTCTGCTTTTGGTTTATATATAAAGTTTTTTAGGACATAATTAAGTATAGTATCTTTACTATAGTTTAGCTAATTAGTGAAATGAAAAACAATTCATATATAGTTGAATAGAATATGTTGTAGGATAGTTATTCTTCTGCCATGACATGAGAAGCACAGTAGTACTTGATTATGCATGTGAACCGTGTGATAACTTGTTTAGTTTAAGAATATGATCAGTTCTAAATTATTCACAAGTTGATAGTGTAGTTTTGACACTTTCCCTACTTGTGGTATGGTGTTGTATCTGTACCCTTAACAAGGGTGTTGTAGTCTTTGCCCTTAAATATATTTAAATGCTTAGTTTATGCAACTAAAAATATGATTCATTTTTATAATTTTATGCGTCTATTATTTAATCCATGTATGTAAATATTGATTTGTTATGACCATTTAATATTTTTAGTGGTAAAAATTGATAATTTTGGTATTTTTAGTAGCATAAATTGATCATTTTAATATTTTTAGGGTAAAAATTGATCATTTTAATTTTTTTTAGCGATAAAAAACTAACCACTTTAATACTTCTACGGGTAAAAACCGACAATTAATGTTAATATTTTACGACTAGAAGAAAACTATGGGAACAAAAATTGCCCTCAATCAATATAAAAATTCAGCCTTGGTTTAAGAAAAATCTCATTTAACAAAACGGGCTAACATCCCAATCTACTATGTTGCATTTGTCACCTTATGAGTCTAGTCCCTAGCCACTCGTTGACTATGGGGTCGATTTGTGGCTGCTATTGTATATTCAAAAATCCGGTTTCGCTTTTTCTCGTCTCCTCTTCGTTCTTTTCAACTTCAGATAATGGAGGATACAAATTCAATCACAGTTGAAGCTGATCACTCTGTGCCTACTGATGACCGGAAGCGCCAACTAAAGGCTTTCGATGATGCAAAATCCGGCGTCAAAGGCCTTTTAGATGCCGGAATTACAAAGATTCCCGACATATTCATCCAAGACCATTCTAAGATCAACCAAACCTCAAGTTTAGCTAACCACAACCAAGCCATATCCATACCTGTAATAAACTTGGAGAAATTGGACAGAGATGCAAGCCAACGGGGTAAGATAATTGGGCAAATCGGAGATGCTTGCAAGAAATGGGGATTTTTCCAGGTTATTAATCATGGCATTGAAGTGAATATTTTGGATGAGATGATCGATGGGGTAAAAAAATTCCATGAACAAGATAGTGAATTGAAGAAAGAGTTTTATTCAAGAGATCGAACCAAATTGGTGTATTATAATTCCAATTTCGATCTTTATAGTAAACCAACTGCTAATTGGAGGGATACCTTATATTGCAACATGGCTCCTCACTCGCCAAATCCAGAAGATTTGCCTGATGTGTGCAGGTAATTAATTATAATAGCTGCCATCTTAATTTTTTTAAATTCTCTCTTTTCTATGATTTTGATCTGGTTTGGCAGAAATATAGTGTTGGAATACTCGAACAAGGTAAAAGAATTAGAAGAGAAACTACTTAGATTGGTGTCGGAAGCTTTGGGGTTGAATCCTAATTACCTTAAAGACAATGGTTTCGCAAATGGACTACTGTTTGTGTGTCATTATTATCCAGCTTGTCCTGAACCAGATTTGACAATGGGAATTTCTAGCCATTCTGATAATAGCTTGCTTACGGTACTTCTACAAGACCAAATTGGTGGCCTTCAAGTCCTCTACCAAAATCAATGGGTTGATGTTACCCCAACTCCTGGAGCTCTTGTCATAAACCTCGGAGATCTTTTACAGGTATATATGTTCCCAAAATGTTTTGGAATTTAACTGTGACATGTAATTGGTTAATTATTGTTGTTTTTGTTTTAATTTGCAGTTGATTTCCAATGGCAAGTTCAAAAGCTCCCAACACAGAGTCATAGCAAAAAGTTTAGGCCCAAGAATTTCAGTGGCAGGTTTTTTCAGGCCCCATGAATCTCCTGAGGATAGCTCAAGAGTATATGGGCCAATTAAGGAGTTGGTATCAGAAGACAATCCCCCAATTTACAGAGAAACTTATTTCAAGGACTATATGTCACGCTACTTTCAGAAAGGGCTTGATGGAATTTCTGCCTTAGAATATCTCAAGTTGTAATTTTTAATATTTTTGTTGCATTCTCCATTATTGTCTTTGATGGTAAAATTTTTAGTTGCAGATTTATATTTAAAAATTTATATTTTTATGTGGTTCATTGATGTTAATTGACTCATTAATCAAATTGGCTGTTAGTTGAATAGTGATTAAACAACTACTGATTATGGTTTTTAAATTAGTTGTGAACAAAAGCGGGCAAGTCGCAATGACATGATATTTCGCAAACCTGCACCCGCTTGTGAGTTTAGGCCACGTTTGTTTTCCTGTATAATATACAGGACTATATAAAATAATACCCTCTTATACAATAAAAGGTGTTTGGCTAATTTTTTTAAAAAATAATCCCTGAATTATCTAATACATAACTGAATTTTTATCTCATGTCCACTGGATTATTTAATACACCACTCCCATATGGATTTATTTAATACCTAAAACACTATATTAATATAAAATACTTCCCTTAACAATCAACGGCATTGCTCTCACCATCGGAATCGCCAGACCACCGATCGTGCTCTTGTCGCCAACCAACGTTTTTGTTTTTCGGTGAGTTTATTCCTTTTTGTTCGTTTTCTCTCTCTATTTTATCTCTGTTCTAAGTTCTTGATTGTTACTTATTTTCTTCTTTATTGGTATATGTCTCCTGGTATAAGTTAAACGTTGAACTTTAGTTTAGGTTCTTGAAATCTGTTCACAGTCGTATAATTGGTTGCCTGGCCTAGGAAAGAAATAATGTGTTAGATGATAATGAGATGGCATGCAAAAACAGATCAAAAGACCGCAGATCCATATAAAATTCGCAAAGATTTACCAAAATCATTGGATCCATCGAATTGCATCATATTCTACCTAGTTGCGAGCGGCAACCTCTGGAGTTAATCTTTTGTTCCTTGTGATCTCCAATACTCCCACTTTAGTTGGACAGGAGATGCCCATCATTCCCAACTTGCTCTCTAAGTACTTGCTTTGCTTTTTAATTAGCTTTCTTTTTCTCTATGTGTTAAAGTTGGGATTTTTGTTGTTCTAGCTTTACTTGACTTTGTTGATTTTATTTCCTATTTTTAAGTAATATCTAATCTATTGGATATTACCGAGATTTTTTAATTTCTGTTCATTTTGGATTTACTATAGGATATTACTCGATGATTTTATGGATTTGTTGGAATTTAAGTTCGGTTCTGGTATATTAACATTTACATTTATAGGATTAAGGTGTCATACTGTTGATGTCATTGGGCTTTGGTATGTGGTGTTCCTTCTTGTTTAGGCTTTTTGATTTGTGGTGTTCCTTGTCGTTTTAGTCGTTATCCTTTTCAGAAGCATATCTCACCTCTTATCAAATTTGAACCAGGTACCCTCTGATTTTCGTTCTCGCTATTCAATCCCTTTTATTCTCTCAAAAAACTTTAATTTGGATTTCGAGCGTGGTATTACGATGGGTAATATCAAATTTAGAAACCCTAATTCCATGCCATTTCGTGGCTTTTCCGTGGTTTCTGACCGTTTGTCCTATTCCATGGATTAAAAAAGGATGTTTTTGTTCGAGTTAATGGATTCGTCTGGTTTCTTTCAATTTTATTATTTTTTTAGTTGGCTGCTATTATCTTATAGTTTTAAGATATTAAACTTTTGAACTAAAATTCTTAATGCATTGTCTTTGTTATCCTTGCATAGAGAAAATTTTCCCTCTTTTTGTTTCCTTAATAACTAGATTTTCGTTGCTCTATTTAGTTTCTTCAATTTTTTATTTCTTCTGCTCGTATAGCTGATTGAGCTGTGATTTCTCATTTTAAATCCCTGAAAGACGTTTTTTTTTTCTTTTTTGTGTGATTGCAGTGTAGTTTTATTTCGTATTATTGGCCTCCTGTGGTTTAACGCATGGCGACTTTTGAGGAAAAAGTTTCTTTCACTTCACTTTTTGAGGAAAAACGGGAGATAAATATGTACCCTCATTTTGATGACTATAGCAATCCTGTATGGTCTCCCATAAAAGCTGTGACTGTGCATCAGTCAGGATCAAAGTCTGCGAAAGAAGATTATTCTTTCGAGTTTCCATTTGTTAATATGTCATTGGATTTTTTCGCTGGGCTGGTTTTCAGCTTCACGATAATCATAGCCTTTATGCTTGGAATCTTGTTGTTGATCTTTTAGGTAAGAATTGTTTATTTGATGCTATGTGGGATGCAATTAAGTCTATGAAACGAGAAGGGTCGGTTTCTTTGGCCACGTTTGCCTTTGTTTTTGGTAGTTATGTTATTGCTGGTAGAGTTCAAGAAGCTATTTTGACTTTTGAGGTTATGGATCAATATGGGTGTAGTTGTGATTGTTGGCCCAAGGCTACATCTAAATTTTGATGATAATCAAACCTTAAATAAACTCTATTAAGAAATCTGTTCTAAGCTATATTTTGCAGGCAATTCTATTTATCCTTATGATGCAAATTGTCAAGAATGAAGATTAAGGAATGGATTCTTGAAGATCAAGTTGAAGTTTGTTTTAGTTTAAAGAAAGTTAGGGTATAAAAATATAAGATCAAATTGAGGATCAAATTGTCATTCATACATACATATCCTAAGTTTTAAAATTGCATAAAAATGTTTTTAAGTCATAAATCTTATTTTTAGTTAAAACTGGTTTCCTTCAGAAATTGCTTTAGAAATTGGTCCGTCGGAATTTACATTAGAAATTGGATTAGAAATCTGAACAAATTTCTAATCAAAAATCTGCTTAGCGCTAAAAGACAAAATAACGGCTAATTAGGGACATAATTGTCTTTTCCGTTTTCTAACGGTCTTAAACGACTAATTTTGTGTTTTCTCACTTCAAACCATGATTTTGGGTATAAATATGTGTTGTTATATCATTTAGAAGGTTAGAGAAAATATTGAAAAGATTTTCTAACTCTTAAGAGAAAAGCTTACTTGTTTTAAATCTCACTTTCCATCTTGCACTTCATTCTTATTTATCATCCTCAATTGATTATAGCTTTTGTTGTAATTATTTGTGAGAAATATTTATTGTGAAAGATTGTGAGTTGGGTTGGCTAGAATCTAAGAGAAATTCTAGTAAATGTTTCAATCTTTTACTTGGAAAAAAGATTGTGGGTAGATATACATAGGTTTGTATATTGGCTTTGACTCTTGCCCTTAAAAGAGTTAAGAGTGGAGAGAAAAACTCAAGAGTGATTCTTGAGGAGTGGAGGTAGGCAGGTTGGCCGAACCACTATAAATTATGTGTGTGCTTTACTTTTCTGCTCTATTTTCTATCTTCTACAATTCTATTTCATTAGAAATTTGGCCAGAAAATTTTAAGACACCCAATTCACCCCCCCTCTTGAGTGTCTTTCGGGACCTACATTTGGTATCAGAGCGGTTCTCAATTCCCTAAGGCTTAACATCCTTGAGTGATCCTAAAAATGGCCGAATCAAGTAGTTCTTCTAATGCTACTCCATTCAAAGAGGGACATTCTGTTCATCGTCCTCCTATGTTTAGCGGTGAAAATTATCCTTTCTGAAAGGTTGTTATGAGATACTTTATTCAATCTCAAAATATGGATTGCTGGGATATTATTGAAGATGGATATGAGCATCCACGAAAGATTTCTGATGAAGCAGGAGCATCAAAAACTGCTACTATTGTAAAGACCAGAAAAGAGTCACAGAAGCTGAAAAGAGAAAAGTGCAGCTAAATTCTAAAGCTATGAGCATACTTTTCTGTTCACTGCACACAAATGAATTCAACAGAATTTTTGGATGTGATACAGCAAAAGAAATTTAGGACAAGCTACAAGCAACATATGAAGGTACAAATCAAGTTAAAGATACTAGACTTCATGTTCTGATGGTAGATTATGAAGCATTCAAAATGAAGCCAAAAGAGTCAATTTCTGAGGTAATCAATAGGTACGTTAAATTAACTAATGAAATTAAAGCTCTTGGTAAGAAACTTGATGAACAAAATAAAATTGCTAAGCTTGTTAGAGGTCTCACACCTAGATGGAAAGCAAAAGCATCAATTCTGTTAGATAAGGATCTCAGTACTTTAAATTTTGATAATGTTTGTGGATCTCTTATTTCTCATGAGCTTTACATTAAGTCTCAAGATGTAGAAAAAGAAAAAGACAGAAATTAAAAGCTATTGCTCTCAAAGCAGAATTTGGAAGTGATTGTTTTACAGGTGATGATGAGATGTCTTTAATTACAAAGAAGTTCAAAAACCTATACAGAAATGGCAAAAAATCATACAAAAAGCAGCATCAGAAATTCTCGCACCATAAAGCAGAAAATTCATCAAATTTTGGTGAAGATGTGATCTGCTATGAATGCAACAAACCTGGTCATATCAAACCTAATTGCCCCAATCTAAAAAGGAAGAAGAAAAAGTTTAGAAAGAAAGCTATGAAAGCTACATGGAGTGACACTGAAGATTCAAGCACAAGTGAACCAGAATCTGCAAATTCTGATGATGTTGGTCTGATGGCAATTTCTGATTGTGAAGACCAAAATTCTAATTCAGATGCTTATGACAGAAGTTCACCTGAAAATGATTCAGAAAATTCTGAGGTTAGTGATTCTGATTCGAATTCTGATTCAAATAAAAATGGCAATGAATATGAAAAAATGCTTGAATGCTTTGAAGATTTGCATCATAAATATCTTATGCTTAAAAAGACTTATATTAAAGTAAAGAAAAATTATGATGAGTTGCTTATGGAACACGAAAATTCAAAGGAGACAGAATTAAAAACAAAAAATGATTATTCGATTTTGGAAAGTAAATTTATTGCTTTGCAAGAAAAATGTAATGTAAAAGAAAAACATGTTTGTGTGTGTAATGAGAATTTTGTTGAAAATCTGAATGCAAAATCTGTTCATAATTCTCATGCAAGTACATCAAAAAATTATAACAGCAAATACACCCAGAGAAGGTATCAAAAATACTCATATGATAAAATGATAATTAGCTCTTTTGCTACATGCTTTTATTGCTGTAGAAAAGGACATATTTTAAAATTTTGTTATTATAAGAAGAATGCTAATTCTATCAAATATAAATGGGTTGTTAAAAATTCTGCAAATATTGTAACTAACCATGAAGGACCCAAGAAAAGTTGGGTACCTAAAAAAACTTGATTTCTTTGCAGATTTGCCTCAAGAGTGCCAAGATAAAAAAAAATGGTATATGAATAGCGGCTACTCAAGGCATATGACGTGAGATAAAGATAAGTTTTCTAAACTGAAAATCTGAAAGTAATTTTGTCAGTTTGTGTGTAAATAAAAAAAAGTAGAAGATGTTGAAATGAAAAAATATATTATATAAGGGTAAAGATCTAAATATTTCTATAAGAAAATTACGACATATAAGTTTTTATGCATTAAAAAAAATTTGGTGAAGGGAATGCCAAAAATGAAGTTTGATAAAGATCATGTATGCAAGATATGCTTACTTGAAAAATAATTTCGAAATTAAAAAAAAAATACAGCAAGTTATGCAATCAACAAAATTGCTGAAAGATTGAAGATTTCACAAGTATTTGGTATCGAAAAAAAATGATGATAAGAAGAGCCATTTGTGAATCTTGTGAGATATTTAAAAAAAATTGGATGAGCAAGAAAACTTGAATTGTTGGCTCAAGGCCACAATAAAGAAGAAGAAGAAGAAGAAGAAGAAGAAGAAGAAGAAGAAGAAGAAAAAGAAGAAGAAGAAGAAGAAAGACAAACCTTATCAGCTGAGAAGAAATGTAATGCCCCGCAATACACCCTAGTAGAATTATCACTAATTAATTATTAGTGTTTATGCTTAATTAAGTATAAATGTTAACTGAAGGGTGTAATTGAAAAGTTAAAGTGTAAGTTTTGGGGTAGATTTTGAATTAAGAGAAGTTGGGGGACCAATTGGCAAATGTTGCTTTAAAGTGACATTTGGACCAATTGGATTTAAGGGAGAGGTAGATATTTTGGAGAGGATTTGGCCGGCCACTTATGGTCTTCAATCTCCATTTTCATCTTCCTAATCTCCTAAACCCTAACTCTCTCTCTCTCATCTTTTCTCTCTCTCTCTAGATTTCTTTGAATTAGAGAGGTTTGCTCAAGTTTGTGGTAAGATCACTTGTTCTCCTTGGTTATGTAATTCTTGATTTAGCTTACTAGGTTTTTATATAAGTATTTTTATGACTTGTTAGAAGGAGAACCAAGCAAGAGGAAAGGAAAGGAAACTCTTCAAGGGTGAAGAGCTAGGAGGAGATCAAGTAAGGTATGGGAATTTAGTGTTTCATGTATGTGTGTATATTGATTTGTCATGAGAGATAAAGCTTGTGTGTCTCTCTCATGTATTTTATGGATGATTTATAGCTTAGAAGGGTTTAGAGTTGTTTTTATACAAAGCTTGTTTAAAGAACCTGAAAATCTGTTTAAGGGTTGTTGGACCAGTCTGTACATTTTTACTTATATCTTGAGCTATGGTAACTCAAAAATGGAAATTCAAGTTGATTCAGAAACTAGACTTGCATGTCTTGATTTTGTTTGAAGGAACCGAAATCTGATTTTCACTGCGTGATAGTGAAAATCGGTATTGAAATCTGATTGTGGTTGTGAGTTTTGCTCTTATGAACAGTCTGTGGTTTTTCTTTCTTGCATAACTGGAGTTTTACAGGTCCTATTGATATGATTTTTGATGTTTTGAAAACTAGACACTTAGGCCTACAACTTTGTTGAAGGCCATTTTGCCTGAAAATGTTGTTTTATAGGTCAAAAATAGCTTTGAACTCGAGACTGTTAATCGGTCTCGAGTCGGTTTAGGGATCACGGTTACCATGACTTTCATAGTAACCGTGAGGTTCCTAAAACGACAGCTTAAGACCGAAGGAAACGCAATGGATCACGGTTACTAAGGATTTCATAGTAACCGTGACCCATTCTCGTAAAACCTCACGGTTACTACCCTAGGCTTGGTAACCGTGAGGCAGTTAGCTTTTGGTCCAGTAGCGAAAACAAAGCTATCTCACGGTTACTAAGGATTTCTTAGTAACCGTGACCCATGTTTCCACCCTACTTCACGGTTACTATGAAATGGTTGGTAACCGTGAGGTAGTTCGTATGAGGTCCAGAATTGAAAGGCTTTTTGGCTCACGGTTACTAGGAAATGTGTAGTAACCGTGACCCTTATAAAAATGTTAGGCTCACGGTTACCATGAAATGCATAGTAACCGTGATGCTCCCCTGTTTTTCAAAAATGCATCTTCTTTGATTTCTTTTATGATATAGACTTGTTTAAGCCCTTCCTAAGCTTATAAATCATCCTAAATGATAGTCATGTAGCAAAGGAAATATCCATGAATGCAAAGCTTGCTTGTTATTTGAAAGGTGAGTTTCTATTACTCATAATAGAAACATATATGAATTATTCCATGGAATTACAGTATATGAATCTTAAGTATGCTATATATATATATATGAGAATGTCTAATATTGTACTGTTTAGCATTTGTTAATGCTATATTGAATTATGATGATGATATTTCATGAGAAATGAAATATAATATGTTATGCCTGCACTTAGAGTCTTGGTTGTGGATAGATAGGCATGCCTATAGGGTACCATCGCAGCTGCTTCTGTTTGACTCTTATGAGTCTTCTGTAAGTCTCTACATGGGACTTGTCTCTACGTGAGACTTCTGTTAGATACCTTCGGGTATCCTTCTGTTAGATACCTTCGGGTATCCTTCTGTTAGATACCTACGGGTATCCTTCTGTTTTGATACCATTGGGTATCCATTGAACCCGTTATCCACTCCCACATGAATTTAAGCAGGCAAATTGATAAGATAAATTATACATTAAATGTTATGCAGTGATATGCATATATAGTCTGATATCTGTTACTGTATATTGTTAAAGATACTGTTATATTGTGTTTTATTATTGAGGAATGCTTGATGATAGCTACTGTGAGTAGTTATCAACATGTTTTTAGTTGTTTCCCACTAAGCTTTATAGCTTAGCACGGGTGTTAATCCGTGTAGGTTTGAAGGGTAGACCGTGTGTTCAGGGACAAAGCCAACAGTCTTCCAAGCCAATTTCAGAATAGAACTGGCATCTTAATGTATATAATTAAGTTTGCATCTCTTTTGATTATCAGTAATGTATTTGTAAATATATATAAGGCATGTAATTATAAGTTCTGTAAGAATGATCAAGAATATGTAATAGTGGGCCTCCATATGAAAAGTATGTATGATGTGTATGTTATTATGCATGCATAATTAACTGATAAGTCACCTGATGAATAGGTTAATGAATGTAATTAGTAACAGTAACCTGGATTAGCTAGTATAGGCATTACAAGAAAGCTTGGAATAGGTACTTCTAAATAAACTGAGTTTTTGCTTTGATTTGCTTTCTTAAACTCAAAATTTCGATTCTTCTCTCTTAAAAGTGTTAAAGAAAAAACTTATATGTCTTAAAATGACTTAGTAAATTTTTTATGGCTATAAAAGAAAATATTTCAGCTTTAAAAATGGGTATTCCGATTTTTACTAAAGAAGAGAAGTTAAAATCTTTTTAAAATGTGATTTTTGAGATGATATTTTCGTGTACTAGTGGGTTAACTAAAGTTGAAATAGTCAAAATATGAGCAAATGACTTTGTTACCCTTAAGCATTATGTGTGTTGTTTTAAAATTGTATAGGGACAATCCTGACCTTTGTTTTATTTGTGGTTCCTGCGTTTGGAAAATTGTAAAATTACAAGTTTCCAAGTTATATAATTTTTCAATGGTCAAACAAGTTCATTGATTATTTTTAATTTTGAATTTAAAATTCAAAATGTTGCTTTTTACCACCTAAAATGTGTGCTTCTTTAGAAAGACTAAAGAAATTCTTCAAAAGAAACACTTTTGCCTGCCACATTGGTGTTTACAAGAAAGAAAATTTAAAATATCTTTGAGGACTGAATTTTTTCTTGGAAAGATACTGTTTGCATGCTGGATTAGATTCAGTTGCAGATTTAGTCAAAATTCATGTCTCTAGTCAAATTCTTTCTACTTAATCTCCAAAAGCAAATCTTTTATTTAAAAAAAAAGGAAAACGTGATTTACCTTCACAAATGGTGCTTCTTTTAATAAAATTCAACAAGTTAAATTTTACAAATTCCAAATCAAAGATTTTTCAGCAAACTAATGGTTTAAAGGAAAATTCACAAAAGACAAATTTACTATTTTATGGCAAAACGTGATTCACTTTACAATTGTGACTTTTGTCTTTGAAAATTGTGCTTTTCACCTTTTAAATGGTTAAAAGAATACTATTCTCTTTCCTTTTAAAAAAATAATAAAATAAAATAAAATAATAATAATTTTAAAGTTTGCTTTTCAAAAAAAAAACTTTTCACGTTAAGAAAAGGTAATTTTTCACTTTGTTTTAAAAGTAACTTTCAGTTTGTTTTTCACGACAAACAAAATAATAATAATAATAATAATTTTAAGTTTGCTTTTTCATGTAAAAAAAAATTATTGCTTTTCACGTTTTAAAAAAAAAAGGGAAAAGATGATTTGAATTTTCGTTTTCTTTTTACTTTGAAAAAGGTTTGTAAATCTTTTCCCATTTGTCTTTTATGTTGTAATTTACAAAGAAAATCAAAAGCCACACTTTTTTCAAAACTCAAAACGTATGGATTTGGTTAAAAGGAAATAAAAAAAAAGTGGGTTGTTGTCTTTGAAAAATATGTTACTTTTAAAAGTTAACTTTTTGTCTTTAAAAATTGTGGCTTACTTTTAATATGTTAACTTTTTAACTTTGAAAATTGTAATCTTTGTTTATTCCAACAAGTTAACTTTTTAACCTTGAAATATGTGCTTTCTACTTTACATATTTTATCCTTTACAAATTTTTTCTTTCACACTTCACTCTTTACGTAACTTTTCTTTCAAAATCTTTAAATAACAAGTCTTTGTGTTTTCTTTATACAAATCATATTTCTTCTCTTGGGAAAAAACGTGCCATCCACTTTTTATCTTTTAAAATTCCACATTTCATATTTCACAATTTACGTTTTAACTTCTTCAAAAATCAAGTTCTTGTGTTTTATCGTTGAATCTTCTTCATCCTTTCAACCTAAAGCTACTGCCACCATGGAAAAATAAACTAAGTCTCCAATATCGTCATGTATGCTGAAAAAAATTAAGTCACCAATTTCTTTTGGGCGATCTCTTTTGGCTGTCAACGTTGCAAGAAGAATCAAGGATAGATAGGTTTTTCTATTTGAATGTTTGTTTGTATATTTTGGATATTTTTGGATGATTATTTTGTGGCGTAATTTTTTTCTTGTTGATATTTACATCTGTTTGGGTTTGTTAAAATTTTTTGTGCACATTATGTTATCTCTTTCCTTTTTGATTGATGACAAAAAGGGAGAGAATAATGGAGAAATGTTGATGAATAATGATAATTACAAAGGGGGAGAATAATGGAGAAAAATAGATGCATGATTTGCTATATGGTTATATGATTTACTAATATTTTGGAATGGATTCTGAAAATTTTCTTGTTGATGGAAAATTATTAGAAATTTGATCTGCTGATGTATTAATGCTATTTTATTCATTGTGATGCATGATTTCTTTAAAAATATTTATTGTAAAAAATCAAGTTAAATTTTTATAGAATTCATTGGCATGCTTATATTTTGATAAAATCTGAAGTTTTGCATGGATTTACACTTACTTTACAGATTTTATTCTTTATGTAAATACCCCATGCATATATTCAGGGGGAGTTTTTACACTAACCTAGATAGACTTCTAAGTGGAGTTTATTAAGGTTTTGTCATCATCAAAAAGGGGGAGATTGTTGGCCCAAGGCTACATCTAAATTTTGATGATAATCAAACCTTAAATAAATTGTATTAAAAAATCTGTTCTAAGCTATATTTTGCAGGCAATTCTATTTATCCTTATGATGCAAATTGTCAAGAATGAAGATTAAGGAACGGATTCTTGAAGATCAAGTTGAAGTTTGTTTTAGTTTAAAGAAAGTTAGGGTATAAAAATGTAAGATCAAATTGAGGATCAAATTGTCATTCATACATACATATCCTAAGTTTTAAAATTGCATAAAAATGTTTTTAAGTCATAAATCTTGTTTTTAGTTAAAACCGGTTTCCTTCAGAAAATACTTTAGAAATTGGTCCGTCAGAATTTACATTAGAAATTGGATTAGAAATATGAACAAATTTCTGATCAAAAATCTGCTTAGCGCTAAAAGATAAAATAACGGCTAATTAGGGACAGAATTGTCTGTTCCGTTTTTTAACGGTCTTAAACAGCTAATTTTGTGTTTTCTCACTTCAAACCATGATTTTGGGTATAAATATGTGTTGTTATATCATTTAGAAGGTTAGAGAAAATATTGAAAAGATTTTCTAACTCTTAAGAGAAAAGCTTACTTGTTTTAAATCTCACTTTCCATCTTGCACTTCATTCTTATTTATCATCCTCAATTGATTATAGCTTTTGTTGTAATTATTTATGAGGAATCTTTATTGTTAAAGATTGTGAGTTGGGTTGGCTAGAATCTAAGAGAAATTCTAGTAAGTGTTTCAATCTTTTACTTGAAAAAAAGATTATGGGTAGATATACATAGGTTTGTATATTGGCTTTGACTCTTGCCCTTAAAAGAGTTAAGAGTGGAGAGAAAAGCTCAAGAGTGATTCTTAAGGAGTGGAGGTAGGCAGGTTGGCCGAACCACTATAAATTCTGTGTGTGCTTTACTTTTTTGCTCTATTTTCTATCTTCTACAATTCTATTTCATTAGAAATTTGGCCAGAAAATTTTAAGACACTCAATTCACCCCCCCTTTTGAGTGTCTTTCAGGACCTACAGTGATGTTGTAGCTTTGAATTCTTTATTAAGTGCTATTTGCAAAGATTGGAAAACTGTCGATGCTGTTGAGTTTCTGCTTGGGGCTAGAAAATTCATTAGGCCTGATGCTGATACTTATGTATGTCAGTTGAATGTATACAAGGAGATGATATTTCACTAGAAGCATTTGAGCTATAGGACAGGTCCTTAATAATTCAGTTGTAGTAATGACATATTAACAGCATTTTATGGGCAGACAAGTGCTATTATCTATCTATCTGTCCATGTATTTATTGGTGGGAGTAGGAGACTTCTATATATGGTTTCAGGGTCCATCAATTGCATGCAATATTTATCTTGGTGCAAACTTAAGCCAGATTTCATTTATATGCATCCAATATTTATCGTGCATTTGCATGCAAAGTCAGGTCTTTGTTTGGCTAGAAGGCAGTATGTTGTGTAATGGCTGAGCTTGACTAAATTGTCTTGAAGTTACTGATTGGTTATAGGACAGTCAAAATTATTCAATCTTAAGAAGGATGCAATATTTTATAGATGTTGATAGGTTGGTTAGCCTAGCTGTTAGCTGCCAATTTTATGTGGAAGGCAAATGAATATAATTTTAGTCATTGCAGACTCGTAATAAAAGATTTTAGGAATCCAATACCTGACTCATGTATATTTAAGCTATATATAGTATGTATATTTCAGATTTGTCTGTACATATACTTGAATATTAAGGTTAGATATTCTGAAATAATATAGTTAATAATATCTAATAATTGATTCCATTCTTGTTTGTTTTTATTTAAATTATCTGAGTATTGATTTTTTTTCTAATTTATTTATTACGTCTAATACTTCTCGTATTTTAATTATTTGAGTAGATATGGATCAAAGAAATGTTATGTTTTACATAATCGTGAGGATATGGCATTTGCACATGATGTGGTTGCTATTGATGATGATAATTCATATGGAAAATATGAAGAAAAGGCGAATTAGGAGGAGCAAAATGCTTAGAGGATAAAAGCATTGATAGGGATCAAGTTCGTTTTATTTATGTGAATAGCATAATTGAGAACAATGACTTACATTGTATTAATCAATTAAGAATGGATAGAAGAACATTTCGAATACTACGTGACCTTCTTCGAACTCATGGAAATATTAAAGATGATGGACCGGTACGATTAGAGGAGAAAGTAAGTATGTTTTTTACATATTCTTGTCCACCACGTGAAAAATCGTACAATTATCTCTAGATTTTTGAGGTCAGGTGAAACTATTAGTAGACATTTTAATTGTATTTTAAATGGAGTTTTACGACTACAAAACATTTTGCTTCATATTCTAGAACCTGTCCAAGACAATTGTACTGATGATAGATGGAAATGGTTTAAGGTTAGTTAATAAAAATTAAGTATATACACTAATTTTTAATTCAAGATTTTTTTTATCATCACTAATAATTGGCATTTATTTGTTGATTGTTCCATATCAAAAAAAAAATAGAATTATTTAGGAGCATTGGATGAAACTTATATTAAGGTTCGTGTGGGCGAAAGTGACAAACCTAGATATCGTACTAGAAAATGAGAGATTGCAACTAATGTACTCGGTGTTTGTTCACGTGATATGAAGTTTATATTTGTTTACCTGGCTGGGAAGGATCTGCATCTGATTCTAGAGTGCTTCGAGATGCATTAAGTAGACAGAATGGATTTAAAGTTCCTACAGGTAAATAAAAATCCATATTTAAATTATATTAAATATATATTAAGAAAAATTTTATATAATTATATTTTTTTATTTAGAAAATTATTATCTTGTTGATGGCGAGTACACAAATGGAGAGGAATTTCTTGCACCGTATAGGGGTACCCGTTATCATTTATCAGAATGGAGAGAAGGAAGTCAACCCGCTAATTATGAAGAACATTTTAATATGAAACATGCCTCGGCCAGAAATGTAATAGAAAGATGTTTTGGCTTGCTTAAAATGCAGTGGGCTATATTAAGTAGTCCATATTTTTATCCTATTAGGATACAATATCGAATCATTACTACTTATTGTTTACTGCATAACCTTATTAGAGGTAAAATGAATGTTGATCCGTTAGAGCATACAATAGAAAATTTAGATAATGATGAAGAAAATCATGAGATTGATTTCTTAAGTACAACTAAATCATCTGATCAATGGACTGCTTGGAGGACTAATTTAGCTATGAGGATGTATGATGAGTGGAGAGCACGTAGACAACATTAGTTGTGCTTATAAATTTATTATATTGATTCATGTACTATCATTTTGTAATTTTGATAATTAAAATATATATTTTTATTTAATGGATTATGTTTCTATTTAATTGAATATTTGTTATGTGTTTATATTAGAATATTTTACTCCTAGTTCTCTTTGTGCATGCATTATATATGAATAATATTTTATATATTTAAAATTGTCATTTAGGAATGGATATTGGACAAAGTTCTCAATTTAAAGGAACCAGAAGAGCGTGGAGTAAGAATGAAGAAGAGTCACTGTTAAAAATTCTTGAAGAAATAATTGTTAATGGTGGTAAATGTGAAAATGGTACCTTCAGATCTGGAACCACGAAAGCCGTTGAAAAAAAGATGCAAGAGTTGCATCCAGGTTGTGGATTAAAAGTTAATCCCCATATAGATTCAAAGATGAGAAAATGGAAAAAAAATTATGCAATAGTCTATGACATGATGAACAAGAGTGATTTTGCTTGGAATGACGTAACCAAATATATTGAGGTTGATAGCGATGAGGCATGGCAAGCTTATATCCAGGTTTAAACTTTATCATTTATATATTTAGTTTTTTCATATAATTTAAATCTAATTTATTATACTTTTTGTATTTTTGTAGCACAATACTGATGCGGTGGGATGGAGAGGAAAACATTTTCCTATATTTGATCGCCTTGCTAATATATTTGGAAAATATAGAGCAACTGGTAAAGGAGTAGAAACACCAGCTGATATGACAAATGCAGTTGACCTTGAAGATGAAAATTTAGATAATATTAATGACGATATTATGCAAGGAATTGATGTTGATGAGACTTCACTACTATCAGTTCCAAATATATCTACCAATGCATCTCAAACTAGAAAGAGAAAGAAAGACAAGGCAGGTGATGAATATGATGCCAATAGTATGAACTTATTTAGAGAAATGTTCAAAGAAAGTGTTGGTCAAATTACTACTATTATTGAAAAATTTATTAGAGCAAACGATGATCGTTCCAACATTTTCAATGAGCTGGAGGCAATTGGTCTTTCTCTTGAAGATCATCTCAACGTTTTACAAGTAATAACAAATAAATTTCAGCATGTGACATTATTCAGATCAATAAAATCTAAAATTAGGGAGATATTTGTTCAAAGATTACTTAGACAAATAAAGGGTGATCAATAGAATATTCAATGCATTAGTTATGTTTTTAATTAGGTTCATTTTTCACAAAGATATATGAACTTTTTGTATTCATTGATTATTTGGATTATGTTTAAAATAATAATGATGAAAGTTATTTATTTCGATATGTTATTGGATTATGTATAAAATTATTAATAGTAGCACATTTGTTAATACATTTTAGCTATATAATTAAATATTATTATTTGTTTAATGTTAATTTATCTACTAACATACATTTGTATTTCAAGAAATTTGTGCCTTTTTATAAAAAAAATTGATTAATATACGAAAAATTATAATTTATAATTAATATTTTTGCCTAACTTTTTTAAATTACATAATTTTTTATTTTTTAATAAAATAATATAGTACGACATTATATATCAAATATAGTATAAAATAGTATAGATTAATACAAATTTGTACCAAACGCTGTATAATCTATTATAAGCTAATATTATACAGGTTAATATTATAATCTATACAGATTAATGCTATACAGATTAATATAATATAGTAAATCAAACGTGACCTTAGTGTACATAATTTTCAATAAACACGTGATTTTTGAATGTTTAAATTAACTTTTTGTTTTGATCTGAATTTTAACAATTAGTGTGAGATATACTCTGCACTTAATATATTATTTAATCACCGCCACAACAATTTAATACATTTTATTTGAATGTTTAAATAGTATTATCATCATTTGACGATACAACGGCTGGTCTAACATATATTAATTGTCCTAAAATGCCCAAAAATTAAATAACCGTTTAAATATCGCAATCCCAACTGGCTTATAATTTTTTCCAAGATAATCGCCGACGAAATAAGTGGTCCCTAAATTGTTACTCCCTCTGTTTTTTTTTTATCAATCACTTTTATTATTTTTATTAGAATTAAAAAATAATAAATAGATTTAAAATTAGTATTAAATTACGTAATTAAGACTAAATTATTAAATCTGATTGGTTCTAACTTTATTGAGAAAGAAAAATAAATTAAATTACATTGAAAGTCTAAAAGTGACAGATAAATAAAATTTAAATTTTACTCAAAAGTGATTAATAAAAAAAATAAAGGGAGTATTTTCTTGCAGTGATGCTAATTTATGTCCTTTGCTCAAAAACTTCCGTCTGTTTTATCGACTTTATACAATTATTTAAGTTTCATCTTTTTCCAATATTATAAGAGTTTTGCAATAATGTTTCTGAAAATGATAAAAAAATTTTGAAAATTTTTATCATTTTATTTCAAGGTAAAGAGACGGGATGGTAATTTTTTTTTTATCAGAAACTTTAGATTTAAGTTTTTAAATATTAGATTGAGGGTATTTTACACGGGATTTTGCAGAACCGAACCAAAATTAAAAATAAAATTAAATAAATATTAATTTTTTTGATTCAATTATTTTAATTTTCAATTTATTCAATTTTTAATTGAAATTAAAATACAAATAAATCGGTTTGATTTTAATTTAAAAACCATATAAATCGAAATGACAGAAATATATAAAACTCAGATTTTAACAATATTTAATGTTTTTTTTTATGTCTAAAATTAGATCCTAAAACTATGGCTTCCCTTCCCTGTCTGAAATCGAAATCCCTAACAGCCACCTCCTCTTCAATTGTCTTCTCTGTTCTTACACTTCTTCGGTCTTCCATTCCATTCTCTTCTGTTCTTCACTTCTTCGGTTCTTCACTTCCATTTCATTCACTCCTCTACAGATCAAAATCGCCCAAGAAACTTGCCCTACTTACTGGAGTTCTTCGTGAAGGAGAAAACGAGGAGACAAGAAGATATTAACCCGATTGAAATGGTAATTAACAAGAAATGTATATCTCGCTTAATTGTTTTTCTTCTTACAATTGCTTGATTTTCTTCCTTTTTAATGTTTATAATTGCTTGTTGTCTGGTTTTGCTCAGTTGTTTGGATTGATTACAATTTGCCCTTTTGTATTAGAACTTAGAACTGCCATTTTTGCGTTTCAAGCGTGTATCAGTCCACTCAGCCATCGTCACCTGCTGGGCTTTTCTAATCTTCAAGGACTCTGATTTTTCATTTGTTCTTTTGAAGATTATATTGTAACACTTGAATTTTATGATTAACAACAAGCAATTCATCGTTTGTTACAGTTTGCTTCGGTCGTCAGTTGCTGTAGAGCCATTCTTTTAGTTCCTTCAGGAGAATGAGAATTTCCAATAAATCTTAAAATTTATTTTTTTCTTATTTTATTTGTTTATTTCACTTCAAGTAGCAAACAGTTTTGTTTTGTTTCTCTTCTAGTTCTTCATATTTCATGTTGATTGAGGCGCTGTAATATCTTCAGGTAAAACAAGTTTTTCTTGGTAGTAGATTTGCATAGAAAAATTAATTCTCTTAATTCATTTCATCATTTTTATATGTTCTTATTTGGAACTAGACTCTGTTTGTTGAAATCTTTAGTATTTAACTTTCTGTTCTTGCCTTTTTTTTTTTTGTGTATTGAGTTGTTGATTCTGGTAACATTGTGCTGCATTGGTTTTGCTTATTTGTTTAGATTAAATTCCTTTTGAAATTAAACAGCTTTTGGGTTGGTTTCAAATTAAATTTCTTTATGAGTTTGTATGCCTCTAACGAATTCTTCTTGGAATTGTTTCTATGCTTAGATTTCTATTTCGTTTGCTGCTGTGTATATTTTGCAACAAAATTATTTTATTTTTGGAATGTTTTAAAATTAATACTGTTGTTTAACATTTTTTTTTTATTGTTTTGAGGTGTACACCACTTTAATGTTACAAAGCCTTGATTCAGTTTTGTATTACATTGTAGTGTAATTTGCTAATTTAAACCTTACCTTTCTTTGCAATTGTGTTCCGTTCATTTTCTCCTGTTGCCAAAAATAAAAATGTTGAGTGGGCAGATTCGGACAGAAAGCGATCGGCTAAGTGAATTAAGGGCTTTTGAAGAAACAAAAGCAGGAGTTAAGGGGCTTGTAGATTCAGGAATAACGAAGATTCCTCATATATTCATTCATCCTCAACCTGTACAACATGAACATAATTCAGAATCCAGCATCACCATTCCAGTCATAGACCTTCAGGAGATTGACATGGACACAAATTGCCGAGCTAAGGTAATTGAACAACTCAGAAATTCCTGTGAGAAATTTGGTTTCTTTCAGCTAATTAATCACGAGATTCCTTTAAGCATTTTGGAGGAGATTACTGATGGGATACATAAATTTCACTATCAACCAGTTGAAGAGAAGAAAACATTCTATTCTCGTGATTACTCTCAAAAACAAGTGTTGTACAATTCAAATTTTGATCTGTTTTTAGCACCATCTGCTAGTTGGAGAGATACTTTAACTTGTATTATGGCTCCTAATCCTCCAAATCCTGAAGAACTGCCCGAAGTATGCAGGTAATTAAACTAACTAATCAACCCTTAAAACACCAGTACGCATTATAGTATTTAACTAGAGCTTATATGATTGATTAATACGTGCAGGGATATACTTATAGACTACACAAACAGGATTAAAAGAGTAGCCATTACCCTTTTCCAACTATTATCAGAGAGCTTAGGGCTGAAGCCAAATCATTTGGTGGAGATGGGTTGTGCAGAGGGATGTTTTGTGCTTGGGCATTGCTACCCAGCTTGCCCTGAACCTGAATTGACTATAGGGATAGAACAACATGCTGATACAGGCTTCCTTACCTTGCTTTTGCAAGACAATATTGGTGGCCTTCAAGTCCTCCATCAAAATCAATGGCTCAATGTTGGGTATGTACCCGGATCTCTAGTGGTTAACGTGGGAGATTTACTCCAGGCAAGTCTATACCTTACCATCCAAACAAATAAATAAGAAATTAATAATGGTCACCATTATAGGAACCTACTTTTGTTTTACTTGGATATATAAGAAATACATAAAACCCTAACATCTTGCATGGAGTGTTCATCCGGTACATACCATACATTAGTAAATATGTACCGTTAGTTAAAAAAAAAATTTCTATTAGTTTTATCCAATAAAAATAATTCATATATGATACATTCGATATATATAACGTACCAACACATATCTCTATTTTAAATATAATTTGAGTCGTACTCTATAATTTTTGAATCGGATCATAATTCATATCTACTAAAATTTAGGAAACAAAAGTAACGTACTTTTTTTTTTCTAATTAATTTTTTTTTGGTTGATTATTTAATGTACCTTTATTTAAATCTTTAACTTATAATTCTAAAACTATTATTTAGTAAACATGCTAGTAAATTAAAGAATCACAGAGGTAATAATTTTAATTTATAGATCATAGTGAAAGTATGTCTATCTATATGAAATGATTAAAGTAATAATTTTGACTCGAGTGCATATTTTAGTGAATAGTGAAAGGCAAATTTAAAAGTTGCTTACTATTCTTAAAACCCGATTGCATATCTCTAAAAAAAAAAAATCTTACAAAAAAAATTGCTTACTAAAATTTGTCTACCAAACTAAGTAAAGGAATCTAAGCAATAAGATGGATAAATAAAACTAATACATATTAAGCCTTAAATAAACTATTAATGATAATTTAAGATGTAGATGGCAACATTAATATTTTAAGTGAATATCTTCTATTTTGATGGGATTAAATATTTAATTGGCAATACTCCGATTGATTAAAATAGCGACAACATATATTTACTTAGTTCTTACCATCATATGTCATGAAAACTTTTTTTTTCTCAATCGCGACACTTAATTTAGCGAGCAAGTTCATATTTCCTTGCAAATTTGTCGGGGAAATTTCTAATTGACAACATTTTGGGTCCTTACTATTTTTTCTCGTTAAATCACATATTTTAGTAATTTAGACAATTAATTTCATCTATCATATTTGATAAAACCTAAAATAGTTTATTTGTGAGAGAGGGATCAGTAGCTGAGGCTGCAGATCGGATAGTTGAATTATATGTAAAGGAGAGCTTGCAGTTTGTCCAGCCAGTCGGACAGTAGGACCTGCAGAAAAAAGGGGGTGTCCGGTCGAAATTGGGCTTTAGCACTCCGAACCTCAAGTTAGTGGCTTTTTAGAAAGAGTGCTTGGAGAGAGAGAGAGTCTCAGATATTTTTCATACCTGGTGCCATCATGTTTTGAGCTATTTATAGGAGTTATTTAGAGAGGTACTTGAGTATCTTGGGAGACTATATCTGGCAGTCAGAATAGGTGAGCGGCGATGTGACAGGAGGTAGATGGAGAGTATGGGCGTTGGCTTGTGCCAGTAGACTGACAGGACAGGTTGTCCCATCAGTCCGATCGGACACTTTGCTTCCCTGCGTTATCTTCCAGCTCACGCTTTGCCCTTTTGTTTATTGGACTTGGACTGCCTCAAATGCTATTGGGCCAGACTAACTGGGCTTTTTAGAATATTTTTTCTGTAGTTATCACTTGTCCCCCCTTCGAAAGGTCCGATCGGGACATTTTTCAATTTTTTGGCGGGACTTTTGAATGGACTTGAATTTGATGAATCATGTCTGTTCATTTTGGGCAGTCGCTATGCATTTATTGCTGGCGTGCGTGTTAAAGGCGACACTTCGTTCTTTATAACCGTCATTGATGAGTTGAAGGCACGTGGCGATTATCCAATGGATGGGCGTTTGGAGCATTCTAGAAGCATTTCGCTTATAAATAGGTATTCTTATGGCAATTTTTCTTATTTTTCAGTGATCCTTAGCAAAATTTTGCCAAATTTTCTGCGTGAAACTTTGTTATTTCAGCGACTTGGACTTTTCCTTTTTAGTGACTCCAGAATTTCTGTAAGAATATCCAAGTAAGTAAGCGACCCTTGCCTTTAACTTCTCTTCCTTATTCATAGCTTCACAACGCCATTATTTACTTCGCCCCTTTCATCGAGGCGACTTTAAACGGCCTATAAATAGGAGTTTTCTTGAAGCCTATAAAGATTGTGAGGCCGTGGCTCATCCTTCAAAACTTATATGGGAGACGTCGACTAAGCATTCTTTTTGTTTTAAAATAATCTTCCCACAGAAGTCTCTGTGGTGGCTTGGGCTTTTAGTTATGAGAACAATGAGTGGCTCATTTGTCATTTATGGAGTTTGGGCGCTGTGCTGAGATTTCCCTTTGGTGCATTTGGGATTGCAACCCTAAAAAATTATGAAATTGCCTTTAATTAGTTTCGTCTGGACAAATGGAGAACAACATCCTGTTCCAAGATCCTTCGTGAGATGGAGAAAGTGACGCCAATCCTGGATTTTGTTTGTTTGTTGTTGGTTTTTTTTAGTCAATCGTAGATAAAGCGATTCAATGTGCCATCATCTTTGAAAGATCTGTGAGAGGCTTGAAAGGTCGGACAGCCGGTCGGTCTGCTTAGGAAACTTTTCGGACAATCCGATCGCAGGCCTGAGCCTTGATGCTGTCGTTGACATGGAGCGGGATCGTTGTAAGTGGAGTGTGGGAGAAGCATACACATATATATAATTATGCATTGCAAATTTAAAAGAATATATTAACTGGAGAAATACTTATCTTTCATTTTCATAATGCAGCTGCAAACGTAATGGCTAAGGGAGACGATGTCGCCAAGCAATTAGCCGATCGGGCCAAGGCGAGAATTGAAGCAGATCGTGCTGTTAAGGAAGAAAGGAGGGCTAAAAAGAGAAAACTCGTGCCCTCTTCAGAAGCTTGGGCTTCCCATCCTTCTGCGAACACTCCCTCTGCTGCCTCAAGTGATGTCGCAACTCTTGCTGCTTGCCCTTCTCAGACCCTTTTGGAGTCCTCTTTCGATCGGCCATTGTCCGAGGATCATTCTCATAGGCGTTTGCTTAGAGATGAAACTGACTCTGAGAAGGAGCGAATAGCCCAGGATCGGGGAAAATCAGTCTAGGCAAACATGGCCACAATGGACGAAGATGCCCAAAGGAGGATCAAGGAGACAGCGAGGAAGAAAATTGATGACCTGGTAGCTGCAGTAGATGCAAGGGTTGTCGCCAGGAATAAGGAGACTTCCAAAATGCAATTGCAAGGATTGCC
The DNA here is from genome assembly GCA_037975025.1 of Excoecaria agallocha. NCBI lineage: Eukaryota > Viridiplantae > Streptophyta > Magnoliopsida > Malpighiales > Euphorbiaceae > Excoecaria > Excoecaria agallocha. The sequence goes on along the minus strand of CM075808.1, from coordinate 105,877,194 downwards.
GAAAGTTGGGTCTCATCACTAGGAGAGGTTTTGAAAAGTCAATTTGGTGACGGTTGGTCTATTGACAATAAAGCCGTATCAAATTATTTATGTTGGGGTATGCTTCAAGAGGGTGATTACAAGGCGATGGGGAATCCTGATGTATTATCCCGAGAGTGCAGCCTTTTTCAACAGCAAAGTCTGAAGGTATCTTTTCCATATTTTCGTTCTTAAATAATATCTATTAACTTTGCTTCATCTCACCCTATTAACTTCGCTTCATCCGACCGTTATTTCTTCGGTTAACTGGCCCTTCTGTCTTCCCCTTTTTTGTCTTTTAGTTAATAAAAAGGGGTTTGTGCTTGCACGGTGTGGCCAATCTTTGCAAAAAGAAATTTGAAGATTCCGAGCGGGTAAGAAGAGAGACGAAAGATAAGTATGAAGCTGCTAGAAAAGAATCCTCTCGTGCCCGGTCGGAGATTGAAAAATTAAAGGAGGAGATTGATCGTTTTTCTCGAGACCTGCTAGTTCGATAGAGAGGTTGATCACCTTAAAGGGGATGTGGCCCGTCTGACTGTCGAGAACTCCTTAATGCAGAAATTCGAAGAAGAGGCAACCAGACTGAGGGAGGAGTGTATGCGTCTGTCTGTTGATTGCTCAAAGGTCAAAGAGGAGCGTGACCTTCTGCAGGGTGAGCAGGAATCACTGAAAATCACCTTGGTCGAAAAAGAAATGGCGCGGGGTAAAAAGCTTGAAGGCAAGCTTATTGCTCAAAGAGAAAAGTTGATGGACTAGGTGGGAGAGAGCGGTTATTGACTCGGTTGATTTATGCAGCCGAGCAACGCTTTCCTAAAGCTGACCTTAGCTGGATGAAGGATCCAGGGATCTTGCCCGACCCCCCTTCCAGCGACGATGAAGAGGAAAACCCCCATGATCCCCAGTCACCACAGGTTACCTCATCTGAGCCGATTGGTCCTAGCGCAGCTATTTCAACACCAGCAGATCCTATTTCTGCAGATACCCCAGAGTCTTCAAGACCTTTGACCGATACAAATGTATCCTCTACAATTGTGGAGATCGTAAATATAGAGATGTAGATTTTCCTTTTTGTAATGAGGGTATTTTTGTAAAGAATCTTCATGAAATATTCAACGCGTCAAAGTGCTCTCTTTGCATTATCTCCATATTGCAATTATTCTTTGCATTGTCGTCATACTGCAATTATTCTTTGCATTGTCTTCATACTGCAATTTTACTTCAGGCGAAGTCTATCATGAAATTATTAAAGGGAGAATAAACAGTTATCAACCATGGAGATTTTTATGGACAATGTGCAAATTTGAATAAGGAGAATACTTCCGAACGTTAACATGCTTTGCTAACATTTTAAATATGGAGAATGTACAAATTTGAATAAGAAGAGTACTTCCTGAACGTTAACATGCTTTGCTAACATTCGCGGTTCGTAACTCTTTGTGACATATTTAGTCCGATCGGATTAAACTCGTTATTCAAACGCGAGTTATTACTTAAATTTATCGCGCCAAGCGCGCTAGGTGACGTCGTTGGTTTTAAATAGAATATCAGCCGATCGGCTATTGAGAGAGTCATTCGTGGCGAATGATCTTTTCGATCTATGGTGGGAGACAAAACTCCATTCTCACTTCCAACTGAGTACTTTCGTAGCTCAGTGGTAGAGCATCATTTATTGCTCTAATGATCTTTTCGATCTATGGTGGGAGACAAAACTCCATTCTAACTCCCAACTGAGTACTTTAGTAGCTCAGTGGTAGAGCACCATTTATTGCTTTCAGTTTCAAGGAATTTTTCTTTAATGGAGAAGGCCTATAACCTTTAACCTCATTTTGAAGATTTGACGATTTCGTACTTTAGGGGAGACAATTAACTCAATTGTTGTCCTTCACATTTTGGGCTTGAAATGGACATCGAGCTTAGTGAGTGCCCGCATTTTGGGCTCGGAATGGATATCGAGCCTAGCGAGTGAGCTGGTGGGGGTTAAATGGAAACGTTTTGCATCTTTGGTTCAGAAATCCCATCGAACCTAGCAGACAAACTTAATAAGGAGGAACGTTTTTATATGCTCGGGATGAACATCGAGCCTGGCGAACAAGATAAGAGTGAACAATTGTTCTTTTGGTTCAGAATAGACATTGAACTTAACAAAAAATCATCATTAAATTCCTGTCGAATTTATTCAGATCGGAAGTAGGGAATTTCGTTGAACGGGACCAAATAGATATCCTACAAATATACATTTAAACCCAACAAACAAAGAAAAGAAAAGAAAAACATACCTTTTTCGAAGATGAAGAAGAATGGAGAAAATGGAAAAAATGGAAAAAACATTCTTTATTGAAGGTGAATACAATACATGACTATACATGGTATTTCTTAAGTACTCCGACGTTCCAGTTTCTAGTGATATCCGCCCTTTTAAGGGTCCTGGGTTTATAGGGATATTGGAGTTGGTGTGAGTTTCCCCTTTTTGACACTTTCCGTGCTTGTACCTGTTTCTTCGAGCATAAGAGTAATCATAGTAAAGGCTCTTATCCTTTTGAGTTGCGTCTTTTAGTGACTCTTTGCTTGTAGGTAGTGATCGTGGCGTAGGCGTCTTTCCTTTTCTCTCCTATTGCATTCAAATGTTGGCATCTAGCCGATCGACATATAAGCCGGATCCTTATATTAGGGTTGAATAAGGTGGCGTACTCCGTTGTTCGGACAAAGAATGCTAGGTGAGTCACCAAAGCTTGAATGGAAGCCTACTGGATCCCCCTTTTACTCGTGCTAAATGTCCTGCCTTGGAATGGACCTTCCTACCATCATGGGTTCCTGCCTTGGAACGGACCGTCCTACCATCATGACCTCTTTTTGGTGCTCGATTGTGGCAACGTGTGCTTCTCTGGATGCCTTTTGATCTCCCTTTAGGACAACGATTTTACCCCATAGTCGGGATCTTCATTACCATGCGTTGAGGCCTGCCAAAAATGGCATTATAGGCAAGAGTCATATCAATAATCATAAAAGTTACCTTACAGGTGTAGACTGGAGCCTCGTGGCCAAGCTCAACTAGAAACTCGACCGACCCTGCCACTGGAACGGTAGCATTGCCAAGTCCCATGAGTGGTGTGGCGTTTGATTTAAGTTCTCCGATCGGGAGACTTATGGCTTCATAAGCTTGGAGGATAAGTACATTCCACGCTTCCATCATCCACCAGTATCCTCCTCACGTCGAAGTTGTTGATTCGTGCCCTGATGACAAGGGCATCCTCGTGAGGAAACAATATGTCTTGCGCATCATCATTGGATATGGTGACTGGGGCTAATCGTTCGGACGTTTGGGTGATGTAAACACTTTTACCCTTTATTGATTTGGTGAGATCCTCTCTGTGAGATGATTCGCCAATGATCATATTTATAACACCGACATGTGGTCGACGTGGGTCTGCGGTTCTTAGCTTCCTTTGCTCACCATCGTCGCCATCATCGGAACCATGTGAGAGCATTTCCTCCCAAAGTGGTAGGGAATATCCTGCAGGCGACCCCTTCATCGTAGGTGTATATCTGTCCATTATCACGTCTCGTCGTCCCTTGGTGTGACTGCCTGGAGTTCTAACACTCGTCCTTCTATTATAGTGAGCTCTTGGCTCGTTGATGGAAATTTTTCTATTCTTTCTTCCTCCAAAGCCTTTAGCTGTGCTATCTATTTTACAACCTTTGGAAATCCAGGACATTTTTTGTTGTCCATAGTTTGGATCATGCCTTTAGTGAAACTGCCAAGAACGGTGCATTTATCTTCGATTGTAACAGGGGTATCCTCCAGCTGTAGTATGGCCGCGTCGTCGAAGTTTGAGAGGGGGATTACGCCTGTCAGGTGATCTGAGAAATCTCCCCCTTATTCTCGAGGGCTTAGCTCTATCCTAGTTGTTGTGATTGTGTTTCACAAGAGCTTGATGCTCGTAAAATCCCGAATTTGCCCTATCTCTCAACGAAAGCACCAAATGATAAAACCTAAAATGGTTTATCTGTGAGAGAGGGATCAGTAGCTGAGACGGCAGATCGAATAGTTGAATTATCTGTAAAGGAGAGCTTACAGTTCGTCCAGCCAGTCGGACAGTAGGACCTGCAAAAAAAATGGGGTGCCCGGTCAGAACCGAGCTTTAGCACTCTGAAGCTTAAGTTAGTGGCTTTTTAGAAAGAGTGTTTGGAGAGTCATATATTTTTCATACCTGGTGTCATCATATTTTGAGCTGTTTATAGGAGTTATTTGGAGAGGTACTTGAGTATCTTGGGGGGCGATATATGACAGTCAGAGTAGGTAAGCGGCGATGTGACAGGAGGTAGATGGAGAGCATGGACATTGACTTGTGCCAGTGGACTAACAGGACAGGTTGTCCTATTAGTCCAATCGGACACTTTACTTCTCTGTGTTATCTTACAGCTCACGCTTTGTCCTTTTATTTATTGGACTTAAACTGCTTCAAATGCTATTGAATCAGATTAATTGGGCTTTTTAGAATATTTTTTCTGTAGTTATTAATATTGAAAAGATTATCGGTTCGAATGTCGGTGGATAAGTTATATAAATTTATTATGAGATATCAACAACAATTACTTTTATTTGTGCCTTTTTGTGGTATATATTAATTAATTAATAATACTTGATGGTTCTGTAACGTTTTTCCGATATTTGTGCAGTTGATCACCAATGGTAAATTTGTTAGCAGCCAACACAGGGTTCTAGCCAGAAACGTTGGACCAAGAATTTCTGTGGCATGTAATTTTAGACAACATCTCTGGCCTGCGACGGCAAGAATGTATGGTCCGATCAAAGAGTTGTTATCAGAAGAAAACCCACCAAGATATAGGGAAACTACCGTGAAAGACATCATTGATCTTAAATACTTTAAAGCGCGGAATGGGATAACCACATCACAGCTGGAACATTTGAAGCTGGGAAACGAGCCATAATTTGTATACGACCTCTTTTTTTTTTTTTTTTCTGAACTTGTGTGTATATATATATATATATATATATATATATATATATATATATATATATATATATATATATATATATATATATATATATATATATTATCGGTACTCAAACTTTTTGAGAGCTTAGTTTGCAATTTAGACTTTTATATTCGAATTTTTATTTCTCATTTTCTTCATTTTCCTATCAAAAAGTTCACAGGGGAAGTTATGAAAAATAAAAAATTTATGTGGTATATTAGACTACAGAAGGTGGTTTTATTTTTTAGAGTTACAGAAATGTAGTTATAAAGTATGAAATATATAAGTTAAAGTGGTAAATTAGAATTTGAAAAAAATTCAAAGTTCGAGAGTATCTGTTTTTAGAAGTTGAGGGAAAATTTATGCATTAAGCCTAATTAAAATATATGGCGAATAAAATTTTATATTATATCCAACTAATAAATTTAGATTTGTTTGACCGGATATTAACTATTATCATGCCTTGTTTTGTGATTTGTTATGTCTTGCTCTTGCAGGAACTCATACATCAATCGTGCAATTACAATTATCGCCTGATACAGTTTAGCTATTTGAGTGTTTCGCCTGATATAGTTTAGCTGTTACTGGTAACTAATTATTGATATGGAGCAATTGGCGTTAGAATTTAAAAGTGGCCATATAAATATCATTCATTTAATTATATATATATATATATGTTGGATTGAAAGAAAAAATATATTTAATAGATTTTATTACTGGATATTAAGAAACATAAAAATTACAATTGGAGTCTAAGATGAACTTTGAACTGCTAACTCTTGGCTATTTACAATTTTGGTGCTGACTCTTGATTGAATTAGCTTCTTGAAGGATGTCTTTATTAGACTTGGGAAAAAACGTAATAAATAATAATAAACAAGAAAATAAGTGCACGATGATCCTTGAAAACAAGAATATTTTGCCCTGTCAGTCGATCGGTGGCACTGGCATGTGGGTTGAAGATGCAAACAACGTTAAAGGTAACCGTTCAAGAAAGTTGCATTGAGCTCCCTGACAAAACAACTGATTGGGCCATAATCAGCTATCAGTAGCTGATGAGAAAAACTTTTGACCAACGCATAATTAAACAACTGATTAAACTGAAACAATTATTAGTTAACTCAATCAGCTAAACTAAATACCTCCTATATATTAATTATATTTATTTTGATTTGGATAAAATTTGGATGAATGGGATTGAACAACTAGCACTGCTATTTCAAAGTATCAAATCATCATCATTTTACGAAAATATTTCTCTTGATTGGAGCTGGGGTTAGTGACAAACCACAGTCACGATGTCACAGCTTTCAAGGGCATTTAGTTTCCCAAGTGAATAAATAAATCTATTTGTATTAATTTTATTTTTCTACTTTGATGTATTTATAAATAAGTATTTATTTTTTTTAACGTGGTATACTTCAAAATCTTTTATATTTCTATTTTAATTTTTATATCTTCATCTCTTGCTCATTTGTAGTATCGATAGCTATGAAGAATGCAACAAGCTTTCCGTTATTTAACTACAGTAACATTTAACCATAGTTACTTTTTCTTTTTTGTAACTCTAGTTTACTCTTTTCTTGTAACTATAGTTACTTTTTATTTTCTGTTTTGCTTTGTATATAAACGATTTCAATTCTGTTTTCATGATATACAAAAATATAGAAAGAGAAGTATTCTTCTTCTTCTTCTTCTTCTTCTTCTTCTTCTTCTTCTTATCTTTGTTTTATATGGTATCAGAGCTTTGGATCTGATTTGAAAGTTCTCTCAAGACTGTTGTAGTTTGTTGATAACTTTCATTACTTGTTCTTGAAATTGATGGCGGAAGAGTCAGTAGATCTGTTGCTGCAAGAATGCAGAAATCGAGAGGAATTTGCTCGAGGAAGAAACCTACTTAGGGCTGGAACTATGAAGAATCCTATGGATTTACAGGGTTCTGATAATCCTGGTATTATACTAGTCACAACTCCATTAAATGGCTTCAATTATCGCACATGGAGTGCATCAATGAAGAAGGCACTAGCTGCAAAACACAAGCTAGGTTTTATTACTGGAAGAATTAAAATGCCAGTTGAAGATTCAGAAGAGTATGAAGATTGGCTAAGTGTGAATGCGATGGTAGAGTCTTGGATCCTTAACTCACTCACCAAAGAATTGCATGAAGCTTTCCTATATGTATCCTCTGCGAAGGATCTCTGGGATAAATTGGAGAAAAGATTTGGTGATTCATTTGGGCCTCAAGAATATCAGTTGCGAAGAGAAATTGGTACAATCACGCAAGGTAACTCTAGTTTGTCCATGTATTTCACGAAGTTGTGCAAACTATGGGATGAATTGCAGTGTATTGTTCCTGTTCCTTAATGTACTTGTGGTAGACGTGTTTGTGATATTTCAGATAAGGTAATGAAGGTGAATGAGAATGCCAAGATTATTCAGTTCTTGATGGGACTGAATGAGTCTTACAATCACATTAAGAATCAACTTTTGATGATGGATCCATATCCGAATATAGACAAGGTCTATTCTATGTTAATGAATGTTGAGAAGCAAAGGCAGATTTCAGATAGTTATGCTGAAATGAATGACAATAGTGCTTTGTTGGTTAATGCTGCTATGATAATCAATAATCAAAGAGGGCAGAAACCTGTTGGTAAGCAGAAGAAGGAAGACAAACATTGTAGTTTTTGTAAAATGGATGGACATACGAAGGAGACTTGTTTTAAGCTACATGGCTATCCAGAGTGGTATGTCGATTTAAAGAAACAACAAAAACAGAAGGGAAGTAAGGTTGTACAGGCAAATATGGCAGAAACACCAATAGATAAAGCTGATGTGTGTGAAGAAATGACTAGTTGTGATAATTTAAACATGTGAGAATTGATTCAACAGGAGTTAAAGAAGATGATGAAAGGGAAGCAGATTCAAGAAGAGATTGTGAGTTTTGCTCAAGATTTTGCAGGTAATTCCTCTTCTTCCTTATTTGTGAACACTGTGTGTAACAAGAATATTTGCTGGATAATAGATACAGGAGCTAGTAGTCATATTTCTGGAGACAAAAGCATTTTTTGCAGCTTGCAACCTGTACACCAATTCAAGGATGTTTTTTTGCCTGATGGTTCAATTAAGAAAGTGAGAATGATGGGGAATATAAGACTTAGCAGGGACATTTGTTTGACAGATGTTTTGTATATTCCTACCTTCAAGCACAATTTGCTATCAGTTCGTAAACTTTTGAAGGCAGAATCTTTGATGTGAGTCTTCTACCCTGCTTTTTGTGTGTTACAAGGCCTGAGGACTAAGGACGTTTTTGCAGTTGGTGTGGCTGCTGGAAACCTTTATTGCCTGGATGCTAGTTCTTTTGATGAAAGTGTTATTAGAAGACATGTTAGTCAAGTTGATGATGTGTGTTTTGTAAATACAGATGTAGGTAATAACTCTCTTTGGCATAAGAGACTTGGACACCCTGCATTAGAGATTGTACGGAAACTTGGTTTACTAAATAATACAAGTTCTTTTATAACTCTTCCTTGTGATATTTGTGCACAGTCCAAACAAACCCGAGTCTCCTTTCCAGTTAGTGACAGTCACAGCAAGGTTTTATTTCAGTTAATGCATGTTGATGTTTGGGGTCCTTACAAACAACAGTCATTATCTGGAGCTTTTTATTTCTTAACCATTGTAGAAGATTGTAGTCGGTGTACTTGGACTTTTCTCATGCAGTCCAAGGCTCAATCTAGTTCTACTATCTTAAAATTCATTAAGATGGTTAGGACTCAATTTAGAAAGGAGATTAAGGTTATAAGAATCGATAATGAAGGAGAGTTTTTAGGTCATGCTTGCCAAACTATTTTCACTAATTTTGGCATTCTTCATCAAAGGACTTGTGTTTACAGTCCTCAACAGAATGGAAGGGTGAAAAGGAAGCATATGCATCTCTTGCAAATGACCAGAGCTTTATTGTTACAAGCTCACCTACCTGTTCGTTTTTGGAGAGAAGCAGTCTTGCATGCGACTTATCTCATTAACCGGCTTCCCACTACTGTACTGAATTGGATGAGTCCATATGAAGTTTTGTTCCAGAACCCACCTGTTTTTACTGATTTAAAGTTGTTTGGTTGTCTTTGTTATATGATACATACTAAGCCTAAGAGAGATAAGTTTGCTGCAAGGGCTGGTATGTAACGTCCCTAAATTTGGGTCGGTTAATAGCCGATAAATAGTATAATTTATAGGGATAAAAAATATTAATAATTCTAATTAAAATATATTTTTAAGAAATAAGAAATTAATATAACTTAATTCAAATAATAATAATAATAATAATAGAGATGACAAATCTAAAGGTCTCCAGAATTCAAAAAAAAAAAGAAAAAAGAAAGACAAAACAATTAAGGGCCACAAAATTGAAGAAGGACAAGAACTAAGAAAAAAGAAAGAACGAGAAAATAAAAGAAGCAGGGGAGATCGGGAAAGAAAAGAGGGAGGAAAGGGGAGGACCTTGTCGCCGATCAATGGCGTTACGCTGGTCGCACATCACTGGCGGTTTATTCTCCACACTGACGCTAACCCCCCATCGCCGGCGGTTCCCCGTGGCTCGTTCTTCTCCGATTCTCCCTACCATAATCGAAGCCCCCTCTCCTCTCTCCAATGGCTCGTGACAGCGGACGGTGAAAAGGATAGCACCGGTGAGCTTTTAGCGGCGAGACGATCTCCCTGGTACACTCCGCCTATTCCTACTCACCGGCAACAAACGGATTGGGGAAAAAGAAGATGCCGCCTATTTGGTGAGATCCTGGCCAAATTAGTTAACGGTTGAGTGTGTGACTAACCACCATGGGATTCCAAGGATTTGAGCTTCGTGGCAGCAGTGATATTACGTCTCCAGTAAAGCTCCGGCGAGACTCCGGTCAGACTCCGGCGAGCACCCAAGTGAATAAAAATGGAGAAAAACGCAGAATATGCCCTCTTATTCGGTATGTTACTACCAAACTTATTTCAAAAAGATTTATTTCAATAAATTCTGAATATTTTTTTTAGAGTTTTTAAATTTGCTTGAATCAAATGATTGGCTCATGTTTGTGTTCTAAGCTATATAATATATTTATGGTTATATAATGGTGTTTGAATTGTTCTTTGAATGATGGTTGTAATTATTGTAAATTTTATTGTTTGTGGAAGATTGTAGGTTTTACTGTTAACTTTTCCTTGTATTCTTATTTAACCGAAAATAGTGGAGAACATAAAAATGTATGTAAACATGAATGTTAAAGATGCAATAAGGGGCCTTAATTTTGAACCAAATAGAATTAAATTTAAATACTTTAAATTGATATATTATAATGTATGTGATAAACTTATAGCTGTAATATTAGGAAATTAGTACTATGAATTACTCAAAGTAATTAATTGTGCATAAGAATTTACTACAACAAATAGTTATGGGTTTCTAAATGAAATGTAAATATGATTGTGAGGCTATTTAGAAATAACGAGCGACACTTAGATTAAAAATTTAATTTCTTATATGGCCTTTACTAATTTAATTAACTAATGATTTCAAATATATATATATACACGTTCAAAATTAGAAGGTACCTTGTATGACATAATGATTTATATAGGAAAATGTGACTAAATGACTCTAAAGATTGATTATAAATACAGGTCAATGATAAAGAAAGTAAAATTAGCTTTAGTTTCAGCATGTGAATAAACTATGAGATTATATCAATTGGATTTCATCTCAGTAAAATAATTTCTTATTACTTATGTGATTTAGTTGTGAAGTCTAAAACAAAACATGGTATTGCTCAAGTTATAAGGAAGTTTATGTTCTTGTTTGTCAATATTCTATCATCGCTACTCTTTTTGAGAATTTGTGTTTATAATAAAAGAGGATATTACTATAAAATCTTTATAAAAGTAAATATGTATAAAAGTTACGTGCTTATAGTTATATATGTGACTTCAATTTTTACTATATGGTGGTTTGTGTTAATGGTTCATTTAAAAGATTGGTTAAAATATATGATTTAATAGTTTAAGATATAAAGGCATACATGTATCTTGAATGCATATTGTAGAAAATAAATAGTTTTGTGCATGATAATACGGATCAGATATGTTATGATTTAAAAAGGATACTTGAGTCATGTGATCCTTGGCCTGCATAGCTCATACATATGATGAGAAATTTATGCAAACAAGGTGATTAATAAGTAAAGCAGATATAAATATGATATTATTATTTTTAATGATGTTGATTTTATATTGTCCTTAGTAAAATTAGATAGGAATTGAGGTAATTGGATAAAGTTGGTATGCTAATTAGGGAATTTATAATACGGCGCCTTGATATGTAACACTGGATTAGATAGCTCCGAGAGTTGAATCCACAACTATATATATATATATATATATATATATATATATATATATTTGTGTGTGTGTAATTAAATTAAGTTGTGGATTGGATGGCTCCGAGAGCTGAATCCACAACTGCATGTATATATATGTGTGTGTATGTATATAAGAAATGCATATGTTTAATAGAAAAATTGCGTATATTGATTGAATAAATTAATTTTGTTATCGATTTAATTTTAAATAATCTACAAGTGATTGAGTATATTTTTAAGAGCTCGTTTATTTTAAATTACATATGCAGCTTTCATATTGATTTCTTGTGTAAATATGCATTTTTGAATTTTGGATCATATGATTGTTACGTGTACATTATTTGTTATAGTATGTGCTTATTTGGAATTTTTTTAAATGTATTTAAAGCTAAACAATTGTAGAAATAAATTTGGTAGTCACTACTAAGCTTTTAGCTTAGCGCGTGGTTTTCTCCGCGCGTAGGTTGATATGTGGTATGTTCGAGGCAAGTAAAGCAGATTCTTTGGAAATGCTGTAGCTGAGATTAGTAGATGAATATAGTCACATCAAGAAGATGATTATACTATGCTAGTACTACGTTATTTTAGCATGTACGCGATTAAGTTTGTTGTAATATTAATAATGCTTTATTGCCATTGAAAAAGAAAATTTTTAGTTGTTATAACTGTATAAAGTTTGTTGTTATAACTTTATTCAGGATTTTTCTTGCCATTATTGCTGCAAAGAACTGGGTTCTTCATCAGATAGATATTAACAATGCCTTCTTGCATGGCTTCTTAGAGGAAGAGGTGTATATACTCCCTCTTTAGGGATATTCCAAGGCACGGCAGGGACAAGTTTGTAAGTTGTTTCGGTCCCTTTATGGTCTCAAGCAAGCCTTACGCCAATGGAATGCTGAGTTGACCAATTTTTTGTTGGAATATGGTTTTCAGCAGTCTTCCTATGATAGTTGTCTGTTTCATCTTCATTCAGCATCTTCTTCCTTGATTGTTTTGGTTTATGTTGATGACATGCTTATTAGTGGCACTCTTGTTTCTGACATTGATAAGTTGAAGATGGCCCTCAATCAAAAATTTACTATTAAGGACCTTGGTGTGGCCAAGTATTTTCTGGGGCTGGAAATCATTCGAACTGCTGAAGGTATTTTTCTTAATCAACGTAAATATGTTCTGCATCTCTTGACTTCTTCGGGTTTGTTGACTTGTAAGCCTAAGAAAGTTCCGTTTCCAAAAGGAGGCTCTCTTTTTGATCCAACCAATCTTTTCTTTCTGATCCGAGTTCATACAGAAGGTTGGTGGGGCGTTTGTTATATTTGGGATTTATAAGGCCAGATATTACTTATTCAGTGCAACAGTTAAGTCAATATCTGCAATCGCCACGGGAGATTCATATGCAGCATGCTCTTTATGTTCTTAATTTTTTAAAGAGGCAACCCTCATTAGGCTTGTTTTTTCCTTCTCATTCTGATCTTTCTTTGTCTTCATATTCTGATGCAGACTAGGCTACCTGTCCAGAGACACGCAAGTCTCTTACTGGTTATTGTGTTTTCTTGGGTTCTTCTCCTATTTCTTGGAAGACTAAGAGGCAACCTACTGTTTCTCGTAGTTCAATAGAGGCTGAGTATCGTGCTATGGCCTCCACTATCTGTGAGCTTCAATGGATTGCTTATATTTTGCATGATTTGCAGGTTTCTGTGCCTCGGCCTATTCCTTTGTTTTGCGATAGTAAATATGCAATTCATATCACTTCTAATCCAGTTTTTCATGAGCGTACCAAGCACATCGACATTGATTGTAATGTTGTTCGAAATTAGTATAAAGCTGGGTTTATTGTTCCTCTTCATGTTTCATCATCTTCTCAAGTGGCTGATTTGTTCACTAAGCCACTGGGTTTTCCGTTGTTTACTAAGTTCTCTTCCAAGTTGGCTTTGTTGGATGCTCACCAAACCTCAACTTGAGGGGGGGATGAAGAATGCAACAAGATTTCCGTTATTTAACCACAGTAACATTTAACCATAGTTACTTTTTCTTTCTTGTAACACTAGTTTACTCTTTTCTTGTAACTATAGGTACTTTTATTTTCTGTTAGTTTTACTTTCTGTTTTGCTTTGTATATAAACGATTTCAACTCTGTTTTCATGATATACAGAAATATAGAAAGAGAAGTCTTCTTCTTCTTCTTCTTATCTTTGTTTCATAAGCTACAGTAGCTATCGCTCCAACACAAAATGTGAATAGTTCTTGTCGGATTCTACGTGTGTCATGATCTGTTTTTTTTAGCTCTCATCTCCTCATGGCTAACCAAATGCATTGAAAAGCAAAATATGATATTTTTAATTTGTTAAAGATAATGAAGAAATTAGTAATTCTCATGCCCTGAGCCAGACTTGACTTTAGGCCTTAGCAAGCATACAGATAGTGGTTTCCTTGCAATTGTTTTGCAAGATCAATTGGGTGGTCTTCAAGCATATTGATCTTGTGTATAGTGTTTCGACATCAACATAGTTGCCATTATAAGTACCGAAATTTCTAACAAAGGGACTTTTTCATGTGAAACCTAAACTATCCAAACTCCTTGTCCTTTCAGTTGAATATAAAATTGTCGGAAGTTGCTATGAATTTGATTGTTTGGAAAAGATAGAATTTGCTTTTCTTTTAAACAATTTGAAATAGTGTAAATTTATCCTTAAAACTATTTTTTGATAAAAATTGTTATTAAATTGGTTAACATTTGTATTTTGTTTATAACGACAAGAGCAATTATAGATTATATTTTTTTTATTTAACATTAATGAAATGGTCTATAGCTGTTATTTGGATAACAAATAAAAATAAATATGTCATTTTAGTAACATGACGATAGTTTTTACTAAAAAAATTTTTAAAAATAAATTTATATTATTTTTAATATTCTAAAAAGTAAATTTTAAAGTATGTCAAAATATTTTAAAAAAGTAATTTCGCTTGATTGTATTAGTATTTACTCTCTCCGTTTTTTTTTATGTTACTTTTGTTGTTTTCACTAGGATTAATAAATAATAAATAGATTTAAATTTAGTATTGAATTGCGTGATTAAAATTAAATTATCAAATTTTATTTGTTCTGACTTTATTGAGAAAAATAAATAAATTAAATTACATTGAAAGTCTAAAAGTAACATGTAAATAGAATTTAAATTTTATTCAAAAGTGACAGAAAAAAAATGAAGTACTATTTAGTATGATTGGACTCCCATTGAAGTATGTCGTCAAGTAATAGAATTCTGGGAAAGCAATATATTATAATTCTATATTCCTATATGCGATTCTCAGATTGCATGCGTGGCATTATTTGCATCAAACACAGACATTTATAAGCTCATGGCAGAGAACATGCAAACAATATATATATATATAAAGAAAAAAAATCAAAATGGCTTATTAAATTTAGCCGGCCATCCCTGCGTTGAGTGTTTCCTTGAGAAACAATAAACACACATAGAATTATGGCTCTCTGACTTGACATGAACAGAGGAAGTCACACTCACCACAGAACTGTAAGCACCAATGAGCCTAAAACACAGCTTATTTCTCTGGTTTTTTTTCTCTCCCATTTTTACCTAAATCACATCTCCACTGGGTGGAAGCCAGTGTACAAGTTGTTCTCATAAATAGTTTTTGTTATTTATGTAGTTAGTTATAAAAGTTAAGTGTAATTAGTGTAGTTAGTTGCTAGTTTTATCACGTGAGTATTTTTTCTTCTTTCTTCATTGTATAAATACCGCTTATTTCTTCTTTTCCAAGTAAGAGAAATATACACACTTTTCCTAATTCTTGGAAAACTTTCTGTTCATGGTATCAGAGCTAGGTTAATTAGGGTTCTTGATTTTTTCTAGCAATCTTGCTAGAAATTCTTACTAGTTCTTCCTTCTTTCAAGTAGAAGATTGAAGATTGCTTCTTGATTAATCATGGCGAGTGTTACTGATGACAATCCTGTTGCCCCACAAGATAATGATGTTACTCAAGATCGCGATTTTTATCGCAATCGTGGTCGCAATCAAGCAGATGAAGATTCATTTCTTCTTCAAAGTTCCGATCATCCTGGAATGGTTTTGGTCACTACACCATTAACAAGTAAGAATTATTTGAGTTGGAGTGCAGTTGTTAGAACTTCTCTAGAGGCTAAAGATAAGATTGGCTTCATCGATGGAACTGTATTGCCTCCAACAGACATTGTGCTTTTTATACGATGGAAAAAGGTGGATTCGATGATAAAATCTTAGATAATGAACTCTATGTCCAAAGATTTAGCTGATTCTTTCATATACTCTCCAAGTGCAAAAAGTCTATGGGATGTACTTGAGAGTCGGTTTGGAGTTAGCAATACTCCTCAGTTGTATCAGTTGCAGAGACAAATGCATTCTATTGAACTGGAAAATGAATCAGTTACTTTGTTTTTTAACAAGATCAATATATGCTGGGATGAAATGAATCAGTTAAAGCCATTACCTGTTTGTACATGTACTGGTTGTGCTTGTGGCTTAAATAGAAAGCTGGAGGAAAGGGAAGATGCTTTTAAATTGTTACAGTTTCTTATGGGACTGAACTCTATTTTTGACAGTACTAGAAGTCAAATATTGAATATTGAACCTCCACCTAGTGTTGATAAAGCTTACAATATGGTGTTAAGGATAGAACGACAGAGGGAAATAAACTTGACATTTGCATCAGATCATATAGATTCTGCTGCTATGATGGCAAAAATGTTTAATTCTAAAACAGAGGATGGTAGAAGTTTCTCTAAGAAGAAAGGGAAGAAGACTGATAGGTTTTGTGATCACTGTCGTAATTCAGGGCATACTAAGGAGACGTGTTTTAAGCTTCATGGTTACCCTGATTGGTTCATTGATCTGAAAGATAAAAAGAAAGCAGGAGAAAGGAAAGGAATGGCGAATATGGTGAATATAGAGGGGGAAATGCTGGATAATCCACTTGACGGCTTTTCTGAACAAGAGAATAAGTCGACAGAACTCAGCTCCATGGTATCCCAGTTGATTCGACAAGAGTTAGCCAAAATGATGAAAGGAAAGAGTAAAGAACCAGATATTTCTGGAGAGCATGTAAATTTTGCTACAGCTGTCCTATGCCTGAACGTTGTATGTTTGGGTCTATTGCTAAAAATTATGCAGGTAATACTGCTTCTCATGATTTAAACATTACTGGTCGTGATGTATTGATTGTTGATACGGGAGCATCCACTCACATGTGCAGCGTTTTGGATAAGTTTTGCCATTCTTTTCAACCAAAACACTCTATTCCTGTTCAGCTTCCTCATGGTTCCATTCAATCTGTAAATCTCACTGGCCAAGTCTCGCTGAACTCCATTTTGACTCTCAAAGATGTTCTTTACTTGCCTTCATTCAAGTTTAATTTGTTATCAGTAAATAAACTGATTACAGATTCTAACACTTTCTTTGTTTTTTATCCTTCTTATTGCCTTATACAGGACCAGAAGAGTAATAAAATTATGGCAGTTGGGCAAGTAGTAGGAACGCTCTATGTTTTGACTCCCAAGTCTTTCTCTCATTCATTAATAAAACGATATAATGGAAATGTTTGTTGTAATTCCATTATAAGTTCAAATACTATTAATTCTTTTCCTATGTTCCATTCTTTTCCTGTTTCGTATGGTGTTTCTTCTTCACTCAATAAAACTTCTGCTTCGTGTAATGCTTCTTCTTCACTCAATAAAAATTCTTCTTTTCTTGATGATGTTTGGCATAAAAGACTTGGCCATGCTCCTGAAAATGTTTTAAAGCATATTCCTTCTATTGATATAAAAGTTGTCAAAAAGCCATGTGATGTTTGTCATGCTGCTAAGCAACAGCGGGTATCTTTCCCAGTAAGTGAAACTCAGTCTGAAGCAAAATTTGCCCTCATACATGTTGATCTCTGGGGTCCTTACAAGCAGCCAAGTTTGAGTTCTGCGCATTATATGTTGACAATAGTGGATGATTTTAGCAGAGGAACATGGACTTATCTGCTGACATACAAAACTCAAGTTTTTCCTCTCTTGGAGTCTTTTCTTTGCATGGTTAAAACTCAGTTTAGTACAATGGTTAAAATTGTTCGGACTGATAACGGTTCTGAGTTTGTGAATCATTCTTGTCATGCTCTTTTCTCCAAGCTTGGAATTATACATCAGAAGTCTTGTAGCTATACTCGTCAGCAAAATAGGATCGTTGAGTGTAAGCATAAGCATTTGCTTCAAGTTGCTCGTGCTTTATCGTTTCAGTCCAAGCTTCCTAAGAAGTTCTGGGGAGAAGCCATCTTAACTGCCACTTACATCATAAATATGCTTCCCACACCTGTGCTGAATTGGATATCTCCCTTTGCAGTTTTACATGGTCGAGATCCAACTTATGCCAAACTTAAAACATTTGGGTGTCTGTGTTATGCAACTAACACCACTCCTCGCAAAGATAAGTTTACTCCTAGATCTTTTAAATGTGTTTTTGTTGGTTATTCCCCAAGACAAAAGGCCTATAAACTTTACAATTTGGAAACACATACTGTTTTTATATCCAGAGATGTTATCTTCTATGAAGATGTCTATCCATTTCAAGTATGTGTCGGTAATGATGATCATACTGCTCATGTTTCACTGCCATCAGTATCGATTACTGCTGATTTTAATGATGAGGTTGTTGATGATTCTGCTATCATGACTACCTCAAGTTTGCCACATTCTGATAGTCTTGCTTCTCCACTTGACTTTTCTGCTCCGGAGCCTGTACTTTCTAATTCTATTGTTCCCATTTTGGATGCTCCTATTTTGAGATAGAGCTCTCGAGCTAAGAAAATACCAGTTTGGTTGCAAGACTTTGTTTGTAATACTGCAGTTATCACAGGTACTGCTCTTTCTTCGAGTAATTTACAGTTTTCTTCTTCCTACTCTTCCTTCATGGTTAATGTCTCCAAGATCAAAGAGCCATGCTCTTATAAACAAGCAATTCAGCATCAAGGATGGGTTAAGGCCATGGAAGATGAACTTAAGGCTCTCGAAGCTAATCGAACATGGGTTCTTACATCTTTACTTGCTGGAAAAAGGCCTATAGGTTCAAAATGGGTGTATAAAGTGAAATTTAATCCTGATGGTACTGTTGAGCGCCTTAAGGCTCGACTTGTAGCAAAGGGGTATAACCAAACTGAAGGAGTTGATTTTTTTGATAGTTTCTCTGCTATTGCTAAGCTGGTGACAGTTAGAGTTTTTTTGGCTGTGGCTACTTCTTTGCGCTGGAGTATTCATCAATTGGATATCAACAATGCATTCTTACATGGTTATTTGAAGGAGGAGGTTTATATGCTACCTCCTGAGGGGTATACCAAAGCTCATTCAGGGGAGGTTTGTCAACTGAAGCGCTCTTTATATGGTTTAAAACAGGCTTCTCGTGAGTGGAACTCTGAATTTACTACTCAGTTGCTCAGTTTTGGTTTCAAACAATCAGCTAGTGATCCTTGTTTCTTTACAAAAGGATCTCCTTCTTCTGTTTTTGTAGCTTTACTGGTTTATGTTGATGATGTGCTTATAGCTGGCCATAATGAGTCGGATATCCTTGTTGTGAAGCAGTTCTTGCATTCTCGTTTCACTATCAAGGATTTGGGTTATGCTAAATATTTCTTAGGCATTGAAATTGCTCGGTCCACTGCTGGAACTTTTCTTTCACAAAAGAAGTATCTCATGGACATTGTTCATGATGTTGGGCTCGCAGGGTCTAAGTCTGCTGATACTCCATTACCTAGAAATCATAAATTTCAGGAGCATTCATCTTTACTTCCTGATCCTGATCGGTTTCGTCATCTTGTTGGTCGGTTACTTTATGCTAATATGACTCGGCCTGATCTTACTCATAGTATCCAGCTTTTTAGTCAACATTTAGCTTCTCCTACTGAGAGTCGTTGGGACGTTGCTCTTCATGGGTTGCGCTATATCACTGGTACTATTGATCTTGGCATTTTTTATACTCTTGATACTTCCCTTACTCTTTCTGCTTACTGTGATAGTGATTGGGCATCCTGTCCTCTCACTCGAAGATCTTTGACTGGATACTGTATTTTTCTTGGTGATTCTCTAGTTTCTTGGAAGACAAAGAAACAAACAACTGTTTCTTGCTCCACTTGTGAAGCAGAGTATCGTAGCATGGCTACTACCGTCTGTGAGTTACAATGGCTTTCGTATTTGTTGTCTGATTTTCAGCTTACCATTCCAACACCTATCTCTCTTTGGTGTGATAATCAATCCGCACTTCATATCTCTGCCAATCCGGTGTTCCATGAACGCACCAAACATTTAGATATTGATTGTCACATTGTTCGCAATAAATACAAGGAAGGTTTTATTTATCCTCGGTATGTTTCTACTCATTTTCAGTTGGCGGATATCTTCACGAAATCTCTCGCTTTCCCTCAGTTCAAAGCTATCCATGACAAGTTGGAATTACTTTCCAATTCATCTCCAACTTGAGGGGGGGCTGTACAAGTTCTCATAAATAGTTTTTGTTATTTATGTAGTTATTTATAAAAGTTAAGTGTAATTAGTGTAGTTAGTTACTAGTTTTATCATGTGAGTATTTTTTCTTCTTTCTTCCTTGTATAAGTACCGCTTATGTCTTCTTTTCCAAGTAAGAGAAATATACACAGTTTTTGTAATTCTTGGAAAACTTTCTGTTCAGCCAGAAAAGGTATTTTCTGCTGCTTTACTATTTGTTTCTGTTTATTTCTGTTTAGCAAGCACCAATGTGAATAGTTCTTGTCGGATTCTACGTGCGTCAGGATCTGTGTTTTTTTTTTTTTTTCATTTACCTTTAGCTCTCATCTCCTCATGGCTAACCAAATGCTTTGAAAAGCAAAATATGTTATTTTTAATTTGTTGAAGATAATGAAGAATTTAGTAATTCTCATGTCTTTCTTTAATTTCTAAGATCTAGTTCTATGAATCCAAAACAAACGAACAAACAAACAAACAGAGGTTTCATGAATAAGTCTGGTTCTTTCATATGTTCTATTTTTCCCAGAACCTGTTTCATAAATGCATGTGTGAGTGTTTTTGTTCCGTCCTTGATTTTGCTGTCAAAGTATAGGAGGTGCTCGACTTTGTATAACAAGATTGTCAATTTAATACTAAGGTTCAATAATTGTTCGCTAAACTGTGAAAGAGCAGGTAGCTTGTCTCGTCTTAGAAAGAGCCAAGCATAAAGAAAGATGGAAGTAAATCGGCATCAGGAATCTGATGATTATGACAGGAAATCTGAACTAAAAGCTTTCGATGATACAAAAGCGGGTGTAAAAGGCCTTGTAGATGCTGGAGTCGCCAAGATCCCCAGGATTTTCATCCATGTTCCTAAAATAGTCAATGAAGAACCATGTGGTGGTAACACTAAACACAGCATTCCAATCTTAGATTTTAAAGGCATAGATAAGAATCCGAGCTTACGCAAAAAGATAGTTCAAGAACTTGGAGAGGCCTGCCAGAAATGGGGTTTCTTTCAAATGATCAATCATGGAATTCCTGCAACCGTTTTGGATGGTATAATAGATGGAATTCGTAGATTTCAAGAGCAAGATTTGGAAATGAAGAAACAGTTCTTTTCGCGTGATGAAACAAAGAAAGTGATTTACAACGCCAACTTCGATTTCCATCAAGCCAAGTCAGCTAATTGGAGGGAGTGCCCCTAATTCACCAAATCCTGAAGAACTACCTCAAGTCTGTAGGTAATAGTTATCTGTGCACATTCTTACTCTGTATTTTGCAGTTTTCTCATGCTTGATTAACAGGGATGTCATTCTGAATTACACAAATGAAGTAATGAAACTGGGGTCAACATTGTTCGAATTGTTATCAGAAGCTCTTGGACTTGAGCCGAATCACTTGAAAGAAATGGGTTGTGGAGGACTTTATTTTATAGGCCATTACCTCCCAGCATGCCCTGAGCCAGACTTGACTTTGGGCCTTAGCAAGCATACTGATAGTGGTTTCCTTACAATTGTTTTGCAAGACCAATTGGGTGGTCTTCAAGTACTCCATGAAGATCAATGGGTTGATGTTACTCCTGTTTCTGGATCTCTAGTTGTCAATGTCGGAGATCTGTCACAGGCAAGGCTTCTTTCACTTAATTTCGATCTCAAAAATACTGTAACAATTTATTATAAATCTTTCAAACTTTCGGTTCATTACTTTTCAAATTGATATTTAACCTTTGCAATTTCATAGTCCAAACATGATCGAACTAATTTTTTTTGGCTTACAACATATTCAGACATCTAAATACTCGTCAATTTTGTTACTTTATTTGATGTGATGAGACATGAAAATTATAAAAGGAGTTTTTTTTTTTCAATGAAATTGCTTATAAACCAAACCAATAATATACTATCATGTAAAATAAAATAAATTACATGAGTGATTATCACGCAGATGTAGCTTTTTTTTTTTAAAAAAAAAAAATTAACTTGTTCCTGTTTTATATGATAGCTTGTTATTGACTTAGTACGTGAGAAATATTATTGATCCGGTTAAGACAAGAATTTTCAACTATTAAACTACAGTTATGTCAGCATTTGGCTTTATAAAAGTGATCAAATTAACTAGTTAGGTGCCGATGTTTTTTGAGAAAATTAGGATCTCTAAAATACTTTTTATATCAAATTTATATATGTATATATGCAAATGTACTGTATAAGCCAAGCTTACATGATGTTGGATTATGTTGTATGAAACTTTATGCGGATAATAAGCAACGACAAGTTCAAAAGTGTATATCACAGGGTACAGGCAAAGAATGTGGGACCAAGAATTTCAGCTGCTTGGTTTTTTCAGAACTCATTTAGGGGAAGAGAGTTCAAGTTGCTGTAGGGTATATGGTCAGATCAAGCAATTGCTATCAGAAGAAAATCCTCCTAAATACAAACAAATGACTTTAAGGGATTACGTCTCTAAGATCTACCCCAAAGGGCTTCATGGCAACTCTGGATTACATTTTTTCAGACTCTAAATGAGTTTGCCCCACCTGCCTTGTAATGCAATTTGCAATTGAAAATAAAGATTATGACGTGTGTATCCTATTTAGATAGGGTCAATTTCATCTATGATCACTGGATTTACGCTTAATTGCCCAAAAATAACTCACTTATTTTTAACGACTTAAATGTCACTGAATTAATTACCTTTTTACAAAAAAAAAGTCATTTTAACCGATTGTCGGCAATTACTTTTGTCAAAATACTGATGTAGTACGTTAAATTTTATATCTAGACACACGTAGCACGATACATCAGCAGTCATATCACCAGAAGAGGTTACATGTGTCCAAAAATATGATGTGGCGTGCTGACGTATCGTGTGATATAGCATTTTTCGGTGATGTGGCTGCTGGCGTATCATGCCACGGGTGTTCAAGTATATGAAGTGACTTGCCACGTCAGTATTTTGACGAGAATTATTGTCGAAAATTGGTTAAGATGACTTTTCTGTAAAAATATGATAAGTTCAGTGATATTTAAGTTACGAAAAATAAGTCAGTTACTTTTGGGCGATTAGATGGAAGTCCTGTTATCATAGGTGAAATTGACTCTATTTAAATACAATTCAAGTATGGATGTTAGAAAAATTAACTGGTGGATTATGATAAAATTTGTATTTAATTTATATAATATATTTTGTGAGATAATGTTTCGTTTAAAGTTATTTTTTTATTAAATAAATTGAGTCAAAATTTAATTATAACTCTTCTAATTCATTTTTAAACAAATTTACTTTAAAAATGACATGAAAAGAATTATGTCATTGTTTGGATTAGATTTAATATTGGTGTTTTTCGTTATTTAGTCTACAAGTGATTTGGATGTTCTGTTGCCTGGAAAAATAAAAACACAGTGATTTTATAACCATGGGAGTATATACTAAACTTCCAGTAGAGATGTATTGGGATAAAGTTTTGTCTAATTGAGAGGTAAAATGAAATACTCGAATAGCTAGAATGTGCAATTGTTCTTTTGGTCTAAAATGCAAAATATGTACTAAGTTTACTGAATTTATGTGTGTGGGTAAGTTCGGTATTTAACTATTTATTCGTGAAAATAGGAAATTATTGCTAAATTTATGGGGTTAATAGTTAACTGTTCATTTTCGCATTAAAAAATTAATTGTCCAATTTCTAAATGTTCCACAAAATATATATATATATATATATATATATATATATATATATATATATATATATATATATACTTTTTTTTTTGCATTTTTCATTTCTTTTCGGAACGGCTAGAAAAAGATGTTTTATTTATTTTTTTTGTTTTTTGGTTGACGGTTATCTTTTGGATTAATTTTTTGCTTAACATAAAGAATTCATCTGCATATTTTCCCAATCTAATCACCCATTGGCTATCACCCTTTTAATTCCTCAGTTCTTGATTTTTTATGAATCTGCCTATCTGGTAGAAATTTTCATTCATAAAATAAATTAATATTGTGATAAAGAAGGGAATGTAATGTGGAGTCAATTTCACCTATGGTCACTAGACTTACGAATAATTACCTAAAAATAACTGATTTATTTTTTTATAACTTAAATGTCACTGAACTTATCACATATTTGTAGAAAAAAGTTATTTTAACTGATTTTTAGCAATAATTTTTGCTGAAATGCTGACGTGATATGTCACGGCATATGTCTGAACACACGTAGCATGACATGTCAGCAGCCACGTTACCGAAATAGGTCATATCACACGGTACGTCAGCATGTCATATCATAATTCTGGATACACGTGGCCCCTTTTAATAATGTGACTATTGATATGTCGTGACACGTGTGTCCAAGCATATGATGTTACGTGCCACGTCAATATTCCGATAAGAGTAATAGTCGAAAATCGGTCAATATAATTTTTCTGCAAAAAAGTAATAACTTCAGTGACATTTAAATCATAAAAAATAAGTCAGTTACTTTTAGACAATTAGAGGTAAATCCAATGATCATTAATGAAATTGACCTATGTAATGTGATATACGTGAATTTTGCATTTCTACGTATAATAATAATAACAACAATAATAATAATAATGATAATAATAATAAAAGAAAAGAAAATCCATTTCCTTAAGAACTATGATTAAGTAGCTTTCCATAAATAAAGAAGCTAATACATGGGATATTGGACTTGGAACAAAGTTTTTGCAGAGACAGGTATGGTTTAGTTATAACTGAAGATAGAATAAAGTTTAATTATTTGGTTAAGCTATTCGATTTTGATTTCTAATCTTTCTCAATATATATATATATATATATATATATATATATATATATATGAAGAAGAAGAAGACAACAGAACAAACAGACTCCTACATCCTAACCAATAATTATTTTTCTCAGAAAATAATACTTGTTTGAGGCATGAAAAGGGGGAGTTTCATTCCTATAGCCTCCTGCTACGGGTTCTAACTCTCTAGTTCCCTCCACCTACCGGCCCCACTATCTCATTCCCGCAACCCCTTCCTACGGAATTCAATTCACATCAATTCCATAAATATTTTTCAAATAATCTCAATTTTGTAAATAATGTCAGAGAAAACATTATTTGAAAAAAAAAAAAGTCCCGGTTAAATAGATTATCCCTTACTTTTAAATAGTTACAGATTTTTACTTTGTAATCTCCGATCCAATTCAAAGGTTGCCAGGACCAAACAGCAAGCAAGCACGAGAAGGGGATCATAATTATTGTTGAATATGACAACTGACCTAATTACACACGACCAAATCCATATCTAATTTAAAATGTTTTTCACTTTTTATAATTAATTATTTCAACAAATTAATAACTAATTTTGTAAAATAAATTCGATATTTATTAGAAATTAATATATTTAATCCTAAGTTAAAAAAAATATTACACAATATTAATTAATTACATAAACCCTAAAACAAAAAATATCATTAAAAGCTATTAAGTAACACATAAACTTCAATTTTTTAAAACAAAAAAATGATATAAAAGTTAACCGTTACTCTATATATGCATTACTTTTTTTGAGGAGAATAATATAATTTAAATATACTTTTTAATAAAAAAAATTTTAAGGTATAAAAATTAAAATATAATATAACTATAAACCAATTAACTATAAAATTGGTATTCAAATATCAAAAATTAAAAATATTAAAAATAAAAATAGAGTCCATCAGACTGGTTAACTAAAATTTTGACTCAGGTTTTGAAGTTTTTGCGGTTAATCAAATGTTAGATTTGTCTTCACCCATAATAAATAGCATTCGCTCCATTTTTGATGAATATGTCCGATATAAATTTAAATTAATCAAACTACTAAATTTTAGTAAAAAAAATCCTGTTTTTCTTTATTATTAATCAAACTACTAAACTTTAGTACAGAAAAAAAATCCTGTTTTTCTTTATTATTAATCAAACTACTAAACTTTAGTACAGAAAAAAAAAATCCTCTTTTTCTTTACTATTAATCAAACTACTCAATTTTAGTAGGGAAAAAAATCCTCTTTTTCTTTATTATATAAGTTTCTCATTTTCTTTTCTTAAAAAAAAAAGTTTCGCCTTTTCTAGCTTTCTTTTTGTGAAAAATTTTCCATGTTTTATATGTTTTCCATGGAAGAAAATAATGTTATTTATTTATGTCTTGGATCCAAGTAGGGTAGATTCTTTATTTAAACATTCACTTTGTTTGCAAGGACCATCACCTAGACAAAAACGTTTCAGTTTTGCAATTGTGTTCCCTTCATTTTCTCCTGTTGCCAAAAAAAATGTCTAATGGGCAGAATCAGACAGAAAAAGAACGGCTAAGTGAATTAAAGGCTTTTGAAGAAACAAAAGCCGGAGTTAAGGGGCTTGTGGATTCTGGAATAACGAAGATTCCTCGTATATTCATTCATCCTCAACCTGTGAAACATGAACATAATTCAGAATCCAACATCAGCATTCCAATCATAGACCTTCAGGAGATTGACATCGACACAAATCGCCGAGCTAAGGTAATTGAACAACTCAGAAATTCCTGTGAGAAATTTGGTTTCTTTCAGCTAATTAATCACGAGATTCCATTAAGCATTTTGGAGGAGATTGCTAATGGGATACATAAATTCCATTTTCAACCAGTTGAAGGGGAAGAAAACATTCTATTCTCGTGATTACTCTAACAAAAAAGTGTTGTACAATTCAAATTTTGATTTGTTTATAGCACCAGCTGCTAGTTGGAGAGATACTTTAACTTGTATCATGGCTCCTAATCCTCCAAATCCTGAAGAACTGCCGCAAGTATGCAGGTAATTAAACTAATTAATCAACCCTTAAAACAAAACCAGCATGCATTATAGTATTTACTTAGAGCTAATCCGGTTGATTAATATGTGCAGGGATATAATTATTGACCACACAAACAGGATTAAAAGAGTAGCCATTACTCTTTTCCAACTATTATCAGAAAGTTTAGGGCTGAAGCCAAATCATTTGGTGGAGATGGGTTGTGCAGAGGGATGTTTTGTGCTTGGGCATTGCTACCCAGCTTGCCCTGAACCTGAATTGGCTATGGGGATTACGCAACATGCTGATACAGGCTTCCTTACCTTGCTTTTGCAAGACAAAACTGGTGGCCTTCAAGTTCTCCATCAAAATCAATGGATCAATGTTGAGTACGTACCTGGAGCTCTTGTGGTTAACGTGGGAGATTTATTCCAGGCAAGTGGACGAGTCTATATGCTATGCAAATTTATTACTTTGAAGGAATATAGCAACTGCAAAATGAGAATCAACTTAAGAATGGTGAAATCCTTAATTTTTTTTTCCTTCTATCGTTTTTAAATTTTGGTCGTTTAGTTTTTAGTATATCCTCCCCATTGGGTTGGAATCTCCATTATATTGAAAATTTATCTAAATTTACTATAAGTTATCACCAACAATATATTTTATTTGTGCTTTTGTGGTATATATTAATTAATACTTAATGCTTTTGTAACTTTTTTGTGATATTTGTGCAGTTGATCGCCAATGACAAATTTATTAGCAGCCAACACGGTTCTAGCCAGAAACACTGGGCCAAGGATTTCTGTGGCATGTAATTTTAGACAACACCTCTGCCCGGCGATGGCAAGGTTGTATGGTCCGATCAAGGAATTGTTATCGGAAGATAACCCACCAAGGTATCGGGAAACCACCGTGAAGGATTTCGTTGATCGTAAACACTTTAAAGCACATGACGGGGTAACCTCGCAACTGGAACATTTGAAACTGAAAAATTAACCATAAATTTGACGATGACGTATTTTCAAAGACCGTGAATAATTATTTTACAAGTTGAGAAAAAAATTTAAGTATTGAGTCTAATTAAATTAAATGAAAAATAAAATTTTATATTATCTCCAATAAATTTAGATTTGTTTGATTGGAAATTAATTATTATCGTGCCTCATTATTGTGATTTGTCATGTCTTGCTTGTGAAATATATATTATTATATTTATTTTGGTTTGGATTATTTTTTTATGAATGGGATCGAACCATTTTTTTGTTTTTTGGTCAAATGTGATTTCATTCACGGCCTTGCGAAAGGGAATAAATAAATACAAATGGAGAATATAAAAAAAAAAAATTACATATCGAGTGCCCCTATCCCAGATCTACTGAAAATATAATAAATTATATATACACTCGCTTTTAGCCTTTTCTAGACAAATTAAAATAAAATAAAAATATAAAATAAAATTTTTATTAAATTTTTAATTTTATAAAAGCACAATTAAGGTAAAATAGACATATTATAAATGAATTGAATCACATTAGATTATAATTCAAATAAATCATTATCGAACAAAATATAAATAGATCAAATTAAATTTTATAATATAATTTTTTTTATCTTTTTTAAAAAATAATATTTAAAATAAAAAATACATATGCATAACATATAAAAATAATTATTTTTATATTTAAATTATATGAAGGAGAAATACTATAGTAGAGAGCTGATGAAGAAGGTGAAATATACGAGTAATTTCGATTTGTACGAATCAAAATACGCTAATTGGAGGGACACCCTGTTTTGTGTTATGGGACCTGAGCCTCTTGACCCACAAGAATTGCCTTTGGTTTGCAGGTAATTTGGTATCAAACTTCGTGTTAATTAGCAGAATTTCTCTCAAAGTTATCTCCTTTTTACGTCGAATTTAAGTTTGCAGAGATATAACAATGGAGTACTCGAAACAAGTTCACAAATTGGGGGCAATTCTGTTTGAATTATTATCAGAGGCACTTGGGTTGAAATCAGAGTATCTGAAAGAGCTGGATTGTGAAAAAGGTCAAGCTGTATTGTGCCATTATTATCCAGCATGCCCTGAGCCAGATTTGACAATGGGCACCACCGAACATTCTGACCCTGATTTTCTCACTATTTTGCTTCAAGACTATATTGGTGGCCTCCAAATTTTGCATCAGAATTGCTGGATCCATGTTCCTCCTGTCCCTGGAGCTCTGGTAGTAAACGTTGGAGATCTTTTACAGGCAAGCCTACTTGCCTCTTATACTTTTTATGTTTTAATTTACGATTAAGCTCCATCTGGCATAATGATTTTCTTGCAGATGTTGTAAAAGGAATCAATTTTTCGTTGCAGCTTATATCAAATGGCAAGTTTAAGAGTGTAAAGCACACGTAGGGATGATCGCGGGGCGGGGCAGACCACCTACTGCCCCACGCGGGGGCGGGGTGGGGATCGAAAGTATTTCGGGGGGAAAAATTCCCCCCATCCCGATCCTCACAGGGATTCCTGCGGGAATTTCCGTTCCCCCATAAAAAATATTTTTATTTTTTAAATAAATTTAATTATAACAAAAATATAATATTTAATAATTAATTATAATTAAAAATATAATATTTAATAATTAAAAATATAAATTCAATTACAAATCAAACTAATATAAATTTTAACAATTGATAAAACTAAAATTAAATATAATTTAAAATTAAATTATATAAATATAATTAAATTTAGTAATTAAATTTTGGGGGCGGGGACCACAATTTCCGTCCCCGCCACGAATTTTAAGTTGGGAAATACTTTTCTCCCGTTCCATCCCCACTCCCACAGAGAAATTTTTCAAGAATTTTTCGTCTCATTCGGGGCGGGTTCCCACCGTAGATGGAGATTTTTCATTCCATGATCATCCCTAAGCACAGGATATTGTCGAATCGTATTGGCCCTCGAGTCTCTGTAGCATACTTTTTCACTCCACATCTTTATCCATCAACAAGATAATATGTGCCGATCAAAGAATTACTTTCAGAAGAAAATCCTCCCATATACCGCGAAACCACTGTGAAAGACTTTGTTGCGTACTATGATTCGAAAGGACTTGATGGGAATTCTGCACACACATTTCAGATTGCAAAGAGAACTGTAGAATTGTAAGGTTAGATTGATTTATTCACAGTCCTCATCGAATATGGTTATGTGAGTCAGTATTGCAGCATATGCCAATTGTCTGAGTTTGAAAGCTCATGGAATATGAATGCTCTTGCCTCTTCGTCATCACCTGGAGTTGAAGTTATCCAAATTTTAGCCAGAATGGCAAGTTTTAGGAAATAAGAGTTGCGGGAAAGGATTTCAAAACCTGCATATCTCTACATGTATAATCTTTTAAACAATGTGCCATATCATGGTCTGACGATGGTTTGAATTTGCACGCTGTGTTTTATTCAGTTTAAAGCCATAGACGCGGATTACGTTAGTAGCAATATTGAGTTTCCAAATTAAACTCTATTTCAATTTAAAGGAAAAAAAAAGCATCCACGACTAGTTTCTCTGTTTCTTTCTTGCAACTAAATATACATTAAGCATGAGTCAATTATTATTATATAAAGCAGTAGTATTGCACTTGCTCTATTCCGATTGCTACTGTTATTGGTTTTCTGGTAATGTTTAAGAAAAATCCTTCGAATTCCTTGAATATTAGTCTATTTATGATTTATACTTTTTAGCTCATTTATTATCCTGTTCAAATCAGTTTAATTCGATCCATTTGGCATTTTTAAAAATTATACTACTTTTGGTTTTTTAAACAGTTTTAGCAAATTATACTACTCCAGACAGTAGGGTAGGGAAGATTTCATTTTTAATGATAATAAATGGTTAAGAAATTCATTGCAAAACATGACTGAGGAGGAATGATGAACATATTTTTTGCAATAAAAAATTGACCCTTTTTTTCATATTTCATGATTCAATAGTTGTGACTTGGGACTATGAAAATTTATTGTTGTTTATTTTTAAAAACATTTTTGGTAACAAGCTTTTTATTTGCAGAAGAAATTTCGATGCATATGTCATGATGATCAAATATTATAATTCATATAGCAATATTGAATGAGATATGAAAAAAAAAATCATTATAAAAAAAAGCTTAATATATAATGGAGACACTCGAACTTAACTCTATAATTCATTTAAACACTTAAATTTTAGTAATAATCTATTAAGTATTTATACTTGTCAATTTTGTAAATAATAAACACTTAAATTCAGACTATATTTGAAAATTTGAAGTAAGTGACACTCAATTGCAATAAGCTATTAAGTACCCATATTTGTCAATTTTTAATAATAAAGTATTTGAACCATCGAAATAAATACACATGTTTTACATGTACAAAAAACTAATTGTAATTGAAAACATAATGGATCGATTTTCTTATTAATTGTGATGGATTTTTTTTGTTGATTTTTATGTTATGCGATATTATATCAGTTCAATTGAGTGTCACGCATTTTAATTTTTTAAATTTAGTGTTAATTTGTGTTTGTTATTTATAAAATTGATAAATACATGTTCAATGTGTCATTATTAAAATTTGAATATTTAAATATTTTATTGAGTTAATTTAAATATTCGTATATGTATTAAGCCTAAAAAAAGATATGGAAAAAAAATCAATTTATCCATGCAACCAATTATTTCATTGACAATCTTATAGCAGGTGAAATAAATTTAATTGGTTACACTATATCCATATAGCATGACGTATAAAAGCTAGTATAAAAGCTATGTGCTCTATCTGACACTTAATGGAATTGATTAATTAACTCTTAAAAGAATTCATTAAGGATGCAAAAAATAAAATAAAAATTCAGCATGTAAAATTATAATCAGTTTAGTCTTGTACTTGATTTGACAGTACAGTGCATCATTTGAATTCATGGAACTCGCAACATTATTTAAATTAAATCTAAAAATTTTCAATAACTCCAATTTTTCAAGTTTTTTATTTGCGTAGTCTAAATTATTTTAAATTTACAGTAACTACAATTTTTAATTACTAAGCACAAAATTATAATGGAAAATGAGATAAAAGTTTGAACACGTGGTTATTTCAATAAAATTGGTCAAAGGATATAGTAGAAAACTAAGTAAATTAAGAAAAATTGTTTTAATGCAAAATTATCTTTAATAGGGGTTTGCAAAATCCAACCCACCCGTTCAATCCGAACGGATCCATGATATTCGGATAAAGTTATTAGAGTTAAATCGATAATATCGGGTTAGGAATATATGAAAAATTCGGGTCGGGTCAAGCCTCACTAAAAACCAACCTGACCGAGACCCAACTATAAAAGGGATTTCACATGTTTTCCTTTTCTTCTTTCACGCGTTTTCCTCTCTTGAGTTTCTTCCATTCATACAAACCCTAAATCCCAAATTCATCTCTGTCCCCTCATGTGCCGCCTCCTCCTGTCGCCGACGTCTACTTGCCCGCCACCTTCTCCACGGCTTTCTCCTCCTGAGGCTTTAGTCTCTCTTCGTTAGAAGCAGAAGTGATAAGAATCCATGGATGAAGAAACAAGAAAGAATATGTAGAAGCTGAGGCAGGGAGACCAAGAGAGGACGGTCTTTGAATTTTACTATTATTAATTTATCATTTAATGGAGAACAAATTTCTCCATTACAAAACATTTTCTATCCTCTGTAAGTTGTGCAGTCCAAGTTTGCCTTTCTTCATCCAATTTAACCAACTAAACTGTAATTAGTTTGTTTTTTTTTTTATTTTGTCAAATTAATGAACTGTAATTCCTTTGTTTTTTTTTATATTTTGTATTCAATTTAAATATGAAGGTGAATATATGCTGACGATTTCCAAAATTTGAATCAAGCATGACTCAATCACAGTGGCAAAATTAGATATTCTTAGTTATAATATTTCCCAATAATGCATTGTACTTTTGTAGATTTATATTATCCAATAATTAAGTTTAAAGCAATTGCTGTGAAATTGATTGCTGGAGATAAGTTCTTGCTGTGAAATTGATTTTTCTTGAGAGTTGTTTGAAGAAATTCATGCTTTAGAAGAAGAAGAAATGGAATGGTGGTAAGTTTGGGTTGGTCGGGTTGTTACGGTCGGGCCCGAAAATTTTCGGGTTAATCGAATATGGGCCTGACTTTTTCTTAGGATAGGATAGGATTTTGGGTTAATCGGATTCGGTTCAGTGACCCGAACCCGATCGATGCAAACCCTCGTTAAGATCCTCTTGAGCTAGCTCAATTCGAGCGGTTTATATTTATCGAAAATGAAATGCTACAATTGTATCATACCTAAAAAAAATCGCAATCTTCTTCTTTCGAATTAACATTCAATATATTTAATTAATAAGTATTTAGTTATTACTTGTTTTTGTGCATAGACTATGCAGCATAGTATATACTCGGACAATTCCAAGGATAAAATCTTGTTGGAAAAGTAACTGTACATTGAAAAATCAAATCCGACTAAGCAACCCCTAAGCAATGAAAACGAAACTTTTATATAACTTCTTTAATATATAAGTCAGAAATCGTCCAAATATTCTTTCTCTGATTGAAGACTTGTAGAACTTTAATTTCAGAAAAGAAAATAAAAAAGAAACTATAATTTTATAGACAATACACCGTCCAGATATGGAACCAGGATGCATCTCTGGATTTTTTTTTTTTATTTGAACTTCTATATTTTTTGGTATATTTTAAATTGTCTAGAGAAAA
Organism: Excoecaria agallocha; assembly: GCA_037975025.1. Classification (NCBI taxonomy): domain Eukaryota; kingdom Viridiplantae; phylum Streptophyta; class Magnoliopsida; order Malpighiales; family Euphorbiaceae; genus Excoecaria; species Excoecaria agallocha. Next base: position 105,843,713 of record CM075808.1, on the reverse strand, counting down.
AATAATAAAATTTTTTATAATTTCTCATTGTTTTGGTGTATATACATCAAATGGTGTATCTTTCATGAATTGTGCACTAATCCAATAATATATTTTTCATCAATGGTGTATTAACCCAATAATATACGACACTTAAGGAAGAGATGAGTTACAAAAGTATAGATATTTTCTGGCTGTAGGGTAATGTTTCCGCATTTAAGTACTTGTATTTTCTGATTAAATTAATGTATCTTTTAATTTGGATGCTCACTGGTTCTTGGTTGGTCTTTGCATATTCACCTGGATATTACGCTAAAAACACCAATATATTTGTAGTTATATGTAAGAATGGAATTTCATTTATATTTTGGTAGGCTCATTTTGCTCTATATAATATGATTCCTAACAATAAGCCTAAATGAATACAGAAATCTCTCTTCTGGCGAGGACATATTAGAACCAATTTTACAGGTAAAACTCTCATAAGTTTTTTCCCTTTTTACTTATAAATGTATCTCACTCCTATAATTCTATGATAAAAATTGTCTCATTTTCATAGTATTAATTTCATACCTTCTTAAAAAAAGGAGCTGGTACACAAATATTAGCATGCATCGAGTTTTGATTTCAAAGGAAAAACTATTTTCAAAAGAAATAATAAATTAGAAATATCAATCAGGATTGATTTCGTTTAATGCAAATAATTACGTTCTAATCTCATATATTTGTAATATATATACTTTAAGTTAAATCTCATTTGACAAGATAAACTTCTGATGAAATTAAATGTGCATAAAATCAATTTATGTTGAGACTTTCACTTGGTTTATTCAATGTCTGCAAACAACAAAAGAATGTCATAAAAAGTTATGGAAACTTCCGAACAAGAAAAGGAATTTAAATTTTAGCGTATACAGATTCTAAAGCAAATTAAATCTTAGGATATTATTTAGTATAATTGGGCGACGATATTCAAAACTGAACAAGTCCTTGATCTTAACGCATACGTGGGGGATCGATGGATTTTTGCCAATGCATAGGAATCTAAGTTGTAAAAGCACAATATATAGTTTAAGAATCAAACAACATCCAAATATGTGCTAATCAAGATCATTTAATGAACCAAAATTTGCCGTCTCTGAGATTATAGCATGGGCAAATTAGTACCCTATAAATTAGTGAAAATTGAAGGGAACAAGCATTCAAATTCAATTTGAAGAAGCTATAAACTTTAGCATCTCTGATTTGATACAAACACTGAATCACGGAATGGAAAAGTTAGGCAATGGTAAAGTAGAATTGAATTATGATCGTAATGAAGAGATCAAGGTTTTTGATGATACAAAACTAGGTGTACAAGGACTTGTACATGCTGGGGTAGTAACTGTTCCTAAGATGTTTGTTCGATCATCGGATGAACTTGCCGAGGACATAGATCATCCCCGGGTCCAAGTTGGTCTTCCCGTCATCGATCTTGAGAACCGTTTGACTGATCGACGTTGGAACATTGTCGATGAAGTCCGAAAGGCATCCGAGGAGTGGGGATTTTTTCAAGTTGTGAATCATGGGGTACCTCTAACTGTACTAAATAACATGATTAATGCTGTTAGAAAATTTAATGAACAGGATATTGATGTGAAGAAAGAATTTTACTCTCGTGATACAAGCAGAAGAGTAAGATTCAGTAGCAATTATGATCTTTTTCAATCTCAAAGAGCTGATTGGCGAGACACATTGTCTGTTTCCATGCTTCGATCAGACCACATCGATCCAATGGAATTGCCAGCAATATGCAGGTATTTATTATTTTACAATTATTTTTACATTTGCCTATTATAACTTGTAATTAAGATATGAATTTGTAGAGATGAAGCTGTTGAGTTCATAAAAGAAATAGGGAAAATTGGAGATACACTGTTCGAATTACTATCAGAAGCACTTGGTCTGAAACCTGACCACCTTAAATCAATTGAATGTAACAAAGGAAGAACATTAGTGTGCCATTACTATCCATCGTGTCCTCAACCAGAACTGGCCATGGGAGTAACCAAGCATACAGACAATACATTCCTCACTGTTCTGGTCGAAGATGAGACCGGTGGCCTCCAAGTTCTTCACGATAATCAATGGGTTGACGTTAAACCTATTGCAGGAAGCTTGGTAGTAAACGTCGGTGATCTTCTTCAGGTAACACTTGTCTCGGTAAATTTAATTTAATTTTTTTTTAATATGATTGGTGATTATAGCTTAAACTGAAACAGATTATATCAAATGACAAGTTCAAGAGCAACATGCACAGGGTGGTCCCGAGCCGAGTTCCGAGAATTTCAGTGATAGGATTTTTCGCAGGACGCGTTGCTCCTCCGGCAAGGGTTTATGGTCCTATAAAAGAGTTATTATCTGAAGAGAATCCTCCTAAATATAAGGAAGTCCTTGCTAGTGAATACGTTGCTAGATTCTTCACCAAAGGACTCCATGAGAAGCCTAGCATTAAAGATTATTTGCTCTGATCACAAGTGATTATGAAAATTAATTACCTCTGAAGCGCAATTGATTTGGTGTTCGACTCTTTTTCTTTAGTGCAGCTCATCCAGAGTTGAAAATCATGTAATAAAAATAGTTATAATAAAAGGGCCATCTATGTGACACCGATAATAGCCGGCTATGATCTATGATGTTTGGGATTTATTTTCAAAAGGTCTTGGGTAGTTTTTTTTTTATGTGCTCTGTTTTCTCCCTTTATTTATGAAGATGGTTCCAATTTTAGTTGGTTTAGGCCAAAATCCAGAAATTGCAATAGGGGTTGGAATTATTTTGAATTTTGTTGATTTCTATTTAATTTGTCTGTTTCCATTTTATCATTTACTTGCCAAAATTTCCCTTTTCACTTGCTCTTTCTATTTTTTCTCTCATTCAGTGCTCTAGATTATTTCTTCCTATGCCTTAATTTAGTGGCCTTTTCTTTTTAAAATTTTTTCTCGTATACATTTGATGTGATTTCTAATTATAAAGATTGGGGCGAGAAACATATAATCTATTAATTCCCCAAAAATTGTTTGAATTATCCTCGGCAAATAATCACAACTGCTCCAAATCAGCTCTAATCAGGTCGAAATATTTCCTTCTCACTAATTAAATTCTGCAACTGCCAAAATCTTGAACAATAATTAGCATCTAAAATTAGGCAAAAGTCAAATATAATTATACAAATTTGACCATTTAACAACACACACCAAAAGTTTCATTCAATTAATAAAGCTGGCTAAGTCTATATATGAGGTAACATTTTATCACACAAAAAAAAGTGACATTTAGGACTTTTTAATAAGATTTGAAGCCTTCCTTATTGTCTATCGGGAGAGAGAGAGAAAAATAGATCTCCAATTTTTTTTTTGGTTTAAAAAGGAAGGCACAGCCTACACCAAAACAGAGCACCCTCTAGACCGAGCAATGCCCACAATATCAGCTAAAAGCAAAGAAAACATCCGAGGAGAAGCCACATCCAACAAATGAAAGCCCAACCGCATGGAAGAAGCCAGCCCATCCCAGGAGCTCCAATTCAAATTATCATACGAAGTGAGATTATCTAACATCTAATATCAACAGAATGTCGGCATTTTCAAATTTATTTATTTATTATAAAACAAATACATAATACCTAATTATAATTCTAAATAGCATTAAAAGAAATTAAAACGAAATAAACCCGAAAAGGCTGCCGGAGGTTACATTTTTAATTGTTTTTCAGGGAATGTCGATTGTGGATATTATTAGTCCACTTCATTGACAGGGAAATGTACAGCGTAGAGAGAAAGGAACTTGGATTATCCTAAAAAAAAAAAAGAAAGGAGCTTAATTGGATTTAATAATAATAATAATAATTTGCCTCAGCTTATAGGGGTATTAATTATTCAAATTGTATAATATTTTTCTTAACAATTAAGCCCTAAACTTTTTATTTTTTTAACAATTCGGCCCTCCATTAAAATGTATTATTTTAACCTCAAAATTTGTCTTCAAGTTCTATTTTATGTTTGAATTTATTTTTAAAGTAAAAATATTTCCACCAATTTAGTTATACTTTATAGAGTGTAACTATCTGTCTGATGGCAAGAGATTGTCTTGCTCAGTAACAAGTTTGCTTGTTTTCTGTTTTTCCTTTTTTGGGGTTTGTTTCTGCAACCTAGGATGAATCAACAAGAGTCTTTTGGTGACATTGAGGGGCAAGTTGCGCAATTGTCTATTAATGAAGATGAGACTAATGGGCTTATTATCGAGGATGATGAAGTAGAGGGGAATAATGTGGATTTAAGGTGGGGTTTGGTAGGTCGGTTTTTAACTAAGAAGGCCATTAATGTTCATGCGATGAAACAGACGTTGGCGGCTTTATGGAGACCTAGGATGGGGGGTGTTTATCAAAGATCTCAATCCAAATTTGTTCATATTCCAGTTTTTCCATGAGCTGGATTTACAAAGAGTTATAGATAATTGGCCAAGGACATTTGTCAACCAGCTTTTACTGGCTAATAAGTTTCAAAACCATGAACAACCAGAGAGGGTGGTGCTTGATTGGGCAAGTTTATGAGTGCAAGTTTAATTTACAAGCTTCCTCCCGGTAAAGTCTACTAAAGTGGCTGAAAGCATCAACAATCATATTGGCAGATTCATTAGTGCAGATCCAAAAAACTTCTTGGGGACATGGAGAAATTACATGCGTATTCGTGTTTCCATTGATGTTACTAAGCCATTAAAACATGAAATGAGGATCAAAAAATCAAGTGGGACGTGGATAACTACTGAGTTCAAATATGAAAGGCTGCCAACTATATGTTTTCTGTGTGCAATGTTGGGTCATTCAGAAAGACAATGTGCAGAACTGTATTATAAGCCAATCACTGAGTTGGTACGAAAGTTCGATGAGACCATTAGAGCAATCAATAGGCGACATGCTGCTTCTTTTGGAAACCAATGGCTAGTGATGATTGCGGAGCGGAACGGGGCGGGGGTGGGAAGGCTACTGCCCCGTGTAGGGGTGGAATGGAGACCGATAATATTACGGGAGAAAAATTTTCTCCGTTTCTGTCCTCGCGAGATCTCCGTCCCCGCATTAAAAATATTTTTATATTTTAAAAAATTTAATTATAACTAAAATATAATATTTAATAATTAATTGTAATTAAATATAATATTTAATAATTAAAAATATAAATTTAATTACAAATTAAACTAATATAAATTTTAATAATTAATAAAATTAAAATTAAATATAATTTAAAATTAAATTATATAAATATAATTAAATTTAGTAATTAAATTTAAGAATCATAATTTTTATTTTTATCTCAAATTTTAAATTGAAAAATATTTTTTTCCTTTTTAATTTTCACAGAAAAAATTTTCAAAACTTTTTCACCTCATTCAAAATAATTTTTCATAAAAAACGAAAGTTGTTCGCCTCATAATCATCCCTACGAATGGCTAAAAGATTCTCTACCTTTGAAGTTGCCGAAAAATGGAAAACAGAGATGTTCAAGTGGGGCCATGGCAGCTGACACAGATAGGGAAGGTAGGTACGGCAGTTTAGGCACAAAAGACGGAAGTGAAATCATGAATCATGGGGAGAGTGTTGTAGCTGAAAAAGAGGAGCATTCCGGGGAAAGTTCAAAAGGTTATAACAAAATGATAGGAACAGTTCAAGATATGGGTCATAATGAGGGACTAATTGTCTTTGACTGTAAACGGCGTCAAATGGCAGAGGAGGGAGTTAGCATTTTTGATGGGAATGGATCTGGGTCTAGTCCACTTACTTTGGTTAACATGGGCCCAAAAAACTTGAAAGACCAGGCCCGCCTATCACAATGAGTTGCCTCTCTTGGAATTGTCATAGGATTCCTCTTCTTATGGATCTAGTTAGATCCAAAAGGCCCACCTTCATTTTCCTAATTCTAACATTGAGCAGTAGAGACAAACTGGAAAAGCTACGAGTGAGATTAAGATATGAAGGTTGTTTCAGTGTAAAGGCTATAGGTAGGAGTGGTGGTTTAGCCTTGTTTTGGAGGAACAGAAATGAAGCTGAGCTTATGGGTTTCTCAAAAAATCATATTGATGTGGAGGTTAGTATTAATAACTCTAGAAGTTGGAGATTAACTGGGTTTTATGGGGAAGCTAACAGAAGTCGGAGGGAGCATAACTGGAACCTGCTCTGTACACTTGTTGGTAAATCTGATCTCCCGTGGTGTGTTCTAGGGAATTTCAATGACATTTTAAACCAGAGTGAGAAGAATGGAGGCAATCCTTAACCTACCAGCCTGATTGAAGGGTTCCGCAATGCTGTGAAAGAGTCTAACTTAGTTGATTTGGTAATGCAAGGCTATGGTTTTACTTGGTTTCAAGGCAATGAGGATGATGGATATATTAAGGAAAAGCTTGATTGGGTTTTAGCTAACAAGAACTGGACACTACAATTTCCATATTACTCTGTTTGAAATATTGAGCAAACTTTTTCAGATCATAGCCCCATCTTATCCTTTTGCTGGCTCTAGAATGCAACGTTCTAGCCGATTCAAGTTTGAGAATGCTTGGCTTCTTGATTCTCAGTTGCTGGAAGTGGTTCGAAACTCTTGACACTCAAGTGATACTCTCTTGTTTCCTTAAAAAATCAGTTAGTGTCGTGAGGCGTTAACTAAATGGGGATAGGAAATAATGGGAAATTTCAAGAGTAGACTAAAGGAGCTTAGGACGAAGTGAATAAGGCACGTGCAGGGCGAATTTATGACAATTTTGAAGATCTTCGCAGATAATTTTTAGGCACTCTTTGCCAACAAGAATCGTTTTGGAAGCAAAAAGCAATGTTATTTTGGCTTAAAGATGGAGATTCAAACTCAAAGTATTTTTATGCGGTGGCCTCTAAAAGGAAGCATAAGAATTAGTTTACTGAATTAAAAGACCCTGTTGGTAATTTTTGTACTTGGAATACTGGGTTGGAAGATGTTATTGTCAATTAGTTCCAAGATATTTTCACTGCCTCCCATAATAGCACTGGGATAACAGCATCGATGATTAACAGTAGTGTGTCAGATGCTCAAAATGCCTTGTTAATGCAGGAATTTTCGAAGGATGATGTGAAAGCAGCGGTCTTCAATATGTATCCAAATAAAGGCCCGAGTCTTGATGGGTTGAATGCTGCGTTCTATCAAAAATGCTGGACCGTAGTGGGAAGAGATGTAACTCGGGAGTGTTTGAAGATTATAAACTCGGGTATTATGCCAGATTATCTGAAGAAAACGGCTATCGTTCTTGTACCCAAAAAGCATAAGGTGGAAACTATGGCAGATCTCAGACCCATTGCTCTGTGCAATGTTTTGTACAAAGTGCTTGCAAAGACGCTTTCTTAACATTTAAAGCCATCCTCCCTTTGATCATCTCCTTGAATCAGAACGCCTTCGTACCCAATAAATTGATCTCTGATAATTTCCTGGTTGCTTATGAGGCTATGCACTTCTTGAAGAAGAAGACTCAAGGCAAGGAAGGGTTGGCTGCACTCAAACTAGACATGAGTAAAGCTTATGATAGGATGGAATGACACTTTTTAGAGGAAGTTCTTATTTGTATGGGTTTTAACCTGTGTTGGGTACACCTTATTAAGATGTGTGTGGCTTCTGTAGAATATGTTGTTTCCTGTAATGACAAACTTCTGGGGCCAATTGTTCCTACACGTGGTTTAAGGCAAGATGACCCACTGTCACCTTACCTTTTCATCATTTGTGCAGAGGGGTTGTTGTCTTTGTTAAAACATTATGAGAATATTGGTTTACTTCATGGGTGTCAAATAGCGAGAGGTGCTCCTCCCATTACCCACTTATTGTTCGCTGATGACAATTTTATATTTTTCAAGGCTAATCCTCACGAAGCAGGTGTTGTCAAACAGGTGTTGGATGTTTATTCTTCTGATTCAGGTGAACTCATCAATTTCCAAAAGTCTTCGATTAAATTCAACACTAATTCTTCAGATGCTCATAAGAAATTAGTTTGCTCTGCTCTTTCTATTAATCCTCTTACTGCTCATAACTCTTACCTGGGCTTGCCTTCTTTGATTGGAAGGAATAAACAAGCTATCTTTGACTTCATTGGACAAAAGATCAGAAAGAGAATTAGTGGCTGGAATAAGACTTTGGTTTCGAGAGCAGGTAAGGAGGTGCTTCTTAAATCTGTAGTTCAATCTTTACCTACTTATGCTATGAGTGTTTTCTTACCTCCAGTGGGTCTGTGCAATAAGTTGGAAAAGAGCTTTTAATTCGTTCTGGTGGGAAACTTCTAAATCCTCTGGCCGTGGTATACATTGGATGTCTTGGGAGAAATTATGCTGGCCAATAAAGAAGGGAAGACAGGGTTTTCAGTCTCTTTTAGACTTTAATTATGCTATTCTTGGGAAACAGTGATGGTGACTTTTGAATGATAGTTATTCCTTGGTGTCAAAAACTTTAAAGGCTAGATATTATCCTAATTGCTCTTTTTGGGAAGCTACGTTAGGAGCCAATCCTAGCTACACCTGGAGAACTATTTTGGATGCCAAAGACAAAATAAAACCAGGCTGTCGATGGAGGGTCGGTAATGGTCAAAATATCAAGATGTTGACTGATCCTTAGTTGCCAGATATCACCAACCCTTTTCCCACAATGACCTTGGATAGAAACTGGAATAGGTTCAAGGTTAGTGATTTAATGCTAAACAACTGTAAAGACTGGAATTATTCTCTAGTTTCTTCTATTTTTAATCAAACAGATTGCAACCTCATATATAAGATTCCTTTGAGCTGGCACAAGTCTAAAGATAAGTGGCAATGGTGTCTGGAAAACTCTGGTATTTATTCAGTGAAAAGGGGCTATAGACCGCTTCAATCTAATAATGTCCCTTTTTCCACTAGTATTTTGTCTGTGAACTGGAAGCATTTCTGGAATCTTGTTATCCTAAATAAAATAAAGCAATTTTTCTGGCGTGCTCTCCATGCTTGCCTGCCAGTTCGTGCTTCTTTGGTGGCCAAAGGTGTGGATGTTACTCCGTCTTCTCCTTTTTGTAGTATCGAGAATAAGTTAGTCTTGCACATCTTATTGGACTATCCCTTTGCTCGTGAAGTTTGGCAAAAATCATATGTGGGATTTATTCGAGGTAATATTTATGATCTAGTGCAATGGTTCAATATGATCTCCTCTTGTCTGGATGTGGAAAAGTGTGGAGTTGCTGTTATGGTTTGTTGGGCAATCTGGAAAGCAAGGAATGATTTGATATGGAATCGGTCTAAACTCTCTTCCTCGGCAGTGATCTTGATGGCAGAAGCGGTCTTAGCTGATTGGAGATTGGCTTGTAGAATGGGCACTGATAATCAGCTCAGCTCTTCAACTCTGCAGACAAAGTGGTCTCTACCTCCTTCGACCTTTTTGAAGTTGAATACAGATGCAGTTCTGGAGGTTGCCTCTGGCCAGACAGGTTTGGCACTTGTAGTGAGAGATCATTAGAGTTCTTTTGTGGTAGCAAGGTGTAGGACGGTGCAAGAGGTGTTTGATCCTTTAATTGCTAAAGCTATGGGTGTACGAGAGGCTTTAAGTTGGTTAAAAGTGATGAATATCCCCTCAGCTTTTATTGAAACTGATTTACCAATGGTTTACTATGCTTTGGTCTCTAATACCAGCCTTAGCTCTGATTTTGGCACTATTATAAATGATTGTAAGGTGTTGGTAAATTGCTTAGATAAAGTCCATTTTAGATTTGTTAGAAAATCTGCTAACTGTGCAGCTTATACTTTAGCAAAAGCTGCCTTTTCTATGCCAGATCTAGTAACTTGAGATTCATTTCCTCCTATTTGTATTATTCCAGCTCTTTCGGTTGATTTTTCGTGATGAAGTTTATATTTGTTTCAAAAAAAACAAAAAAAAAAGTAAAAATATTTTCAAAAATATTGAAAATAGTATTACTGTATTAGGAATGCTTTTATAATTGTTAAAAATGTTCAAAATTTTCTATATATTTATTGAAACTTTGCTAAAATATTATCCAATTTTTTTATCATTCTTTTCATATTTATAAAAGCATTTTAACTCTAAAAATAACTTAAAAGTATTATAGAGCTCTAAAATAAATGTGAATAACAAAATAATACATTCTTCTAATGTTAAATTATAACAATTTTTCTTCTTATCAATTAGGGGTGAACACGGACCGATTAACTAATTCATTAATAATTTTATTAACCAGTTCATTAATTTCATTTAACCGATATATCGATTTCAGTATTTAACTTGATTTTTCGAATTGGTTTATCGGTTAACCACTAAAAAATTTTGATATATAAATTTAATAAATTATACAATTTGTAATATTATTTTTAATAGTTAAAAATATTTTAAAAATAAAAAATACAAATTAAATATAATATCCTATAAGAAAATCAAAATAAAATTTTTATAATTAATTATAAAAATTAAATATAATTAATATAAAACTAACAACAGAATACTAATTATACACATATAATAATAATAATAATAATAATAATAAGATAATTTTAATGTTTATTTACTAAAAATATGTGCTATAATAATATTTTAGAAAGTTATTTATCATAATATTTATAAATCATAAAAATATTAAAAGATATAAGTATAAAATTTAAAATATAATTTACAAAATACATATAAATTAGTTATTCGTTAGTCAACAGTCAACTGTCGATTGATTTTTAAAAATAAAAATCGTAATTTTAAATTTTTAATTTAATTTTGGATCGATTTTTCAGTTAATTAAAATTTAGGTTTTTTTTTCACCCGTACTATCTGCGCTGTAAGGAGTTTAAATTTTTTTAAATGAAATTTTAAATTTAATTTTTATTTTGTACATAAAATATATATTATTAAAAAAATTCATCTCGAATTATGGATTTAATGATACTTAATTCTAAATTAGTATACTTCGTAAATTTAAAAAAGTCAGCATGAAATACGGAATGATGAGAGAAAAGTTCGGTTTTGTGCATTGACTTGTGCAGTTTCTAGAATCCAATTTAAGGTTTGAATTTGCTTTTTTTACGGCTGTTGAAGTTCACTTTCTTCGACAAAAACGGAGTTCAAATGGAATGGAAAAGAAACTGCTTTTATTGTGAAAGATCATTAAGGAAAATTCAAACTCTCTCTTAAATGCATTAAACTTTAGACGATATGGTATAATCTGGAGTCGTCCTTTTCTCCTATAATAAAAAAAATAAAGTTTCATAGTTCGTACTAAAATTAGTGCCTGATTGTGATTGCTGCTAAAATTAGTGCCTGATTGTGATTGCAACTCAGGATATTTTTTATTGACCAGACCTTTTGCAACCAATTCAGAAATAATTTTAATCGGAATTCAAATCTTACATTTCTGGTATATATATATATAATTCAAATAAAAATTTAATACAAAAATTAAAAGTTCAGAAACTTAATGTGTTAAAATAACGCTATTATTTTTATTAATTTAAAAAAAAGGACTCATTGGATACTAAATAAAATTGTAGAAACTCAATAAATATAATAGAACAAAAATTCGACAACCCGATCGGAAAAAAAAGGGATTGGAAAATACATTTTTCCCATTGCAACTTCATTCATAGTAGACGCAATCATCTTCATTAAAAATAGAAAAACAAATTCTCAACGGAAATATCGGACTGAAATCTTCTCATTTTGGTTTTAAATTATAATTTTTACATCATCTTTTTTTTTTAATTCTTTCCATTTATAAGTTGCGGTTAATAATTAGTGACTATATATACATATTTATTTTTACACTCTTAAAATTTTTCTCTTTAAAATGTATATATTATTTTAATGTTAAGTACATTTTATTGAATTTTACTGTTCAAAAAATTTGTTTATATAACATTTAATTAAATACAAGTAATTTTTTTATTTACTTTTTTAGCACTTTTAACCATACTTTTATTTAGAATATGATAGGTGATAGATTAAAACTTATTCTATGTTCTTTTTATATTAGTTATTTTGTTATTTACTATGGAGTTATTTGTAAATTTTATTTTGTATTTTGAATAGTAATTTGTAAATTTTAAAACGAATTTGTATACTTTTCTTGATATTTCTAAAATTTTAAGTGGTGAAATAAAATTGTAATTAAAAAAGCTAGAAAAATCGAAATTGATGGTCCGACTAAACAGAATGAAAAATAAAATTTACGGTTGATAATTTTTAAAAATTGATATGATTCAATTAATAAAATTGATAAATTGATATGATTCGATTAATAAAATTGATGATGTACTGATAATACATAATATCTTTGGACTCATATTAATTTAAAGGCCCATTCCATCAGAACCAACAAACTTATACAAGGGGAGTCCCATCAAAGGTGTGAGATATCCCATCCGATTGGTTTGACAAGTCATGTTATGTCGGTCGTACTGATACACTCAATAGGATATAAACCGTCAAATTACAATATGGCCATACACTCTACCTGCCAACCACTCTCATTCGAGTATCCTTATAGGATAGGCCCATTTTCTTATATCTTATAAATAGTCCAATTCTTTAAAGGCTCCACGTATTGCACTCTTGAAACTCTCTTTATCTATTTTTTTTCTCTAAGTCCATTACTAACTTAAGTTTTGGAGTATTAACACTGAATGCACCGATTTAACTTTCTTGCAGGTTTTAGGTTACTCGTAATCCGATCAGCTCACACGATACTCCCCATTTTGATATCCCTTGGGTTATCAATGGAACAATTAACCAGGCATGCTCCCCTCATGCTCGCATCTAACATTATGTTACTATTAGTAGACTTGTAAGTTGTTACTTGTAAATTGAGAATTTGAGTGATAACACCCCATATGGCTTCTGGGCTCCAGAGAGGCTTGAGTCGAAGCCCAGAGATCCTATTTCCCAAGATGTCTGACTGTAGACCAACAGTATAGTGAAGCTGGCTGATCTCAACCGATTGGATTGATGGGACCTGCTGTCTTGTCACGCCGGCACCGTACAGTCAAGCCCACGTCTCTCACCTACCCCATGTCACGTTGTTGCTCTCCTTTTTTGACGTCTCTGTAGCCCTTCCTAGGCACTCAAGTGCACTCCCACATCTTCTATAAATAGCCCAATGAACAGTGGGCCAGGGACGCTCACGATGAGATGTCAGGTATGAACTAAAGAGCGCTATAAAAGCCCAAGCCCTAGCCAATTTCGTCGCCGAGTTCACCACCAACGGAGACTCAATAGCGAGGCCACACAAGTAGCATGGGAGATGATCATTGATGGGGCCTCCAATAGCACGTAAGGTGGAGTAGGCATAGTAATGAAGGGACCATTTGGCATCACAGTTAGGTACGCGATTTGACTCAGTTTTAAAACATCTAACAATGTCACAGAATATGAGGCATTATTGCATGGCCTAAGGCTGGCAAAAGCAGTACGACCAGAAGCCCTCAGAATCAAAAGTGATTCCTAACTAGTGACCAGCCAGGTGTCGGAAGCCTTTGAAGCCAAAAAAAAAGGCGATGAAAAAGTACTTGGCGAAAGTCAAAATTGCATTGAAGGAACTGGAAGAAATCAGTTGTACCTAGATCATGGAGAAGGAATCTAGAGAAGAGACGGTCATGGCCGATCGGCTCGACAAGTTATCTGCCTCCAACAAACATGACATTAAGGAAGCTGTAACTACTGTCGAGCAGTTCTCCTCCCTCAATGAGCCAGAGTTGATGGACATCAAGCAACAAAGCGACACTTGGATGACCCCCATTAAAAGATTCCTCAGAATGGGAGAGCCGCCCACAAACAAAGATGAAGCCCAGAAGATATCTCAAAAATCCCTCAATTATTCCATAATTGATGATGAACTGTACAGAAAGTCATTTAGCCATCCCTGGCTCAAATGCGTGACCAAGGACGAGGGCGACTACATACTCAAAGAGATCCATGAGGGCATATGCGGAGCTCATGAAGCCAGCAGGACAATCGCGAGAAAAGTGCTTCAGACCGACTATTACTAGCCGAGCATCTTCAAGGATGCCCAAGACAGAGTCAGGAAATGCCCGTAATGTCAAATTCACGGAAGAGTCATCAGGAAGCCGACGGCAAACCAACAGCCGATCGGAGTGTCTTGGCCATTCGACTAATGGGGGCTGAACATCTTAGTACCCTTTTCTCAAGGCAAACGGCAGATAAAATTTTTTGTCATCGCCGTAGACCACTTTTCCAAATGGATCGAGGCGAAGCACCTAGCAACAAGAACCGCTGACAAAATCAAAAACTTCGTTTGGAGAGAGATCGTCTGCAGATATGGTCTCCCAAAATTTTTTATAACTGATAACGGCAAACAATTTGACAGTTCGACATTCTGGAATTTCTGCTTCGATTTAAAGATCGACTTGAAGTTCACCTCATTCACGCACCCTCAAAGCAATGCGATGACATAGATTTTCAATCGAACCATATTAATAGGGCTGAAAAAGTGGCTAGGTGAGGGGAAGGCCAACTGAACAAAAGAGATGCAAAGCGTTTTATGGTCTTATCGAACTTCGCCAAAAGTAGGCACCCATCAGATGTCATTCTCGCTAATATACGGATCAGAGGCGGTGATACTGGTAGAGATCGGGCTCCCCTCCTATCGATCATCGTTTTACACCGACCAAAATAATGCACAAGAAAGGCGTCAGGACCTGAATCTAGTAGAAGAAAAAAGAGAAGATGCTTACGCGAACATTGCCACCTATAAGTAGAGAATCGCCAGATACCATAATAGAAAAGTAAGAACCAGAACATTCAACGTTGGCAATCTGGTCTTGAAAAAGGCCGAGATTGGCACAGGCAATGCCGGAGTAGGGAAACTAATGCCTAATTGGGAAGGACCCTACGAAGTTAGCAAAGTCCTCGGCACAAGCGCCTATAAGCTGCGAATCCTGGATGGTATAGACATTCCCAAGACTTGGAACATTGAGGTACTCAAGAAGTACATGATGTAGTACTGTAACTTGAATTGTCAAAATAATGAACTTATTTCATGATAAATCAAAAAATTTCATAGAATAGAGAGAGATCAATACCTGAATTAGGGACATGATGCTTGATGCTTGATCGAAGAAAAGGCTTGGATGACCTACAAAAAGGAAACTAACCCGATCTTGCCAAACATTAGTGCTCTGATGCTTAAGTTAGCTATCGAAATATACATAGAAAAATGAGAGAGAGGGTCTTAGAGAGAGACCAATATGTGACTTATGAAGGAAGTTACCCCATTTATAAAGCCTTTGGCCTTGAAAAGTGGTCCAATTGTAGTCAGCTATAACTTTTGATAGTTGGCTTCCAGTCTTTCAATATTGGGCCTTTTTAGCTACCTTTGATGGGTTGGTCTTAGCCCTCATCTTGTATTTTATTTTATTATATTATTATTTTATTTTTTATGTGTTATCACTTGTCCCCCTCCAACTGGTTCAATCGTTTCTCAAGAGAGATCGAAGGTCGGGTGCTTGCTATTTATGGCGGCCATTCGATCATTTTGCAATCGATGGCAGAGTCCCTTAATTTATTGAGACTGAAATTTAATTGTTGCGATCGGGATGTACGTCAATCGAGAAAATTTTCGCTTCTTCGATCGGGATATACATTGATCGAGAGTTTTGAAATAGTTATCCTGCAAATAAATTTATAAATATAAATTATTTTATTTTACTAACCTGCATTTCAGTTGCACCTGTTATCCGTTAAATTTTTCAAAGTCGTATTCCTTTTCTCTCCAAACTTAGGCTTTTAGTGTTCGACCATTCGTTTTTTCGGGAGAAGTCTTGTCCGATCAGGACAGCTTTATTTTCCATGTCTAGCCAATTGGCTTTTGGGAGGCTTCCTTGAGCCTTCCTCACTTAGGCTTTTTAAATGTTATGAGCCTTGTAATTCTATTTTTTAGGGTATTATTATTTTTCGATCATCGGATCCACTGTTGGTGGTGGATTAGAATTTTTTAAGGCATTTTTATGCCTTTGTTTTTTTATTGGATCCACCATTGGTGATATTATCGATCTAATCCGCTCTTGGCGGTGGATTGGTATTTTCGATCCGATCCATTTTTAGCGGTGGTCGATTTTTCGATCCAATCCGCTCTTGGTAGTTGTCGATCTTTCGATCCGCTCTTAGCTGTGGTTAATCTTTCGATCCGATCCGCTCTTGACGGTGGTCGATCTTTTGATCCACTCTTGACGGTGGTCAATCTTCCAATCCAATCTGCTTTTAGCTGTGGTCAATCTTTCGATTCAATCCCCTCTTAGCAGTGGTCGATCTTTTGATCTGATCCCCTCTTGGCGGTTGTCGATCTTTCGATCCAATCCACTCTTAGCGATGATCGATCTTCCGATCCGATCCGCTCTTGGCGGTGGATTGGTATTTTCAATATGATCTGTTCTTAACGGTGGTCGATCTTCCGATCCGCTCTTGGCGGTGGTCAATCTTCCGATCGATCCCCTCTTGGCGGTGGTCAATCTTTCGATCCAATCCGCTCATGGCGATGGTCGATCTTCCGATCCGCTCTTAGCAGTGGTCAATCTTCCGATACGCCACCCGCTCGATCTCCCAAAGATACCGCATCGTTCAATCGAACGATCAGCATGCCAAAGCCCCCCGTTCTTTCTATGAGAAAAAACTTATCTTTGTAACCCTTCATTGAGGAGGGGAGCCCGATTAATTTTTTGCGAGGCTTGCTTGTGAAATAGTACTCCGTTCCTCCCTCACGGCTAGACAGGTAGAAAAAGTGTGTGAAAAGATCAAGGGTTGGGACCATCCCTTCGCATTTGTATATTATCTTAAAACAAGTTATTGCCCTCCACCCATTAGGATTCAACAGATTCATCACAAGCCTGTAACCTTTGAGAATGCTAATCTCAAAAGCGCCGAGCGGGAACCTGAGCCCCCTATCCAGGCTCCACAGATGACAGATGAACCATTCATTCTTATCCGCGCCAAAGGGGCCATCTGTCGACGCCAATAAGTTGGGACACTTCATCACTTGCATGTCTTCCGACAACCCATACTTTGCCTTTATCCTTGACACTTCATAATCAGACAAAGTGGAGCACATCTCTTGTAATGACTATACTAGATAATCCTAATTACTGTTACTAATTACTTTTATCTATACAATTATCTTTGTTAATCCATTACTAATCATTAGTTATCTATGCATATATGTGCATGCACACACCATCATACTATATTATTCATGTCACATTGAGAGTCATACTATCTGATATTACATACATAGCTTTAATAATTACATGCCTTTACTTATGAATTTATCTTTAACTACCAAAAAGACACAATTAAGTTACATACTTCAATACACTCTTCCTAAATTGATGCTGGCTGAGAAAAATTGTGGCCCTTGTCCCTGACTCAATGTTTAATCCAGAGGACCTACACGGATAAACACCCGTGCTAAGCTATAAAGCTTAGTGGGGAACAACTAATATATTTTCATGAACATTATTCATAAGCATGCAATTATAGTATATATACATAACATGTTAAAAGAATTATCAATTCAATGGATCATTAATATACATCATTAACTGTTTACATATTCCATTTGTCTTATTCCTTAGCCTGCTCAATTTTCTGTGGGAGTGGATAACGGGTACTGTAGATACCAAAGGTATCGAATCTGTGAATACCCGAAGGTATTAAATCTGTAGACCCATTGGGTCAGAACTATGGTCTCATATAGAGACAACTGTGGACTCATAAGAGTCAGACTATAGCAGCTGCAACTATAACCCTATAGGCATGCCTATCTATCCACGACCAAGTCTTTAAGTGCAGGCTTAATTCAATTACTTTTCATATTTTATGAAATTGTATTAACATATACAACTATAGCATTAACGAATGCAAGATATTTCTCTATCATATATTGCTATTCCATAATATAAAATCAATCATATAGAAAAGAAGTATCATATGCAACATCTCGTTTAAGGTGATGGAAATTACCTTATAATTGAATAATAAACTCTTGAACTTTGAAAGGGTTTTCTCGCTATACGTTACAACTTATGGTGACTTAGACACGTTTAAAGCTCAATTAGAGTCATAAAATACAAATAATAAAATTAGAAAACACAGGCTTATTGTCGCGGTCGCGACGATTGTCGCGCTCGCGACACTTGTCGCGCTCGCGGTAATAATCGCGCTCGCGACAGACAGCGATGGCTTTGAGTCATTCTTCAAGTCGCGCTCGCGACCTAAGTCGCGCTCGCGACAGACGGCAATGGCCTAAATGAGCATTTCTTGATGTCGCGCTCGCGGCATAAGTCGCGCTCGCGACACAAGGCTTCCGTTTAATGTCGCGCTCGCGACATAAGTCGCGCTCGCGACATAAAACGACGGGGCGACCGCCTTAACGTGATTATTGCTCAAAAATCCTGTAAATTAATATACAAACTCAGATTGCATCTCAATTTCGACATGCCAAACGGATTTTTCAGAAAACACTATCTTCTACAAGGTTTTAGGTTTACATTTCTAGTTTCCAAAACATCAAAAATCATTTCAATAGGACTTGTAAATCTTGAGATATTACATAAAAACCACAGGCTGTTCATAAGGGCATATTTTCACTCACAATCAGAAATCAATCCCGATTTTCACTATCATGCAGTGAGAATCAGGTTTTGGTCTCTTCTAACAAAATCAAGGTTTACAAGTCTAGTTTCCATACCAATTGGAATTTCATCCTTTGCATAACTATAGCTCCAGATATGAGCAAAAGTATACAGACTGGTCAAGTGATCCTTAAGACAGTTTTCAGATTTTCAACTCAAACATGCATTTATCAACTATAATCCATCTTCAAGCTTATATTCATCCACAAAATACAGGAGAGAGACACTTCAGCCCTCTCTCATGACCAATCACAAGACTTTACACACAAAGAAAACCCTAAGTTCCCATACCTTGTTTGAGCTTTCTCTTCTTCAACCTTGAAGAGTTTCCTTCCCCTTGCCTTTGCTTGGCTCTCCTTCTATAAGCATAAGACAATTCTATGAAACACTAGCAAACTAATCCATGAATCACACATATGAAAGCTTAAGAGTGTTACCTTAAGTCCAAGACCAAGAAAATTCTTTCTCTTTTCTTACTCTAATTTAAAGAAAACCCTAGAGAGAGAGAGGATGAGAGAGAGGAGAGTTGGAGAAGATGAAGATGAGGAGTGTAAGCCAAGAGGTTTGGCCGGCCACTTCCACCAAAATATCCCCCTCCCATTCTCAACCATTGGCCCAAATGTCACACATTCATACTTTTGCACTTTGGTCCCTCAATTTCTTCTTATTTCAATTCTTACCCCAATTCTTTTACTTTGGTTTTTCAATTAAGTCCTCATACATGCAATTACACTTATTTAAACATGTATAACAATAATTAATTAATGATAATTCTTCTAGGGTACATGGAGGGGTATTACAACTCTCTCCCCCTAAAAGAATTTCGTCCTCGAAATTCATACCTGTATTGAAGAGTTGTGGGTACTGAGCCCGCATAACTTCTTCAGGTTCCCAAGTCGCTTCTTGCACACCGTGGTGTTGCCATAAGACTTTGACTAAAGGAATCTCTTTGTTCCTCAACTGTTTAACTTCTTTGGCCAATATCTGTTTAGGTTCTTCATCATACGTATAATCAGATTTGACACTAACATCTTGCGTTGGTATGATATGTGACTCATCAGATCGGTACCGCCGGAGCATAGAAACATGGAAGACATTATGCAATTTTGATAGCTCACTAGGAAGCTCCAAACGGTATGCTACTGGTCCAATCCGATCCAAGATCCTATAAGGACCTATAAACCGTGGGCTAAGCTTTCCTTTCTTTCCAAACCGTAATACCCTTCTCCATGGGGACACCTTTAAAAACACGTTATCGCCAACCTGATATTCAATATCTTTCCTTTTTAAGTTGGCATAAGATCTCTGTCTGTCACTGGCTTCTTTCAATCTCTTTTTGACAAGTTGAATCTTCTCTTCAGTGTCTTTAACAATATCAGGACCCGTCAATTTGCCTTCAGCTAATTCTGTCCAACAGGAAGGAGTTCTACATTTCCGACCATAGAGCGCTTCATAAGGTGGCATACCAATGCTAGTTTGGTAGCCATTATTGTATGCAAACTCCATCAGTGTAACATATTTATCCCAGCTTCCTGGAAAATCGAGCACACAGCCCCTTAACATATCTTCTAATACTTGTATAACCCTTTCTGACTGTCCATCGGTCTGAGGATGAAATGCAGTACTAAGAAGAAGCTTTGTGCCTAAGGCTTGCTGTAAACTCTTCCAAAATCTGGAAGTGAACCTCGGATCCCGATCCGAAACAATTGAAATAGGCACCCCATGCAATCTAATAATTTGATCTATGTACAATTCAGCCAATCTATCCATTGAATAATTGGTTCGAACTGGTATAAAGTGAGCCACCTTTGTCAGTCTGTCTACGATGACCCACACTGCATCATGTTTTCTTTGGGTCGTGGGCAAACCTGTAATGAAGTCCATCGTGACATTGTCCCACTTCCATTGAGGAATGGGAAGAGGATTCAACAATCCCGAAGGAAATTGATGTTCTGCTTTTACTTGTTGACATGTTAGGCACTTGGAGACATAATTAGTTACATCTCTTTTCATTCCTGGCCACCAATAAAACTGCTTCAAATCTCTATACATCTTGTTGCCACCTGGATGCATGGTGAATACTGTACTATGAGCTTCGTGCAATAAAGCCTCCTTTAGTTCTTTAACATCTGGTACACATAAACGATTCCGATAGTAAAGACCACCATCACTTCCAACAGAGTATTCTATCGGACCCCCAGAACCAACTGAGTGAATCAACTGTTGTAACTTTACATCATCTGCTTGTGCATCTATCACTGTCTGTCTTAGGCTAGGACGAGCTCGTAATTGGGCTAACAAAGCTCCATCCGAAGAAAACTTCCATTTACAGTCTTGTAATAATAAAGTTGCCATCATTTTTCGACTCAAAGCATCAGCTACCACATTTGCTTTTCCTGGATGATAGTCGACTATACAATCATAGTCCTTGAACAATTCTAGCCACCTGCGTTGTCTTAAATTAAGATCTCGCTGAGTAAGCAAGTATTTAAGACTCTTGTGATCAGTAAAGATCCTGCATTTCTCACCATAAAGATAATGCCGCCATATCTTTAAAGCAAACACAATCGCGGCTAGCTCTAGATCATGAGTCGGATAATTCTGTTCATGAGGTTTTAATTGTCTTGAAGCATAGGCCACTACCTTACCCTCTTGCATCAGAACACAACCCAGTCCATTTCTCGATGCATCACTGTACATGGCATATTCCTTATCAGCTACTGGTTGAGTAAGAACTGGAGCTTGAGTTAACATTTCTTTTAACTGATCAAAACTGGCTTGACAACGATCTGTCCACTCAAATTTAGCTTCTTTTCGTAGTAATCTAGTGAGTGGAGAGGCAGTAACTGAAAATCCTTTCACAAACCGCCTATAATAGCCAGCTAAGCCCAGGAAACTTCGGACTTCTGGCACATTCCTAGGCGGTCTCCAATTAACAATAGCCTCAATCTTTTTAGGATCCACTCTGATGCCTTCAGAAGACACCACGTGCCCAAGGAAAGCAACTTCTTTAAGCCAGAATTCACACTTGCTTAGCTTTGCATACAACTGTTGCTCTCTCAAAGTTTGCAGTACTATTCTCAGATGTTCTGCATGCTTCGCTTCATCACGAGAATAAACCAAAATATCATCTATGAATACTACAACAAACTGATCTAAATAGGGTCTGAACACCCTATTCATCAGATCCATGAAAGCAGCCGGTGCATTAGTCAACCCAAAAGGCATTACTAAAAATTCGTAATGTCCATATCGAGTCCTAAATGCAGTCTTCTGAACATCCATATCTTTAACTCGAAGTTGATAATATCCAGACCTCAGATCAATTTTAGAAAATACTCCTGCACCACGCAATTGATCAAAAAGATCCTCAATCCGAGGTAAAGGATACTTGTTCTTCACAGTCATCTTATTAAGCTGTCTGTAATCTATACACATTCTCAAAGTACCATCCTTCTTCTTAACAAATAGCACTGGTGCACCCCAGGGCGATACACTAGGCTTGATAAAGCCTTTGTCTAACAACTCCTGCAACTGGACCTTTAACTCTTTTAGCTCGGTTGGTGCCATTCGATAAGGTGCTCGAGAGATAGGAGCTGTACCAGGTACAACTTCAATTGATAACTCAACTTCTCTCTCCGGTGGCAAACCAGAAAGTTCTTCAGGAAAAACATCAGGAAATTCATTGATCACTGGAATGTCCTGAAGATTAACCGTCTCTCTTTTCGAATCAAGAACTAAAGCCAGGTATGCTTCACATCCCTTTCGAAGAAATCTTTTCGCTTTCATTGCAGAAATAACATTGGTTAAGGGTTTAGACTTACTACCCTTAATCAATGTCTCAACTCCCCCATCTTTCTTAACAATTACCGTTTTAGCTTTACAATCTACTATGGCCTGATACTTAGATAACCAGTCCATACCCAGGATTACATCAAATTCGTGAAAAGGTAACACTATCAAATCAGCTGGAAATTCTCTCTTTTGAACTCTAATTGGGCAATTTCTATAAACTTTATTAACATGTATACTATGGCCCAAAGGACTAATCACACATATATCATAGTTCAAATGATCAATACCAGATACATTTCTACCCAGCTCCCCATTACAAATATACGAATGTGTAGATCCTGGGTCTATAAGCACATATACATCAGTATCAAAGAGGGAGAATGTACCAGCTATGATATTAGGAGCATCAGCCTCTTCTCGTCCCTTCATCGCATAAGCTCTAGCAGGAGGTGTCGAAGTAAAGGGTCGATCCACCGTCTCAGATGCATTTCTGGACTGGGCCCTAAACTGGCCCGATCCACTTCTACCTCTACCCCGACCTCTGCTAGGTGAAGGTGCTTGAGAAGCTCCTCGATTACTCTGTTGACTGGAAGCTTGTTCTTGTGTCAGAGGACAATTAGCCATAAAGTGCTCCGTACTGCCACATCTGTAACAACCACCTGTAAGCATCCTACAGGTGCCCCAATGTCGTCTGAAACAATAGGTGCACTCTGGGGCTTGTCCTCTACCTTGTCCTGAAGCAGCACCTCTACTAGATCTCCCTGAATTAGTAGTCCCTTGCTGTCTACCTCTAGAAACAGGGCGATTCCCAGATTCTATAGATTGCTCTCCTTGTTGTGCTCTTGTTCTTTTCCCCGAGGAAGAACCACCCCGAGAAAAACTTCTTCTTCTTTGCTCTCTTTCTCTTTTCACATTCTCTTCTTTTTCAACTCGAATAGCGGCTTGCACTAATTGATGATAATCCACAGGATGCAGAGAAATAGGGCCTATCAAATGATCCCGGATATGATCATTCAATCCCTCTTGAAACTGGCGACATTGGAAAGTCCCAGTTAACATAGGCCTCGGTGCATACTTACTCAAGCGACTGAATTCTGCCTCGTACTCAGCCACTGACATACCTCTTTGCCTTAGATTCAAAAATTGTTTCAGCTTCTCATCTTTATACGCCTCTGTTACATATCTCTTTTTGAATTCAGCAATAAAGAAATCCCAAGTGAGAATTTCAGGTAGCTGGGGTTGAGTTTGGACTAGCTTCCACCAGTCATAAGCTGCTCCTTGAAGTAAGGACACAGCACAAGCTACCTTCTGACTGACAGGGCATTGAATTTCTGTGAACACTCTCTCCAATCTTTCAAGCCATAACTCGGCTTTCTCAGACTCTTCCCAAGTAGAGCCTAAGAATTCTTCCGCACCATGCTTCCTGAGTTCAGAAATAGGAGCCTTGGGTGCAGTCATTCTTTGTAAGATCTGAGCCATGTCCTGAGAAATTTTTAACAAAGCTTCCCCAGCATTGGCAGCAGCTGCACCGCCTCGTGAAAATGTAGAGGTGTCGGGCTGAGAAGGATGCGATTGACCCGGTAAATTGCTCTCAGCCGATTCATCTATTCCATCATGATAACCTTCCATTCCGAACTATATTAAGAAACACAGGAACAACCACAATCAGCCAACATCAACATACTTTTATATATCTATAACCCTTGAAATTGCCTATTGGCCAGAACCGCCTAAACCAAGGCGCTCTGATACCAAAGATGTAATGACTATACTAGATAATCCTAATTACTGTTACTAATTACTTTTATCTATACAATTATCTTTGTTAATCCATTACTAATCATTAGTTATCTATGCATATATGTGCATGCACACACCATCATACTATATTATTCATGTCACATTGAGAGTCATACTATCTGATATTACATACATAGCTTTAATAATTACATGCCTTTACTTATGAATTTATCTTTAACTACCAAAAAGACACAATTAAGTTACATACTTCAATACACTCTTCCTAAATTGATGCTGGCTGAGAAAAATTGTGGCCCTTGTCCCTGACTCAATGTTTAATCCAGAGGACCTACACGGATAAACACCCGTGCTAAGCTATAAAGCTTAGTGGGGAACAACTAATATATTTTCATGAACATTATTCATAAGCATGCAATTATAGTATATATACATAACATGTTAAAAGAATTATCAATTCAATGGATCATTAATATACATCATTAACTGTTTACATATTCCATTTGTCTTATTCCTTAGCCTGCTCAATTTTCTGTGGGAGTGGATAACGGGTACTGTAGATACCAAAGGTATCGAATCTGTGAATACCCGAAGGTATTAAATCTGTAGACCCATTGGGTCAGAACTATGGTCTCATATAGAGACAACTGTGGACTCATAAGAGTCAGACTATAGCAGCTGCAACTATAACCCTATAGGCATGCCTATCTATCCACGACCAAGTCTTTAAGTGCAGGCTTAATTCAATTACTTTTCATATTTTATGAAATTGTATTAACATATACAACTATAGCATTAACGAATGCAAGATATTTCTCTATCATATATTGCTATTCCATAATATAAAATCAATCATATAGAAAAGAAGTATCATATGCAACATCTCGTTTAAGGTGATGGAAATTACCTTATAATTGAATAATAAACTCTTGAACTTTGAAAGGGTTTTCTCGCTATACGTTACAACTTATGGTGACTTAGACACGTTTAAAGCTCAATTAGAGTCATAAAATACAAATAATAAAATTAGAAAACACAGGCTTATTGTCGCGGTCGCGACGATTGTCGCGCTCGCGACACTTGTCGCGCTCGCGGTAATAATCGCGCTCGCGACAGACAGCGATGGCTTTGAGTCATTCTTCAAGTCGCGCTCGCGACCTAAGTCGCGCTCGCGACAGACGGCAATGGCCTAAATGAGCATTTCTTGATGTCGCGCTCGCGGCATAAGTCGCGCTCGCGACACAAGGCTTCCGTTTAATGTCGCGCTCGCGACATAAGTCGCGCTCGCGACATAAAACGACGGGGCGACCGCCTTAACGTGATTATTGCTCAAAAATCCTGTAAATTAATATACAAACTCAGATTGCATCTCAATTTCGACATGCCAAACGGATTTTTCAGAAAACACTATCTTCTACAAGGTTTTAGGTTTACATTTCTAGTTTCCAAAACATCAAAAATCATTTCAATAGGACTTGTAAATCTTGAGATATTACATAAAAACCACAGGCTGTTCATAAGGGCATATTTTCACTCACAATCAGAAATCAATCCCGATTTTCACTATCATGCAGTGAGAATCAGGTTTTGGTCTCTTCTAACAAAATCAAGGTTTACAAGTCTAGTTTCCATACCAATTGGAATTTCATCCTTTGCATAACTATAGCTCCAGATATGAGCAAAAGTATACAGACTAGTCAAGTGATCCTTAAGACAGTTTTCAGATTTTCAACTCAAACATGCATTTATCAACTATAATCCATCTTCAAGCTTATATTCATCCACAAAATACAGGAGAGAGACACTTCAGCCATCTCTCATGACCAATCACAAGACTTTACACACAAAGAAAACCCTAAGTTCCCATACCTTGTTTGAGCTTTCTCTTCTTCAACCTTGAAGAGTTTCCTTCCCCTTGCCTTTGCTTGGCTCTCCTTCTATAAGCATAAGACAATTCTATGAAACACTAGCAAACTAATCCATGAATCACACATATGAAAGCTTAAGAGTGTTACCTTAAGTCCAAGACCAAGAAAATTCTTTCTCTTTTCTTACTCTAATTTAAAGAAAACCCTAGAGAGAGAGAGGATGAGAGAGAGGAGAGTTGGAGAAGATGAAGATGAGGAGTGTAAGCCAAGAGGTTTGGCCGGCCACTTCCACCAAAATATCCCCCTCCCATTCTCAACCATTGGCCCAAATGTCACACATTCATACTTTTGCACTTTGGTCCCTCAATTTCTTCTTATTTCAATTCTTACCCCAATTCTTTTACTTTGGTTTTTCAATTAAGTCCTCATACATGCAATTACACTTATTTAAACATGTATAACAATAATTAATTAATGATAATTCTTCTAGGGTACATGGAGGGGTATTACATCTCTACAGCAGGTTTACCCGCATACTGCTCCATAAAGCTCTTGTCCAACGACTGGTCACTGCTAGATGTCATACCTCCAAGAAGGAAGAAACAAGGCAGTCCTTCTCCTCAGCCACAGGGGACAGTCTAAGCTAAAGGGTTCAAAGGGGAAGCAAACACAAAAGCAAAATGAAAAGGCAGAAAGGTAATGCAAAATGGAAAAGTTAAATTCACTTACTTGAAGAAATGATTTTGAGGCCTAAAAGGCTTTCAAAGTCGAAAAACCGAAGAAAAGTGAAAAGAATTTTCAGCAGAGTGTTGCCAGAAATTCCAATAAAATGAAAAAAACCGCCTCTGAAGGTTACATATTTATGCTAAATGATGCCTCAGATGCACCAACCAAGTCTCGCCACGCATCAATGGAAGACAAGTGCGTTGGTCCAAATATCGAGGCGTCATTCCAGGCACGCACGCCTACTCCTAAAATAAAAGGGGCTACCTGTGGTAACAGGAAGTCGATCGAGCAAGTGACTCAGTAAGTCACCACCAATCCAACCGGCACGATCAGTCACCCTTTGGAGAGAGGACAAGTGATAACACCCCATATGGCTTCTAGGCTCCAGAAAGGCTTGGGCCGAAGCCTAAAGATCTTATGTCCCAAGATGCCTGACTGTAGACCAACAATATAGTGAAGCTAGCTGATCTCAACCAATCGGATTGATGGGACCTGCTATCTTGTCACGCTGGCACCGTACAGTCAAGCCCATGCCTCACCTGCCCCATGTCACTTTGTCGCTCTCCTTTTTTGATGTCTTCGTTGTCCTTCCTAGGCACTCAAGATCGCTCCCACATCTTCTATAAATAGTCCAATGAACAATGGGCCAGGGATGCTCATGGTGAGAACTCATTCTCTCTCTCTCTATCTCTAAGAATTCTCCTATCACAGAGTAACTGACTTAAGCTTCGAAGTCTTTCCATCCGAACCGCCCGGGCAAGATTTTTGCAAGTCTTCACGCGACGATCGGATCTCCTGCCTTCCAACTCCCAGGGGGTTTGATAAATTAGGCTTTATCAATAATTAATCACAAAATAGTGGAATGAAGGATGGTTTTAATTTCTGTTAGTAGATTAATCACGATTAGTCTATGTGGCACTCAATTATAGCAGGTCGTCAACAGTCCTACCAAAATTAATCACGTCCTTTTGTATGGGCATTAGCTTTAGATGGCTGTCTCAGCCTATAAGAATGTTTTCCATTTTCCTTCTTCCATCAATTGAATACAATTAATATTGAATTTACTCAAGTGGCCTTTGACGTTAGAACTAAATAGCTATAATATAATAAAATTAATAATATTCAACAACTAAAAATTATTTTACTTTCATATTATCACCTACACCAAGCTTATTCATTTTACGGAAATGATAACTGAGAAAAATACATCTTCGAAGGTCCAATAAGCGCGGCCCATTAATAGCAAAAGGAGTGTGAGCCGGAAGGTGACACAAGCAGAGGAAGTGCCCGATCAAACTGATGGGACAGCTTGTCCTGTCAGCCCACTGGCACAAGCCAACACCTACCATATACCTACTCCTTGTCACATCGCCGCTCACCTACTCTGACTGTCGGTTATTATCTTCCAAGGTACTCAAGTACCCCCCTCCAAAGATATCTTATAAATAACCAAAGGCACAATAGTACCAGGTACTGAACTCTCGAGACTCTCTCTCTCACTTTAGTGTTACTCCCAAGTTACTAACTTAAGCTTCGGAGTGCTAACGTCTAGGTCCGATCGGGCACCCTTTTTTGCAGGTCCAACAGCTTGATCAGCCTCACAACCGCCTTCTCCTCTCATCACAGGATAAAGATATTCTGAGCTTTATCATTTGGTGCTTTCATTGAGAGAAAGATCTCCAAAAAGGATAACTCCTCATAAGCGGGTAACCCTCAAAGTCAAAGATCTCCAAAAGGGTAACTCTCCATAAGCGGGTAACCCCCAAAGTCAAAGATCTCCAAAAAGGGTAACTCCCCATAAGCGGATAACCCCTAAAGTCAAAGATCTCCAAAAAGGGTAACTCCCCATAAGCGGGTAACCCCCAAAGTCAAAATTCTCCAAAAGGGTAACTCCCCATAAGCGGGTAACTCGCAAGGACAAAGTTTCCTATAGAACCTAAAGCTCGATGTCTATCCCGAGCATGAGATAAGAAGGCTCTTCCTGCATAGGCCTTTTGGGGTAGCATCCCAAAAACAAAACTGTGAGGGCTCCAGCCCAAAGCGAATAATATATGCAGAATCCGGTCAAATCCTTCTCCCCGATCGAATCCCCCGCCATCGAAAAAGCGAGACAAGATCTCCTACCAATCGGTAAGCGAGCGATCCGTCATTGCAATACAATGAAATAATTGTCGACAGAATCATGCGCTCCAATATTGGAAAAATTAAATCGACATTCAGGGACTATTTTTCAATAATTGTATATTCTCCATGAATGATTCACGCGATTCTCTCTGGTATTCCCTCAGCTAATCTTATGAATGATTATCGAATCAGAAAAATTCACAAATGCGGCTGAGAGGAAGCTTCATTATCATATATGGATAATCTTTACAAAACGAAGACAAAATTATTACAGCAAAAGCTACATTTCTACATTTTACAAGAAAAGCTCCGCAGTGGCCTTAGTGAGACATGCACAAAGCTCCAATATTTTTTTAAAATTTCTCCTTACCAATAAAAAAGTTACAAACAATGAAGTTGATCTCTACATTGGCATCCAATCGAAGAAAAGTCCTATAACCGTTCGTGGCGAAAGAAGAAAAGGGTGAGGTACTCGGCCTGTTCTTCCAGATGAAGATCAGTTTAGGAAGAAAGCATTTATTTCTGATGGCGGCCTTTAGGCAGAGCACCCTCCTCTGAACTATTTTTTATGTGTTGCTTCCTTCTCCAAAGTAGCCCGCAATGAATCCCGCTCAGACTTAACTTCGGAACATTCGGCAGATAAACGAGCTATCTTACCTTGGAGACGATCCATCTCCTCTTGTCGAGATTTTAGATTCTGGAAAAGTTGGGCGGACTCCTCCTTCAGCCTCTCAATTTTAGACTGAGCAAATAGGAACTCCTCTCTCACCGAATCGTATCTGGTCTCTGCCTCCTTCCTAGCTCGATCGAAATCTTCCTATTTCTTTTTGTAAAAATTAGCTATGCCATGCAAGCATAAGCCCCTTTTTACCAACTGAAAATTAGACAAATAAGAGATCAAGGAATCAAGAAGACGGGGTAAAACGAAATGAATATCCGTTTGAGAATGAATATTTCAAGAATTACCTCCAGGCTCTGTCATTGAAAGAAGTTGCGTTCTTGGGACAGTCTATCGGGATTTCTTATTGTCGTAAAATCATCCTCTTGAAGCATGCCTTGGCACAAATAACTGGCGACTGCTCTATCATTGATAGACCAATTTTTGCCAAATTGACCCTTTAAAATCTCCCCCAGCGACGCGGCATGCCCTTCATAAATTCTTATAGTAGTACTTTTACAGGGTTTATCTCGAAAGGGCCCTTTGTCTTTGGCAGCAACCCTAACATCCCCAATGGTTGCCAGCTCCATAAATTCTCTCTTGGCTTCGTCTCAACTTTCCTTTTTGCAATTTCACTCTTTGAAGGCGCACTAGTTCCAACCGACCCCGTTTGAGATGATACAAGACGCTTCCCTTCCAAGTCAATTTTGTCTCTTAGCGCAAGACTTGGTAAGGAATGTTGGCCTCCCGAGAAAGTCTGGGTCATGGCAGATATCGAACTGCCCCAGTCGGAACGGTAGATCGGATCACTAGAGGAAGACATAAATGCTTGTGCTTCTGAAGAAATGCAAGCTTTCTCTTTCTAGATTTCTTTTCTTCCCTAGCTGCACGATCCGCTTCCATATTCGCTTTAGCCCTATCGGCTAGCCATTTAATGAGATCGTCTCCTTTAGCCATGGCACCTGCAACTACGTCGTAAAAAAAAAAGATAAGTATCCCATTCAGTTAAATGCAAACTTCATAAACTTGCAATCCACGATAGTTAATATGCAGGTTTTGAGATTCGATCACAGTATCAAAAGGAAACATCAAAGTCATATAATCCACTATGACTCCAACATCAATCTTGGCAAATACTAGTCAGAATACTAGTTCCTCGAGGATAGTGAATACACCCGATCGGATGATCCACAACAACTTTTCTATTTGCATTTTACGTGAACAGTTCTTTTAATGATAAGGCTTTGAGCGGAGCACTAATCCTTGCTCATTCAGAGGATCAAGAGCAATTTTCAAGCATGCAATGAATTACACATTCAGAGGCATTAAGGGACTTATTATCTCCACCATTCTCTCCCATGCGAATCCCAAGGGGCAGAGGGGTTATAGTTTCGAATAAGGCGACATTAATGATGATTGCAAAAAATGAAGAAAATTAAACAACGGAAGTTGCTCACTTACTTGGGCAATGTGATTTCCAAATCCTTGGAAGTATGAAGCAACCTTCTGTGCGAAAAAGAATAAAAATGGACCCTATGAAGAAAATTCGGCAGAGTTCTATCAAGGATTATGGAGAAGTGCCACCTATTTATAGCTGCACTATTTCTGAAAGCACCCAAATGCCTCGAAGGTTGTATAACCATCACATGTCCTTAAATCATCATGACGGCCCGAGAAAATAGGCGCCAACCTCGACATACACGTTGGCAATAAATGCACAAGAGCCGACATGAAAAGACGTGACTCGCTGGATTCAGTTTAACTTGAAAGTCTCCACGGCAAGATCCCTAGATAATAGATTGATTTGATATCCGTCAGATATAGCCACCAAGATTGGGAGATTCACCATCACATTGGAAAACCCTTCACAAGATCTCCAGGATACTGGTGGATTCGGGATCCTTGACATCCCAAAGCGATGGGAATATCCGAGCGACCAAGAGTCATTAAGTACAGTCGTTTACACCAGGCTAGAAGAATGTTTTCCGTCTTTCCTCCTCCTTGGAAAAGGTATGATTTTTTCATTTTCGGGTTTATCCTTTATGTTATTTCATTTTGTTTTGCAAGTTGTTTGTCTCATTTCACCCCGGTCAACCGGAAACTTCCAAGCAATGAATTATCCAATGCCGATCGGCGGGATAACAATTCATCATCCCCAGGCGATCAATTCCTGAACAATGAATTCTACAAAACAGTTGCGAGTATAT
Organism: Excoecaria agallocha; assembly: GCA_037975025.1. NCBI lineage: Eukaryota > Viridiplantae > Streptophyta > Magnoliopsida > Malpighiales > Euphorbiaceae > Excoecaria > Excoecaria agallocha. Next base: position 105,811,907 of record CM075808.1, on the reverse strand, counting down.
GCCGATCGGCATATACTATGGTGGACTACAGATTCGAATTACCGGATCCTTAAAACGGCATCAGAATTGAGTAAAGATAGAAAGGCCGTTTGCCATGCGCAAATCTCCTACGAATGCCTAATCCAATGATGTCATAGACAAATCAAAATCTTAAAAGTTCGCCCGTACGAGCGATGGAATAGTTATGAAACACAACCTTTGCCTCGTCGAAAGATGTATTTCTATCATCCGGTCGGATAAGGTGATTACCGACCAGATTGGTTAGGCGCTAAAATGCTCAACACACACACATCTGAATTCAGGAAGTGTTATCACTCAATATTTATGTTTATGCATTCTCTACATGGAATCTTTATACATCGACAATAATATCTCTTCGTATTAGTTACATCTGGGACAAATCTCGCCCAAGATAAAAATTACAGCACAAGGATACAATTAGAAGACCGATCAACTCCAAAAAAAAACAAACAAAAAGAGAAGAAGAAAGAGGGGAAATGAAAGAAAGCTAAGCCGATTGACTATGCTTCAGCAACATCGCCTAAACCCGATCAGTCGCAAAGCAGTAAATCGCCAAACGTGTTGACGGTCTTGAAGATGATGGTTGTCCTTACATTGGTGCTAATTGGCCGATTGGTGATGAAATAATGGACTGTGCACGGAATCTGGCCAAGATTACAGTATAAAATTGAAGCACACCGAAAGAGGCGTGGTCAGAAAATAAATTTTGACTCCCCATGAGAAGAGAGAATCTCACGATATTTGACTGATGCAACCATGCCTCCACATGCCGAATTAACGGTACGCTATACTCACCTTCAGATGTCTCCCTATTCTTCGCCATAGAACTTGCATGAACTGTTACAGATACTTTTATGAGAAGATCATATTGCAAAGCGATGTCAATCGCCTTCCCTCTCTTGAGATCCAAAAGATGGACCATGAACCCACGACCCCCATAAGCCTCCAGAAGACGCCGGTCTACAGGCTCAATATAGCTTGATATCATTTCCGATATAAGAGGAAGAAGAGGCAGAAGATATCTTGTATGGTAATTTGAACCAGGTAATCTCACCAAAGAAGCGTAACAAGAACTTCATATCCCTGTCAGGGATGACTAGAAAATGAGACAAAGTCGTCCAAAAGCCACCTCTTTATAGGCTCCAAGCTTCTGGAATTCTCCAAACATTCTCTTGAATGGCCACCACACGTCCACATGTCTCCAATTAATAAAGGTACATAGAAAAGAACGAAGCATCGCCCCTAACGCATGAGCAAGCGTTAAATGCACACCAGCGAACGAAGCATCGCCTTTGATACTTGTGCGAGCATTGAATGCATAACGGTTATCTGGAATTGACGGATAAGACTCCTCGAATTAAGCGTCTCCGAAAAATTCGAAAATTCCGCCAAAATAACAGGACAACGCCACGCCCGATCGAACCCATTGGAGGGAGACAAGTGATAACTGAAAAAATACATCTTCGAAGGCCCAATAAGCGCGGCCCATTAATAGCAAAAGGAGTGTGAGTCGTAAGGTGACACAAGCAGAGGAAGCGCCCGATCGGACTGATAGGACAGCTTGTCTTATCAGCCCACTGGCATAAGCCGACACCTACCATATACCTACTCCCTGTCACATCGCCGCTCACCCACTCTGACTGTCGGTTATCATCTCTCAAGGTACTCAAGTACCCCCTCCAAAGATCTCCTATAAATAGCCAAAGGCACAATAGCACCAGGTATTGAATTCTCGAGACTCTCTCTCTCACTTTAGTGTTACTCCCAAGTTACTAACTTAAGTTTTGGAGTGCTAACGCCTGGATCCGACTAGGTACCCTTTTTGCAGGTCCAACAACTTGATCAGTCTCACAATCGCCTTCTCCTTTCATCACAAGATAAAGATATTCTGAGTTTTATCATGAAATGTTATATTTGGGTCAACTTTATTCTTATTTTGGTTAATTTATTTATTTTTATTATCTGTTTATCACTTATAATCAATTTAAAATATTCAATAATTCTTTTTTTTTAGTTTTATTTTTTTTATATAAAAAAAGTTTAAATCTTTGATAATAATTGAGAAAAAAATAATAATAACATTTATCACATTTAAATTTGACCGTACATAACGCAAAGTCGTTTTTCCTAAAAACCGAAAATAACAAAATCCAAAATTTAAGAGCCAAACTACGGTAGTGTTAAAATCTCGTGTAAAAATCTACTACTTGCTTCAAAGTTAAACGTCTCATGTAAAAATCTTCTCGCGGGTAAGCCCAAAAGGAAATGTAATTGCTGAGAGATTTACAACTAATTATATGAAATAGTGCCTGTAAATATAATTCTGGCCAAATTATTTTATGGCAGATCCGATCAAGCAATTTGATTCTTGATAAGCTCATAGAAATTACTTAACGAACAAATGGCGTTTGTTCGATAATCACTTTCTTCTTTATTTTATTTTGCGTTTCAATTTTTCAAAGTCTCAACTCTCAACAACATGCCTTACCTGTCCCCAATTTTATAATTATAATCTCTTCTTTAAGTTATTTCTTGTCCTCTCTCCCTCTCTCTTTCTCGCTCTCAACTGCCATCCATTGCTTTGAGCAAAAACTTTCTTAGTTTTGCAGTTTCAGTTTCTGGGTGTCTTCTTTACTCTTTTCCCTCTTCTTAGGAGTCGAAAGTTCTTTGCTTTTTTAAGTTTCTTGATGAATTAGGAAGATGGGTATTTTTGTTGATCGATTAAGAGGTTGAGATTTTACTGGGTTTGGTGGTTGAGGTCGATATATAGGGAAAATGAAGGATTTTGCTGGGACTCCAGGGACTCTGACCAGTCTTGCTTTGAGGATTTCGCAGTGTATCTTTGCAGCTGCCTCCATTACTGCCATGGCGACCACCTCCACTTTCTTCAATTTCACTGCTTTCTGGTATTCTTTTAGCTCTTCCCCATCTTTATTTGATTGTTTGCATATAGCTATTCTTTCTACTTTGTGCTTTTATCTTTTATTCAGAATTTTATTTGATTGTTTGCATATAGCTATTCTTTCTACTTTGTGCTTTTATCTTTTATTCAGAATTGGCCCCTGCTATTGTTAACCAAATTAACTTTTGTTTGAATTCTCTGTATTCCTAATTTTCTGTCCTCAAAAGAGGCTACCATGTTCGCCACTGCCTAAAATCTAAATTTTTTAGCTGCTGATAGTGGATTTTTATGAGTTTTTATTTCAATTGTAGCACTGTCCGTGTAGATGATTTGATTTCTCCTGAGAACTGCACTGCTTATCTTTTTTCATGGTGATATAAATTGAGAGAAGAACTGTGCTGCATATCTTTTTATGGTGCTTGTTTAACGGTTTCCATATTGGGGCTATTGACTAGGAGAAACCAATAATCAGGATATTCTTCCATGCTATTATTATGTGATCTATTTAAAGAATATGAGGACTATATTAAATTTATAATATGAATTTCTATAGAGTAGACTAGAGGGAAGAAAATTCATTATGTTACAGATTTTGGCGATGCTGGATAGAGTACTTGATATGAACATAGATTGCTGTTGTTGTTGGTCTCCTTCATCTTTTAATATAGTAAATGAAAACCTCTAATTCTCGATCTGATCCATCAAATTCAAGCAACAACAGCATTCTTAATTCTTAACATAATTTAATTGATTCACAAATTCCAGAACACTGTTATAATGATGTCAAACTCTGAAGTCAAGGTAGCAAATAGTGAGAGATGTGGGAACTGCATTGTCTTGTTTTGATCTATATTGGATAGTTAGCTGATGCTTATAAAATGTTTAGGTGGACTATAGCCATTGTTGGGAATTCTAGCACAGATTAGAATGTTTAGACTCAAAGAAAGGAGATGCTAATCAGATTTTCATTTTTTTTCCTTTATTGACTACTTGAACCAAGTAGCCATAGGCTGGTCCAATAACATTTGTTGATACTCTGTTGAAATCATGATAGAGCTGCAGTTCAGATGAAATGGGCCTTATTTTGACAGCACCTTTTGCAGTTGGCTCTTATTGTGCTCTTTTTATTCGGTACCTTCATTTCCTTTCTACTCTCTAGTAGTGATGTTATGTCCTTCATGTAGGTTAAATTATCCCTGGACCTTAGTTGTTGAAATATCGACATATTTAGCTTGGAAACTGATAAAATTTAGATTTTAATGTTACAGATTTAGTACTTGTCAAGGGCTTATCTTATTACCAATTTTAGCCAATACCAATATAATTCTTGCTCTGTTTCAGCAAAACGTATTAGAACAAACAAATGCAAAGAAGTAAATTATGCAGAAACTTTGCTTGTTTTTGCAGCTATCTGATAGCTTCAATGGGTTTGCAAGTGATATGGAGCTTTGGACTTGCATTATTAGATGCATATGCTTTAATCAGGAAGAAGGTTATCCATAATGAAATCTTGGCCAGCCTGTTTGCAGTTGGAGACTGGGTCAGGCTTCACAAAACTTTTTTTTTTTTTTTATCTCTGTTTAAACATTTTTGCTGGAGCTTTGCTGCAGTCATATGGCCATCTTTTAACAGCAGCTTATTTTTCCAACATTTTCAACAGGTAACAGCTACATTATCCCTCGCAGCGGCTTCTGCCTCAGCGGGCATCACGGTTCTATTATTTCATGATGTGGGGCATTGTAATTATTTGAGTGAATGCGAAAAATACCAAATGTCAGTGGCATTGGCCTTTTTGAGCTGGATAACCATTGCTATATCATCTCTAATCATGCTATGGCTACTGGCTGCAGGTTAGATTGATTTCTTGTATGAACTAATGAATTTGTTTCATTATACATATCATGTGTGTCATCTGATAGAAAATTTCACCATTTTTACAGTGTCAATAGAAAAGAAAGAATAGCATAACAATATATTCATTTGGATAAAATTCTCTCTGTTTTACTAACAATTGTAATATAGGTTTGAATTTGTCAACATTCCTTAAATAGAAAGATCGATTGCAAAAAAATGTTTACGACCAAGCAGATGATTAGAAATGGTAAGAGGATCTTTTCTTGAAGTTTGTTTGCACCAACACCCAAACCAGAAGTCAATGGATCTCTATCATTACCAAACCTGCAATTAAAAATTAAGGGAAAGGTTGAAGTCTACTGCTGTCACTTTTCGATCTTTGTCTAGTTGGAAACATGTGCACTCAGGAAATATTAATATTTTAAGGAAAATATATTTTTTTTAACCCTAAATTTATTGAAAATTTTCAACTGGCCACCCAACTGACTTTTTTTAATATTTTAATCCTTCAACTTTAATTTTGATTCTATTGAGAATTGAATTAGCAGACAAAAATGAGTTAATATTTTTCTAAGCAATCATAAAATTAGGAAAAAGTTATATTGTCACCACTGAACATTTTGAATCTGTTCTATTGAGCTTTGAAAAAAATGGTTTTTATAGGTTTTAGGTTTCATTTTAAAGTCAAGTAGGTCTTCAATGGAACAATAATTTTCAATAGAATAAAAATTCAGATGAGGGGCTTAATAGAATATATTCAATAATCTAGGACCAAAAAATGTATTCTTCCCCTATTTTAACTCGAATCCCTATTACTGATTTTTGTGCACTTTTTGAAACAAACTGATTTCTAGTGTTATTTGTGGGATGGATAATTATGTTATCCATTATTTAAAATTGTCGTTTTGCATGCAATTATGGATATCTCAACAGCTTGAGTGTGGATGAAGTAACTGAGATTTGTAGTGAAATGTAATTAAGGACTTTTTGGGGGGCGTGGAATTTATTTGGAAATTTTAATTTAAAGGTTTCGAAATTGTAATAAAAGAATTTTAGTTGAAGAATCAAAGATCAAGCTATTTGATTCCCTGGTAAATTTCAATTTATTTTTTTTCCAACATATTGAGCATATATCTATTATTTTTATATATATATAAGAGCTGATATATCTAGGCTTATAAGATCAATATTAGTTCAACATAATTTACTTTTAAGTGCTTTTCTAGTATGCAATAAAATGATTTCTATGTATTGCAATTTATTAGGCTATTTTAATATAAAAAAATTGCTCAAAATACGACCATGGGATAATCAACAATAAGTCATATTAAATATTATCTCTAAATTAAATTAATCACACAATAATAATAACAATAATAAATTTTTTATTGATTACAACAAATATTAAATGTAGATATACATTTCAACAAAAATTATATACCCGTATGAGTATTGGTGTCAAAAATAGAGGAATAGTAGTTGATTTCAAAAGTAAATGAAATGAAATTGATAAAATAATTAGATGATAAATTGATTAGTTAGATGGTTTATATAGTAAATATATATATATATATATATATATATATATATATAAGGTTCTGTTTTCTAATGAGTTATGACTGATAAATACTTGGATTAACTATCTATTAAATAAATTATAAGATACAGTAATTATTAATTAAGTTATTTTATTAATAATTTACGCATGGTTTTTATTTATTAATTAATTTAAAATATTAATATTTAATTTCATAAATTAAAATGCAAATAGTTATAAATTTAAATTTATATAATAAATGTAGAAAAAATTATAAATAATATTATATATAAATTATTAGTATTGTATATAATAATTAATAAATATCAGTTCTTTCAGTCTAATTCGGTTTTAAAATAGTTCGATATATTTCAATACGATTTTCAGTTTGATTTTAAATAAAATATTCAAATTCGTTTCAAATTTAAAATAATGATACATTTCGATTTGATTTTAATAAAAAAGAAATTTAACAGTGCAATTTTATTTGATATTTTAGTTTGATTTGAAAAAACTCAGACCGTACACCGCTAAAGTATTTCCAACAAAAAATATATATGAAGGAATTGATAGAATTTGGTGAGTTGCATAAAACATTGAAGTTGGAATGAGAATGTTGTGGACAGAATGATAATTTTTTTTTGAGAAAGACAGAATGATAATTTGATGCTGAATTGATGGGCAAAAGGAACCCATTCCTACCCCCACCAACATCAATAACGATGCTTATTTCCCTTTAAATAATGCAACAAAGCAATGGCACGTCTAAAGCATCATCAGGATAAGATAATGATTGTATTTTGCCTAATCTTAAATTGACAACGAATCCACAAAATAATGCCAAATAGAACCAACACAATTGGTCCCATTTGCACACAGATAGACTTTTCATTTTATTTTTTTATTTATTTTGAGATTTCTTGGAATTTGGGCTTCGGTTTGATAACGAGCTAAAAGCCCTTTTGTAGCCCAACTGCATTAGGATATACTCTTCAGTTTAATAATTTCTTTTTCTCTTCTATTTATTATTTTATCTTTCGATTTTATTTATAACAATCTAAACCATTTACTATTCACAAAATATTAATCCTTTTACTATCAAATCCATATTTATCATCCAATCTACCATATGACCCGTCCGATCCATTTGTCACATGTAATTTGCCAGACTCATATTTTTTTCTTTAATCAAATGTAGTGCACCCTTAAATTTAATCATTTATAAATTTTAATAAATTTCAAACTCATTTATTTCAAGTTGATAGACTTCAACTTTAAAACTATTTAAAGGCCTCGATAATACTCTAATCATTAAATCGAAAGCTTAGATATCAATTTAAAATATAAGAGAGTCTGATAAAATACAATGCTCCAATTATTAAATTTAAAAGTTTAGATATTGAAGGCTCGATAATGCTCTACATTTATTAAATTTAAAAGTTTAAATATCAACAAAATAATTTAAAGGTACTTGTACTTATTATCACAAAAAAAAAAAAAGTGTGAACTAAAATGAAATGGAAAAAAATAATTTTTTTTGGGTTTAAAATAATAGTTATTATATGCCAGTGAAAGTAAAATCTGATAAAATGCGAAAGAAGGGAGAAAGATATAACAGAAAAATTCTTTCAACGATAAATCTGAGTGCAAATGACTAATTCAAATAAATTATTTTTAGCTGAAATTAAAACTCAGATTTAATTTAATTAATTCATTTTGTAATTTGGATCGTAGGCAAGAATTATAAGTTAAGTCCGGGTTTCCAATTGCTGTATATAATCTGTTCGCAAAATTATGTTTCTGTGAGTATGATAGTCCGACAAAACTTCACAGATTCGAGCCAGAAATATTATTTATGAAACTTTTTTTTTAGAATAATTATTTATTTATTAAAAAGAAACTCCAACCTCTTAATTTTGTAATAGAACATATACTTTATGCTTTGTTCTTTGGAATAGTTATCAGAAAATGGATTGATTACGTATTCCGCAATTTGATTAGCTTGAGACCATAAGTTTTTAATAATAAGCAAAGAGAAGATGATAAAGAGAGTTGGACAAGAAAGTGGATCTTCACATATGGCATAAATGGAAAAAAAAATAAATAAAAGAAAAAAAGCTTTTGTTTTGATTTTTCTGAATTTGAACTAATGACAAATGACAAAAATGTAGGATAAGAAAATCGGCTCAGATTAATGGCCAAGGCACACTTTTATTTACTTTTTTTTTTCCTAAACAAGTAATTGTGAATTATATTTATAGCTTGTACTTAATACATTCAATGCATATATTTTTTTTTTTTACAAAATCAAAAGAAATAATAATGGGAATTTATTTTATTTTCTTATATTCTCTAATTTTGTTATTTTGTACTCAAATTCTGGAGCAGAGGTTGGGTATGGCGTTGAATATAAGGGGAATGGCTATCGCAATACATGACGTCTAACATCATTTTCTATGCCCAATCAACTAATTGTTCACTCGTCACGGTAAGCAACTAATTATGCATGCTTTACTCTTTCTTTTTTTTCTTTTTAAATTCAATTGATTATAAATTCCATTTAAGAAAAAGTGGTAAATAATCTGCCGGACCCATGCTGTTCATCTAGTATATTGGATAAACTTTATGCAGCCAATGCCAACTGTTAAATTAAAAAATAATTTATTTTTATTAAATTATTATTCTTAAATGTTATTTTTTATTTTTCTTGAAAACTAGTAAGACTCTCTTCAATCATTTACTCAAATACGTTTTTTTTTTGGGCAAAAGTACGCAGGTGAAATCAAACGTGTTCTGCCCAACGTTCAATTAAGGTAGTCTCTATTAACTAAATTTAGGCACCCTAAAATTTCAAATCATGATTAAGTTTAAACCATTTTCCATGCAAAATTAAATTTGATGTATAATTTTAATTTTTTAACTGAAATCATTAACTTTTTTTAATTTAAACTAACTTTTGTTTTATCAGATTAAGTTTTTAAATTTTTATTCAATCCAAATTAAACCCTTATCTAATTGAAATAAACTAAAAATAACAATTGAAAAACTAACTACTTAACTTGTAAAAAAAAGAATTAATTTAGATAAATAAAAACTAGACGATTTAATCCAATTGAAAAAAAAAATCAACATACAAATTTAATTAGTTGAAAGGCAGAAAAAACGCATTATTCCCAATAGAGTATTAAAGATTCGAGACGAAAGAAAAAAAATGCCAAAATGTCCTATTCACAAGATTAACCCCCCACTCATGCATAGAAAAGCAGAAAAAAGACAAATTAAGTGGTAGTATTAAAAATATAAAAAGATGCATTAGGCATAGCTTATACCCGACGTATTGGTCGGTTTTAGTAAATAACCCAACGTATGATCTCTAATCCGACTTTTTTTTTTATCATAAAAGTGAAAATATAATCCAACCTGATTTGGTCGGTTTACACAAATATCTTACAGTCGTAGGCATAGGTAGGCCGAGCATAGATAATCGTCCCTCAAAATAGAAACACCATCAGTAGGAGGATCACAAATTAAAAATTTATATATGCATATATATTATTGAAAGAGTTTATAATTTAATTTGCACGTAATTTCGACTTTAAAATAAAATATTCAGAAAGGGCAATTCTGGCAAATAAGCATATCTGAATTCTGAGTTGTTGTCTGCCGATCTTACCCGATCGATTATTGTAATACTTCAACACAAAGGAAACGAGAAAAAAAAAAAAAAAGAAAAGAAAAACATAAATGTTAATTGTTAATTGTGACACTTCAACAGACAAAATAAATAAATAAATGATATGATGGTTTAATTTAATTACATGGGCCTTGCAAAACAAATAAATAATTGAAATGTATAGTTTAATACGGAAACTCGATAAAATCAATTAAGAATAATATGTTAGTTTAATTTAATTTTTACACATAATATATGTGCCTTGCAAAACAAATAAAATAATTGAAATTGTAAAGTATTGTAAGCGTTGGTATTGAATTCATCAAAAGTTGAAATTCTAACAGCTTTCCTTTTATTTCAATAATTCCCCTTTTATTCCAATAGTTTTAAGGGACATTTAAATGTTTTTGAAAAAACAATTTGGACAATGGGTGCTCTAAAAAGTATTTGGGAAAATGGGAAAAACGCAATTTATTACTGCAGTTTTAGAGAGTGGAATCCGCAAGAAGATGAAATTTTTTTTATTAAAATTGCAACAGCCTGCTGTAAAAAATGCATTTATGACACTGGAACAATAGATAATAGTTATTATTTATTATCAATTTAGTTATTATTTATTTTCAATACTATTAATTAAATTGATAATAAATTTTGGCACACATTGAAACAGTAAGAGTTTGTTGCGGTTTCAGTATTGAATCTAAAATAAATATATTTCATTTTGCTTTTTAATTTTTTTATATCAAAGAATACTACTACTACTAATAATAATAATAATAAATGCAACTTTTGCTAGATATTCTCTAAATTTAATGTTAACCGATTCAATTGAATTATTTTCGATGGCCTGATGATTAATCAACACCATTATATATATAAATTTAACACATCAAATTAACATTCTATTCAATTTAGTTGAGAAGCTCATTAAAATTAAATTACAGTTTATCAATTTTTTTTAAAAAATTAGTTTAGGTTTAATTCTCTACCCAAACTTTTTCCTTGTCTATGATATGTCTATTTGGAGATGCAGCAAGAACGAATGAGAGAAATATAGAAGAAGTGGAAGAAGTCGATGCCACCTCATTGTGCATTACTTGGTATTCATATAAATGAGTCATTTACCATCCAACTACACTCAGTTCCTCTCATTTTTCTCCTCAACCACTACCACATTTCTATTCTGTTTCTTCACAGACATTTCCAAATTATTTAAAATAATAAAAAAAAAAAAACGTTATTCTTATTTATGGCCAAATTCATAGAATATTAATCCACTAGTCCATAGAGCAACCAGCAAGAGAATAGTTCTTTCCTCTCTTAACGATGGAAATTGATCTAGAACATGATATATACGAACTTCAACATGCCACAATAGTAGTGGTCCACCTAGGACTCAAGCTCCAAACCTTGCAAAATTAAATTAATTTCATATTTTATGCTAAATCTTTATGGTAGTGCCTGAAATGCAAGCCAAGGTCCCTCTAAAATTTTTAAGATCCTTAGAATTTTTACATTTCCATCCCTCAAGTTTTTGAGTCCTCAGTGCTTTATCTTGCATCCGCCATCTTCTTTATATGAATGAACGTGTTGTGCTGTTTTCATATGTATATATAATATATGCAAAGAAGAAGAAGAAGAATTGAACAGAAGAGAAAAGAGCCGACAAAGAGCAATGAAAGCAAGTAATATTGGGGAGGTTTACAGTAGATTCAAGCCACACCTGCTGATGGTTCTTGCACAGATTGGCTACACTTTTCTTTACTTTATCACTGAAGCTTCCTTTAAACATGGAATGAATCCTCATGTCTACATAACTTATAGACACATAGTTGCTGCTTTAGTTATGCTCCCTTTTGCTTATTTTCTTGAAAGGTAATTAATCAATACGATAATCCTCTTTAACTCCTTGCCTTTATTCAGATAAAAATGTTTTTAATTATTTCCTCTGCAGAAAACAAAGGCCAAAGTTGACAGTAGCTCTCTTTCTGGAGATATTCATCCTCTCTCTTTTGGGGTAAGAAGATAAATAATTACATAACATAACAATATGTAATTATGTACATTCATATGTGTCAACTAAGTTGTTAATCAATGGTGCAGAGTGGGTTTAACTCTGAACATGTACTTTGCAAGCTTGAGATATACATCTCCAACTTTTGTTGCATCAATGGTTAACACCATAGCTTCTTTAACCTTCGTAATCGCTGTGATACTAAGGTCGGAATTGTTCTTGCCTAGACTCTATTCATGTTAGACCAAGCCAATAAGTGAATGTCAAGCTAATTTATGTTGATTCAGGTTGGAGAGTCTTGATCTTCGAAACCCTCGCGGAATAGCAAAAATTATGGGGACTTTGATTTCTTTGGGTGGTGTAATGACTATGGCATTATATAAGGGACCTATCATGAAAAATCTTTGGCAACCTCTGATTCATATTCATGGAGATAATAACACCAGCAGTAATGAGAGCTGGTTAAAGGGTTCGATTCTTACTGTTGCAAGTTGCGTAACATGGTCTATATGGTATATTATGCAGGTCCAATTCTACCCTACACCCATCTATTTATATATATGGCTTATTAAATTTGATCTTCTGATCCTATATTTCCATAAAAATTCAGGCATTCACCTTGAAAAGGTATCCTGCTCAACTATCTCTAACCACGTGGATGAGCTCACTTGGGGCTGCACAATCAGCTGTCTTCACAGTGATTGTACAACATAGAAAAGCTGATTGGACAATCGGATTTAATATTGATTTTTGGTCCACTGTCTATGGTGTAAGTAGGATTAACCCAGTGTTTTATATTACATTTTTGACAGTGAAACTTATCTTGGGTTGATAAATTATGGCAGGGGGTGGCGGTCTCTGGTCTAATAGTTTTTATTCAGCTTTGGTGCACAAAAGCAAAAGATCCAGTCTTTGTCACCATGTTTAATCCTCTTTCGACTATATTAGTGGCCATTCTGGCATACTTTGCTCTTGGTGAAAAACTATACCTTGGCAGGTAAATTTGTAGTCTTTTTTAATGGTTATACGGTTTATAGGCATGTAATAGTTCATTAAAGTGGCAAGAATATTTTAACTTCTGCAGTATACTGGGAGCTGTTATTGTGATAATTGGCTTATATTTGCTGTTGTGGGGGAAAGAAGACGTTCAACAACTCGATAGCGAATCCATGGAAATTGAGTCGAGTTTTGATGAAAAGGAGACCAAGATCAATAGAGTTGCTTCACTTGAAACCAAAATATCATCAGGGGAACCTTGAGCTTTGGATCAATATTCCATTGCAGGGAATCAAATCCCCATGTAGCATTTTGATCTTGAATTCTAACAATATTAGACCCAAGTGGTTAAGATGTGTCATATCCTTTACAAGTTTTCTACATTCAGCCTTGTTATTTGTTAAGCTAAGGCATACAAAATCAGAATGAATGACTATTTACGAAAACTTTGTCAAGTTGAATAACATTAAGAAAACTTATTTCATGATTTTCTCATACATTCACGCTTTCAAAATAGTTAATACAAAACAAAAATCACATGGAATGTTTTTGTATTCACGCTTTCAAAATAATTAATTCAAAACAAAAATTACATAGAATGTTTTTGGAAACCTCAGGGAGTATGGCCAAGTAAAAATCTACCATTTAAACGAAAAAGAAAAATCATTCAAGATGTCAGCTCGAGTATATCAATATTCCATGTACAGAAATTTCAAGATCAACTACCAAGGACAGATTCTACGAGATTCACTTGAGAAAATAATGGCCGTCTAACTACATTTATTATCAATCCCCAACTTTACATCAGCCAATTGTCAGATGTCAACTGAAGCATTGAAAAAAGCAGTTATATTTACATTTGAACATGCAAAAAAATTGAAGGATGGTTTAAGAACAAAGCATCCCACAAATGAGAGAACATCAACAAAAAAATAAAAGGAATTATGCAGCAGGAGGCCAGTACTCATGATCTTTGGAAGTGTCACGAGCACCTGGGGGTAACTGCCACATTGGTATTAGACCGTAGCTTGGAAAAACTGCCAACTTGTTCATTCCAGCATAGGCTGTTGGATGGGGGGGCATGAATCCAGGCGGTGGAACAGTCATACCCTTCAATTGTTGCTCCATCCTTTCCTTATCTGCCTTTAGCGATAGTTTCTCTTCGCGAAGTTCATTTTTTTCAGCCTGTTGCAAAACCACAAAATTCAGAAAGCCTGCACCAAAAAGCTAAGAGATACAGGCATACAATCTTAGCCACCATGGTGACTCCCAACACATTAACTACGTTAATAAAAATTATAATAAATTACGAAGTCTAACTAAATCAGTTTATCATAATAACAGGCAACAAATAAAATGCTAATGAAATGCAAGCTGCCATTGCATTACTGATTTGGAAGAATACCTTTAGGCTTTTTATTTCCTCTAGTAGCTTTTCATTTGTTTCTTTGAGCTCTTGAGCTTCAGTTTTCAGTTGATTAAGAACTCTAATTGCATCATCAAGTATGGCTGGCTTATCACTTCTGGTGGGTCTCCCAGGTTCCAGCACAGAGTTCAAATCCTGAAACCTGCCATTATTGTACACTCATCCTGTTAGAATATATGTATTCACTTTTTTCAGTTAAAAACCATGCAATTTTTGTCAACGTTTCAATTTTAGCAACATGATAGTCAAACGCTATTCAATAAGAAGCAAATATAAAATTGTTGTTACCTACCCTTATTAGGTTACACTAAATTCTCTCTGTTATAGATTAATATTGCAGGATTAATTGCATTCACTGATGTATTATAAATCAAAATGCTTTCTTCAGAACCAAATGAAGAATAAACAAAGAATGTTATACAACAAGAAGCATGCCTGTCGTTTAATTTCTCCCTGCGCAATTTCTCACGACAAGCTTTGGTTGCTGGCTTGCTGCAAGTGTCACTGCGTCCCCTGTGTATTATTAACATAAAATAATTATGAGGCATGGAAAAACAAGTCAAGAATTCATAACAAGCAAAGGAGAATTGAAAAAGTTAGACTAGTGCATTTATTGAGCACAAATGCAACTCTCAGTGTGCATTGCGTACTATGAACAATTGTTTTCCAGCTACAGGAATCAACTTAATTAAAGAAGAAACCAAAATTTACAAGCTAAATACGGAGCTCAAAGAAAAGAAGCAAGAAACCGTGGATCAAAAAAGGTCTAATGCCTGCATTTTCTCCTATTTTATAATCATTTAACAAATCAGGAGTAAATTTTATCAACCATTTCCACATTTATAGATATAGTCCACACTCCATCAACAACACGTGAACCATTCAGTCACCGAAACCTATGCCTACTCTGTTCTGAGTCATCGCCCAATAATCAGCATGTTCCAATCAAGTGAGAAAATTGAAATTGAAACACATGCAATTACTCATGAAAATACTAAATCCTAAGACAATTGTGGAACTTAGATTAATTTCCATCCATAATAACAAATTCACCACGTATATTACTGCACGGGTGAATAGTGTGTGAACGATTGTATTGAAAAATAACACCAGGTAAATCCTCAGAAAAAAGTGGAGAGATCACAAATGATTCCACTTAAAATCCACTCTCTTTAAACAGAACTTTTCTAAATATGTAATTTAAGAGCACAATAATTCACTGCAGCGATACCAACAATAGTTATCAAATAGACAAAAATAAACACCAGAATTTAACTAGTTTCGATCAATTATACCTCCGTCTTTGGACACTATTAAATTAATATTTCACTATTTCAAAGAAATCACAATATGAAATATTACAAAAGAGAGATAGGATTTTTGCCTTCAAGGTAATAGGCAATTTTTTGGATAAACAAAACAAAGGGAGGTGAGTTGCTTTTACAGAGAGGAAGGAACCTCCTACAAACACATAAAAGCTATTCATAAAAACTGGATGAGAAGTTCTTATATTCGAATAAAAATTCCAAAAACAGAGGCAAAATTCAAACTCCAACAGTCTACAGCTCCAAAAGAAATCTAGTCATTCAGAGCTCCAAACGTAAAAGAAAAAAAATCCACAATATACCTCTTTCGCGTGCACTGCTTTTCATGCGATAATTCACCAGTAGATGAAAAATCAATATCCACGCCGCCACTGCAAATATTCAATATAACAAATAAATACAAAAATTCGCACTCCAACTAATACTTCGGGAGGTTTCAGAAAAGATAAAAAAAAAAACTAATCCTTTGGCAGACACAAGGAAGTCGGTTATCATTACTAGGAAAATCATACCGTATCCGATAATAAAACCCTAATTCAGGATCATAAAAAGCAGAAATACTGGGCCAAAGCCACATCGATGAATTAAGTTATGAGTAAATAAACCAGATACCCAGCGAACATCGAATAAGCCCCCACATCGAATAGTGAGCTTGAAGATCTAAACGAATTTCAAAGGGAAATAAACTATTAAATACCTGGGATTGTTAGCCCATAGGAAATCAGAAGAGGTCGTGGTTTCCTCGATAAAGTTATAATCAAGAAAATCCCAGGAATAACCTTCTTCCAACGAATTCATGCCTGTGTATTTTGGTTTGAGAATGAATCAGATGATTAGGTTACAATCCTACCTTTTTTCTTTTTGTTTGAAAAGACCGAGAAGAGATGAATTAGGACTTTTGGGAAATTGAATTTTGGAAGGAACAGGCAGAAGTGGCGTGGTTACAGATGCCCAATAGCTTTAGAACACGTGGAAGGAATCAATCATGATTGGTTTGCGGACCGCCGCGTCGTATTTAAGGACCGAAGTTTAGTAGTCATATATTCCGCATTGCAATTTGCACGCCTGCAGTAGTGGCTTAGCCCAATCTCAAAGGTCAGACTGGGCAGCGCATCTTTTCGGATACTTTGATCCTGTGACCAATTTGAGTGGTTCTTAGACGAAATTAGGACGGGTTCGGATATTAATAAAATTATTTATATAAAAGTTTTACTACTCATTTCTTTTATTCTTGCTTAATTCATATAAAGTATGATTACCTTCGAAATTAAAATGTGTCATTCAGCTAATGTTCACCGAAATATTTCCCTAGCTTCGAGTAATTTTTTCCATTTTAAAAACGTAAGATTATGAATTAAACTATATAATAATAGGACTTTTATTTAATAATGTATTTTTATTAATTATTTACAATTTTAGTACGTGTCAAATTATTTATATTTTTGGGGTTTCGCTACCAAACTGCTGCTACATGCACCAATTTTATCAGAAAACTATTAAAAATGCAGGCAATTTTGTACTGAAATCGCTGACATGTGCAACGATTTCAGAGTATGAAATCACTGTCAATGATAGTAATTTCAGATTCTGAAATTATTGTACCTGTCATCGATTTCGGTACAAAATTTTTAGCCTCAATGCATGTTTTGTTTTGTGAGACATTTTTTTTAATAATGTGTTTTTAATAATTATTTACAATTTAGTGCGTGTTAGAAACTATTTATATTTTTCGGATTCCGCTATGAAACTGCTACCACATACAGCAGTTTTATCAAAAAACTATCGAAGGTGCAGACAATTTTGCACTGAAATCGCTGCCAGATATAGTGATTTCAGAGTCTGAAATCGCTGCCAGTGGTAGCAGTTTCAGACTTTGAAAATGCTTTACCTGCCAACGGTTTCAATGAAAAATTTCAGCCCCAATGCATGTTTTGTTTTGTTGGATAGTTGTAACACCCCAATAATCGTCGATCACGTGAATAGTACTTTCCGAGATGAATAGTACCACCAAGGGTCCACCAGGCCCATAAAATTTTTTTTTATCATTGGAAAGTATTATTCATAACGAATCTGGTGTTATAATTTGAGTTAAAATTGAGATCAAATAGGTCTCCAAAATGAAAAAATAAAATAAATAACTAGACCGATATAATTGACTGAAAACTTTAACTGGCTTAAAAATATTCCCTGGACTTCATAAAATTTTTCTAATTGCACAAATTGACTAGAAATTATGTATATGAATTTTTGGAATGATAAAATGAAATTTTAAAAACTTTGAAAATTCAGCTTTCGGACTGGTTAAAATTTACATTCGGGGCTAGTTTGATATCGAAATGACCTCGGATTGATCCAAAATTTTAAGCATGGCCTAATTAATATTTTTAGAAATTTTTGGTATAATTTTTATCAAAAATTGACAACTAAAAGTGTATTAATCAATTAAATGGTGATATATGGCATTAGATCCACTTAGGACTTAATTTCTTTTATCCTAAAGTCCTAAAGTGGGTGTATCATTAATTGTGGCAAAAGAGATTTTTATCTCTTTGTTTTGGCGCGGGTCAAAGACCATTTCCTTTCCTTTTTGCTGTGGCTTCATCCTCTTCTTCTTCTTCTTCATTTTTCTTTGTTTTCTAAGCTAAATTCCTAAAATTTTCCAACTGTAATCACAATTAAATTATTTTATCTTATTTCCCTTCACCTTTGGTTGCTATGGATGGTGAAATAAGGTGAATAAAGTCTAATTCTTCAAGTGGATAAATTGGTGAGTTGGGAAAAATTTAGTTTTATTTGATAATTAGAGTAATTAAGTGTTAATTATAGTATTATAAGTATTATTTGAGCAAAAATTTGACTTTAATCTATGGTGATTTTGGCCATGAATTTACTGCCAATAGAATAGCAAGGAGAGGGAAGCAAACCAATCAAAAATAAAGGGAAAGACAAAGTTGTTGAGTGTTTGGTAAGTGAATAATTTTAAACCATTTAATTTCACAATATATATGTTGTATATATAATTAGAAAAAAAAATTAGTATAATTATTAATTACGAATTAATTATGAAATTTGACTTAGAATTGTTCAATTAGAAGATAAATTAGTGAAATTATAGTATTTAATTAAAATTTAGACAAGTTTAATTTTAATGAAAATTTTGGGTATTTAAAAAAAAAAGGAACTAAAATGTAATTTTTTGGATTAAATTGAAATAATTGAAAAATATATGGTTTTATGTTTATTGTGATTAAATTGAGTAGAAAATATAATTTATAAAGAAATTGGAATAAGATAACCGAATAGGAATCTTAAAAAAATTTATGAAATTTCGAGATATAAATCGAAATAAATGCAAAATAGAATATAGTTAATCTATATGACATGTAAAGAGTATGTATAGGAAAAGAAAGTAATAAATAAAATAAATAAAATAATTGTAATGGAATTATATGATTTTAATTGAAAAACTGGTATATTTGAAATACTAAAACTATTTTTAATAATGTAGACTAATTATTACCACGAATCGGTAATGATGCATTATTGTAAATTATATTAAATTGTAATTGTATTTTATCCTTAGTATTATGTGTGAAATCAAAAATTAGGATGTTTATGGCTAGTCATAGGGACATTTCTGTAATCACGGTAGCAAGTCATGGTGACTTGTATAGTGGTAACTTTGATATGGTTCCACGTCTGTATTGGAGTATTTGGAAAAAATGAAAAAAAAAAGAAAGAAAGGAAAAATAATAATAATAATAATAATAATAATAATAATACGTATGTAATTAATACTATCGGAGTACTGGGACCTATAGGGTCCATAGTTTCGCTCATCCTAATTAGTGATATATTTTCATGCTATACTAGGGGCAAGGAAATTAAAATATTGTACTGACTAAAGTATAAAAAGATACTGTATGAGTAAAAATGTAAAACTTGAAAAGCGAGAATAACTACTGTTGAGACAAAAGCATACTAAAAAATAAGGATAAAAGCCTAAAAGAACTGATAAACAAAGAAATTAGGACAAAAATGCATATTTAAAACTTTAGGGACTAAAGTGAAAATTTATCCTTATAGTTAAAAATTCAAATTTAAAGTGATAGAATTTGAGAATAAAATTTGAAAAGCTATAATTGATAACGAATTTCTCAAGCAAGGGTACAATAGTAATTTTGTCAATAAAAGTGAAATTTAGAATTTAATCAAAAAATTTTGTATTATAAAGAAATTAACCGATGAAAAACAGATAATGAAATATAATTATAAAGAATATGTGAATGAACTGTAGTGAAATTTTGGAGTTTTAAGTTTATGTTCACCACTAAATATTTTTGTACTTAACGTGTGATTTTGTACTGCACGCAAGAGGCAGAGACCGAGTTCGTGCTGGAAAGAAATCAATGTTAGAAGGATCCAGCATTTTTTTTTTGTTTAGCATGTACATATAGATGTTGCCTTATAGGACAACATGGCTAGTTTTTGGACTGTGTATAGTTTTGGACTTATATATATCTGTTATGTACTGTAGATAAGTAGATGAGTTAAGCACAAGAATTGTACTGTATATATGTATGATTATATGTAAAATTTTGAAAATGATTGTTGTTCTGTGCTTGGCTAATCTTGTAGAGTATTTATATAGATTGTGGAGGTTGGGTTGGATATTTGTGAACATTTTGGGAGTGTTTTGTAGTTATTGCATGAAGGCAGAATTTGGATTTCAGCCATAAGATTAATTGATAAGATATTTTAGAATATGGGACCCATAACTTAATGATTAAAATATTGAATATTACCGATGGATAATTTAATAATAATTTATGAACCATCACAGTGTAGTGTGACACCGGTATTCAGATCAATGTTCGGCTATCGGGTGTTACAATAGTAAAATAATTTAATTTTAATTGTATAATTTAATATTAACTTAAATCTATTTATTATTTTTTAATTTTAATAAAAATATAAATAAAAAATAGCCATGAAAATTTAATTAAATGGTGAGTACTTAATTAGATTTATATGTTAAAATTTTTTAATAATTAATTAATAAATCGATTCGAAAAAAATTGGTTAAAAAATTAAAATTAATATAGAGATTAATCAAATTAATAGTCTGCTTAATAAAAATATTAATAAACCGATCAACAGGGATGGGGATAATGTATTGTTAGTTAGAATGTGAAACCAATTCTATTTGATTTGCTTCATGAAAATGCAGGCATGGTTATCGACCATTATGATGAGCAATTAATTCATAGGAAATGTAATCCTGAATATAGTAGATTGTCATTTTTAAGTGTGTAATTGTTGTTAATGCTCAATAATAGCAATATAATCATTAATTAAACTAAAGTAGCTGTTGTAATTAAATTTAATTTGTCCTAAGTGTAGAGAAATGATTTTTGGAGCTTCAAAGGGACACCTCATTTATCTCTATTGTATATAGCTATCTTAAATATTAAATAATTAAATGTACCGAAATGTAAATTTTAGTAGTTCAAATTCGAAGAATTACGTTATGACATTTTATTTCTTAGCTAAATTTGCAATCAATTTATGTTTATTACATCATTTTAATAATTTTTAATTTTAGAAGTTGCCGTCATCTTCATCTCCAGTAGGTAATTCTAAAATTTTCATCAAAATCGACTTTAATTAATTAATATAAGATAAAACTAATTTTTGCTTTATTTTCCAATTATATAATGTTTTGTTATTTTTTATTCATTCTACACTGAAAATTTTGTTTATTTAATAAAAAAATTAAATTTTTGCTTAATTAAAAAAAAAAGTGAAAACCAAAAATTCATAAAAATTGAAATTATTATTATTGTTATTATTTGATGTCCTAATCGAGAGAGAGATTGGCAAGTCGGTCCATAGCTTCTTGGAGCTGTGACTAACGATTTTCATAATTACAAATTAGAAGATGACTTCCATTTACTTCCATTTCAATTATTATTTTTTTATTTATTTTTGAAACCCAAATATCTTATTTTGTAATTCTTTGAAATGAAGCTGCGCCATTCACAAAAAACTGTTACTCACACTTTGACTAAAGAAACTAATATGGAATAAGATATATAATTTTTAACATTAAAAAATTGATTGCACCAATTCCTATTGTTAATCTATAAATTAACAAATATTGGAAATAACATTTTTTTAATGAAAAGGAGAAATTGGAATATTTTTTTAATAATGTATTTTTAATAAATATTTACAATTTTATTGCATGTCAGAAACCACTGACAATATATATTTTTAATAAATAAATATTAAAATTATTTTTTTATTGTTATTATTTATTTATTAAATGTGTATAATTAGGATGTTGTTGTTAGTTTAACGTGGGAAAAAGGAAAATAATTTTGGACAGTAATTGTATTTTTAATTAAGTACTTCCCATCTAATTAATTTTTCATGGCTATTTTTTATTTATATTTTTATTAAAATTAAAAAATAATAAATATATTTAAATTTAATATTAAATTACATAATTAAAATTAAAATATTTTACTATTCACAAAACAAAACATACATTGGGGCCGAAATTTTGTACTGAAACTGCTGCTACTAGTAGCGATTTCAAACTCTGAAATCATTGTACTTACTAGCGGTTTCAATGTAAAATTGTCTATGCCTCCAACAGTTTTTTTTACAAAATTGCTGCACGTGACAGCGGCTTTATACTAGAACTCAAAAAATGTAAATAGTTTTTGACAAGTATTAAAATTATAAATAATTATTAAAAACACATTATTAAAAAAAATATCCCTATAATAATGGGACATTTTTTTAATAATTATTTATAATTTTGATGTATGTCAGAAATTATTTACGAAATTAAATTTTTTTTTAAATTATTATACTGTGTAATGACTTCAGACGTGAAACTCATAATTAAATTTTAAAAATTTATTCTGAAATTACTGTACAATACAGTTATTTTAGATTCTGAAATAACTGTATTGTACAGCGATTTCAAACGTCAAATTTTGTCCCCTATTGTCTCTTTCACGTTGAAGCTTGTCTACAATTTATTTATTCTCTGTCACAAAATTTTCTAAAATAACAATTGAAAGCGGAGGCCATTTGCAAAGTAAAAAATTCAAACTGGCATGAACCTAAAAAATATAAAAAATTCAAACTGCATAAACCTAAAAAGAGGAGCCCACGTCTAAATATTTAAAGTACATTCTCTATCATCTCACAGCAAATCAAACAAAAAAACCCTAAAAAATCCAATATCTTTTAGTTATTATTATTTATTTTGAGGAAGAAGGACAAAAGCCAAAGATATTATATATTTATATTATATATATATATAACTGAAGTTTGTATTAAATATTTTTTTATAACCATTTATTATCTAAAATTTATCCGTATCTAATTTAATGTAGAATACATATTATAATATATATTTTTTTTCAAAATATAGAATACATATTACAATATAATTTAAATGCATGATTTTTCTTTGTTATATAATTTCAACGTTATACTCTCTTGTACTTTTTTTCTCAATCAGAATTTATTTTGTATCATATAATTCAAATTGTATAAAAGTTTTAAATAATATTATTACTACTTATTTTTTATAGAGTTTATTTAAAAAAATTATGAGTTTTACGTTTTATAAATAGTAATAATATTTTAGAGATATTTTGGTTAATAATGAGATAAATCCTTAATTATCTACTAATCACATCAGTTGGACTTAATATGTTGAAGGTTTTGGAGGTATATGATGGATTTATCTTCAATCTCAACTTTTTTGGATTTTGGGAAGAGAGGTGATTGGAGAGGAACGTAGAGATTGGGACAAGGAAGATAGAGGGAGTCCACACTGCCACGTCAGCTTTTCCTTCATTTTAATATATGAAGTATGTTTGAATTGAAGATGCATTTATATATTATTTAAAGTGAATTGAAAGCTTTTTTAAATTACATTAATTATTTATTATCTTATTATTGGATTAAATTAGCATCTTACTATTGTAAAGCACAATTAAAATAAAAACATAACATGTTTAATTAATAATCATCTTTTAAGATATATATATATATATGCATAGTATTTATAGTTGTCAAATTACTAATTTTTTATTTATATTGCAAATAAATGAAACATTATTGACTTATGATTTTCTATAAATTAACAAATGATTCGTTCTTTTATATTTCGATTTAGATTGTTTTATTTATATTCACAGTATTGATAAAAATAATTTTAGCAAAAAAAAACTGAATTTTATAATATAAAATTAAATAAAATCAAAAGACTATTATTATAGTATTTGCTTTTATGTAAAAAAACTATAAATTAAATTCAATTTTTAGAATGAAATCTCAATACTCTGTTTTCGTTTTATATATGTGCTATGTGTTTTTAAGTGCCCAAAATATTTTGTATATATACTTTAAATATTTAGACGTGGGCTCCGCTTTTTAGGTTTATGCAGTTTGGATTTTTTACTGTGTACATGGGCTCCGCTTTCAATTGTTATTTTAGAGAATTTTGTGATGGAGAATAAACAAATTGAAGACAAGCTTCAACGTGAGAAAGAGAAAAGGGGACAAAATCTGGCATCTGAAATCGTTGCACAGTACAACGGTTTTAGAGTCTGAAATTATTGAACTGTATAGCAATTTCAAAATAAAATTTTAAATTTGACTGTAAATTTTACGTCTAAAACCGCTACATAGTACAACAATTTCAGAAAAAATTTCAAATTCGTAAATAATTTCTGACACACACCAAAATTATAAATAATTATTAAAAAAATGTCCCTATAATAATTGCTAATTTCTTCCAATTCAAAAAAACTCCACACCTACTAATTAATTTCAAAATTTTAAATGATAATAGCAATTCTATATTTTTATTTCTGAAGATACTCCTCGAGCTTGTAACATAAGTATTTTATATAAATGTTACACATGGTTGATATACATACAGTCAGTCTTACTTGCATGACCAGTTAAATTCTGAAAAAGAAGAGAAGGCAGGAAATCCGAGACCAATTCTGTTAATTAATTCGAATTTATTCAAATTCATGATTTTATTAAGCTTGAAGCTAGTATACATGGCTATTCACTGTCTAGAAACCTTCAACAGTTAGCAAAGAGCACTTCAATGGGAAATTACTGATCAATCAAATAACATGAGCTTCATTTTTAAGCTTGTCAATCAATTCATCTACTGAAGAAACAACGACCCCAGCTTTTCTCTTGGGAGGTTCCGTGACTTCAACAACTTCAAAGTCAGATTTATTTTCTACGTTCAACTCCTGTGGAGTGTATTTCTTGATGACCTTCGATTTCGCTTTCATAATGTTTGGAAGTGTTGCATACCTTGGTTGGTTCAGTCTCAAATCAGTGCTGCACAAGGCACCGAGAAACTTAAAAGACATCCAAAATAAACAAACAATGCCAATTCCACAAAGATAACCTTGGTTTCCATTCATATATTATTAACTGAAAGGAAGTCAATCATTTAATTTGTAATAAAGCAATTCAATCAGCACAGTTCATCTAACTGTCCTGATATTTTAGTTTCATCTATTTCAGCCAGTGAAACAGAGAAATGTTTTTCGCGTTTTATTTGAAAATTCAGTCTCGGAAATGCAAAATGTAAAGAATTTTAGTTTTCTATGTAGTTGTTTAATTTGCAAGCTCATGTGCTGTAGCATGAAAATCACAAGGTCTCTTATAGCATTAGAGGGTATGTTTTCCTACATTTACCAGATTATACGGGCAATTGAAAAGCAATCGAATACTAAACAGGACATGAGGATCCGATACTTACGTGATCACTGCAGGTAACTCTAAACACAAAGTTTCAAGACCACCATCCA
Organism: Excoecaria agallocha; assembly: GCA_037975025.1. NCBI lineage: Eukaryota > Viridiplantae > Streptophyta > Magnoliopsida > Malpighiales > Euphorbiaceae > Excoecaria > Excoecaria agallocha. The sequence continues at coordinate 105,786,287 of CM075808.1, read as the reverse complement.
CTTCTCTTTCCACTGTTGCTACCTGTTTCTCCTTGTCAAGTAAGACCTACTAGATTACAGCAATAAGTCATTGGAAAAGAGTAAACATAAGAGGGGCCACAAAGTGTTGAATACAAGCTCATCATTTTATAAAGGATAAGCTAGAACAGCCTTAAAGGACTTCATCTTATTAGGTAATAATCAAATTTTTGAATGAACTAGAATTTAAATCACTCCACTCAGACCCTTTTATGGTTGAAACCTAAGAATGAGAGGTGAAAATATTTGAGTCCTTACAAAAAACAATAAATAATAACACAATCATTTAAAAAAAAAAAAAAAGACACAACTGAGCAAAAATCTTTTCCCACACCCAATTAAACAGGTATAGAAAGAGAAATGACTGTCATATAAATATCAATGTGGAATGTTGGGGCAGCAAAGTTGCTCAATGAACAGAAGCTGACTGTAAGTTGAACGATGAAAAGCCACACATATCAGTTGGTTAAACCCTTCATTCCAATGTTAGACACGAGGAAAAAGAATCAACTCATAACATTGAAGAAATTGTGATGAAAAAAAAAAGATGTTAGAGATGGTACAGCGTGAACAAAAAATTTAAATATATCATGAACTAGCAAGATGTAATTAAGAACTAAGTTCAATTGTACAGGATTGAAAAGCATGCTTAGATGAGAAGAACTGATTTATGATATTGATGTGCAATCTTTCAAGAGCATTCAACAATGACATGTTTCAATAATTTCAATTGTGACAAACAGTTCATAAGCACTTCTTAAGATCTGTTGGAAGACGAATTTTAAGATGAAAAACCAAGCAAACTATATCCTTCTCAATTTGCAACAAAAGCTTAGAATTCTTAGTTATTGATCATCTTAGACACAATATTTGATATAAATGATAGAGACATGACAACCTCTACCTGACAACCTGAAAATTGCTAATAGATCCAAGTATGACTTTTCTGATGTTTCACCAGTCAATAAAAAAAAAAAATCGTCATCCTCAAGTTCATTTTAAATTAGGCACTCATTCTTTACTTCTAAGTTGTGGGTATCCCCCTGCACCATGCTATGTAATACTGATGCTCCAATGTGAAAAAACTACACATATGAATGGGGTTCATTTAACCTTCTTTTTTTTTCCCAATTGTTTTTTACACTTGTAACTCACTGACATTGCCAGTCTTAACTAAGAAGAGTCACTCTTTACTACAAATATGCAAAAGTATGCAAGAAATGCATATTCTGGAAATTTTTGGCATTAGCAAAGACCTCTAATTTTAGCAGGGAATATTGTAAACCGAAATCCTTAAAAACATAACCTTAGTGCTAACCTGACTCTTCCTTTTCATCAAATTCATTGCCATTCCATTACCTACTCAAGCTAATATCCCCAAAATCTCAATGTACGAAACATGAGCAGTTCCAATTCCAACAAACAAAAGACTAATTGAAAGCAACGCAAAGCAGCTTTAGGAAGTTAAATCTACTACCATGACAGATTTAAAAGACCAATTATGCATTGTAATAGCTTCAATACAAGTATGCAGATTAAATAAAATGGCATAGTTCTGGCGTAACACCTTTGAAGCAAATGTTCCCTGAGGCCATCTTAGCAACCCAGCCACCATTTGCCCTGTTTGATTGAAATCATCATCGATAGCCTAAACCAATAATCCACCAATCAGCTCCATAAAAACACGTCCAATCAGGGATAAATATAAAAGTTCAAAACAAACCCCAAAACAAAAAAACCAATCCAAATTCGATCATAAAACTCGAGAAACTAAGAAACCTGTTTGCCCATAATAATCAATCCAGGTTTCTCCACATCAACAAGAGCCTTCAAAAGCTTAGCCACTGTAAGCGGATACAGAGAGCTTGTAGCTTCCACATGGATCCCTCTATCCGCACCCATGGCTAGACCCGTCCGCAGAGTATCAACGCACTGGGAAGGACCCATGCTCACCGCAACAACCTCAGATGCTAATCCCGCCTCCTTGATTCGAATCGCCTCCTCTAAAGCTATCTCGCAAAATGGGTTCATCGACATCTTCACATTCTGGGTCTCCACGCCGGTCTAAACCAAAAACGATATGATATCAAATAATAGTAATAACAATTATCAATTTTTTGATTTTGATCTTTGAGTCTGGGTTTCGAAAGTTATCGTGATGATTTTACCTTGTCGGGTTTAACTCTAATCTTCACTGCATAATCGACGACTCGCTTCACGGCCACCAGTATCTTCATGGCTGTTCTCTGTCGAAATGGAGAGGATTGCGTGTGAATATTTCAATATCCATATATATAGCCTATGCCAAACAATAACGGAGTAGCTCAACCAATATTCTAAATATTTTTAGAACTTTATTATATATATATATATATATATATATATATATAGAACTGTTTTACCAAAGAGATTAAATTACACACGTTTGAATGGTAAATAATAATGGAACTTTTATATAGGGATAAGGCCATAAGGGAGATTAAACGTGTATTTCATGCCATCTTATAAAAGCAAAAAACTAGAAAATAAATTGGGATGGATTATACTGTGATAATTATGAAGTGTATGGATGACTATCAAACTCATCTCTCTCCATATTTTAGTAGAATTTTACTACTTTTATGTTGTACTTATAAATATCCAATTGTGATTATTCAATATATACAATCAATAACATAAAATTCTCTATTCATACTATATATATCTTTACTTTAATTAGTTTTATAATACGTTATCAGCATAATAGTCTATGTTGATTATTGAAAGTTGGTGGTTTACGATAAGCCGGCTTGAAGGAATCAAGAATTCTAATTTACAAGATTTAACGGTAAATTATCTTAAATTATTTTTATATTATTTTATAAATGCATACATTATAAATCCCTTGGTACTTTTATTTTTCATTCATATTTCACGAGTGAAATATAAATTATAACACCAGCATTTGTTAATTCATATTGACCACAGTAAAAATATATATATGACTATTCTACTTTTCATGGCATAAACTTAATATCTCTACTTTTTCTTTATTCTTCCTTTATTTTATTCATTTCGGTTAAATTGAGGGCTTACATATTATTTTTCCTTCAATTTCGTGATATTAGCTTGAGCAATGTGCATTCTTTTAGTTCAATTCCACAAGTGCATAGATACATAAAATATGGCTTTACATAAAATATTCTGTTAAATTAAGCGATCATTCTTTTATTATATTTTGGTCCATATATATATAGCAGAAGTACATATTTTGATTTTTAATTTACTATATATATTATTTTATTAATTTATTATTTTAATGGATAACACAAAATTATTCAAAAGCTCCAAAAGAGCGTGCTGCAAAGTCATTACCTAAATATAATTTATTATATATGGATGTTTGTCTATTATATCTCAAGAAACTTATTATTTATGGAGATATTTACTAAAATAAATATCATTTTGATACTGAGAGAGAAATACTCGAGATCCACTGTAACACCCTTATACCGCCGTACAATGTACGCGGTAATCGGATGTCAAACCATAGATGAAACAGTGAAATTTTTTTTCCTAACAGTAATGATAAACATACTTGTACATAGATACTTAAAATATAATCATTGATCGCATATATGTGTCTCAATAATTAATAAATAAATTTCTTATACTATAAATATATACTTGCACAGTAACTATATTTTTCCGTACCTACATATACATGCCAAATCTAATTCCTATCTTGTTCCTTTTCTTGGACTTGACTACTCCTGCAATATCAGCCAATGAAATCCTATCGTCTTCATAACCTGCGCACAGTTAACAAACTACGCGCTGAGCATCGAAATGCTCAGTGGTGAATACGTATCCCAAACTTTCCATAATAAATCACAAAAACACACATACACACTTACATGACTTTACTCATAAGTACATTCATTCGATGTGCATACATACATAGCATATATATACGTTCACCTACCTATACATACATACATCTACATACTTTACATATACATACCGTATATGCATACATAGCATATCATACCTGCATACATATACATATCATACATGCATACATATGCATACATATACATGCATACATATACATATCATATACATACATATACATATCATACATATTCACTTACGTATTTCTATATACCCATACATATATACACGTATACATACATTTCATTTATATACATTACTCGTCCATATACATACATATACATATCATACATATTCGTTTACGTATTTCACTACACCATAACATTTATTTTAAATTCATTTAAAAGTCTTAATAAGCATAATATACTATTAAAAATTTGTTTTTCAATTTAATTTAAAACTTTACTTAATTTTTCAGCTTAGACCATTAACTTTTCATTTATTCTAAATTTACCCTTTTATACTTTAAATTACCAAAATGCCCTTTAATTTCTTATTCTCTCGTTTTAATCTATTAATTGACTTATAAATTACCAATTAATCCTTGTTTTTAACTTTTTTATATAAAATTATATTTTAGTCCTTTAATTTTACAAAGTTGACTTTTTACACAGTTAGTTGACCAAATTATTATTTTATCCTTATTAATTATTTCCTTCTCACTTCTACTTTTTAAATTCATCTTTTAGAAAAATTGCCTTTTTACCCTTAAACTTTTTAACTCTTTCTATTTTAATCTTTTTTCATCTTAAACTTCAATTTTAATTTTCTTTTTACACTTTTAATATTTTCTTATCATTATGTCCCTAGTACAGACCCGGCAGAAAACTCTCAAACCGGATATGCAAGATGTAGACCCTATAGGACCACAACAGAATGAGAAATGAGCTTCAAAAATCATTCCTCATAAAATATATGAACATATGACAGTACGTATGATAGGTACTATGGAGATCGACAATCCAACCATAGTAAAGCAAATCGCCATGACTTGCACCGGATACAGATATCCCTATGGCCAGTCAATTATATCCTGAGCTAGGTTTTACTGCCTGACTCTTTCTAAGGGCACATATTCACTTACTTTTCATTTTATTATTCAGTTATTCATTATTTACAATACTTTTCAATACTTGTCAATACTGTACCAGTACATTATATTTGTTGTTTGTCTTCCTTACCCAGTCTGTGAATTATTTCATAATAATTCACCATTTAATCAATAAATTATGCAGTAGTTAATCATAATTTCATATTTTTCAATTAATGCTTAACTAAAATTTATTCCAAAAATATTCGTTTAATTCCCATAAATTCTATAAAAATATTGTCAAATATTAAAGAAGAAATGAATTTAAATGAATTAAAATTAAATTGAAAAAGAAAATGATAATTGAAATAAGAAATTAGGTATGAAAATAAGTTTAGGGATCAAATTGGAACTTTTCAATGAAGAGGGAATTAATAGTGTAAAATCTATGATTAGTGTCAATTTTGTAAATAAAATAAAATAAACGGAATTGAATGATTAAACAGTAATTTAGCCATTTTAAGGACTAAATGATAATTTAGCAAGTTTAGGGATTAAATGATAATTTTACAAGTAACTATTGAATTAATGATAATTAGATAAATAATGATAACTTGGTAAATAAATTGATAGAAAAAGGGCGTAATCGTAATTTAATAAAAATTGTAAGACTAAAGGATAATTTAGTTAATTTAAGAATTAATATGTAAATTAATTAAGCAAAATGAAAATAATTATTGAGAATAAATAAGTAATAATTAAATATATGTATAAAATTATGCGTATATGTATATGTATATGTGTATGTACGTAGATGTGTATAGATGTAGGTAGATAAATATGTACGTAAATGATTATAAATGTAAGTAAATATGTATGTATATATGAATGTATGAGAAAATATATAATAAATATGACAATAATGAACTAAATATGTACGTACAGAATATACATGATTATTTTAATAAATTATATGTAAAGGACAAATATAAGAACCATAGTAATTTTAATTAAATACTTAAGAAAATACAAATTTCAAGGGTAAACAATATAAATTTGTATATGGCATAAGTTATATAGAATAAGACAAATTGGTATATATATGGAAATGAGAAAGACTTGAATTGAAATAAATTTACATGAAATTAGCGTGGTATTTAATTATGTATAAAATGATTTGAATAAGTTATAGTGATTAAATGAATTAAAGAAACTAATGAGTGTGATAAATAATGAATGAATTAAAACGTGAATAATTAATAATAATAACATTAAAATTAGTATAGAAATAATGTGATAAATTTGGTAAAATAAGCATTTGAGATTATAAATTTTTATAATACAAGTTAGTAAATTATAGATGAGAAGCATGTAAACAAATAAAACTATAAATAATGATATTATATGAAAGATAATATTAAATGAAATTAGTGTACAATGTACGTATTATGTATGAATATGATAAACTTTTAGTTATTGCCGAATGGAAGGTAAGAGGAAAATTATGAAATCTTTAGTTATTTCAATGTAATTAAGCTTTACAATGATAGTACAAATAATTCCCATTAAATTAATTTAGCATTAAAATTATTTTTACTTCTAATTTGCATCATTTTCTTCACCATTTAACCAAACTAAACTCACACAAACACACACATACCATACGGCCAAACCATCATTTAAGCATTCCAAGTTTATTTCTTTCAATTAAAATATTCTACTCATCCATTTAACTTCCAATTTCACACATATGTCATTATTTTCAATTTTCTATACATAATCATACATATTCACTCACATACATAAGCAAATTTTCATAGAAAAAATATGAAAATTGAGGGATAATATATTCACTAACCTTAATTACTTGTTTTCCACCACTTAATCTTCATTTCCTTGCCTTTAATCATCAAAACACCATCATCTCTCTCAAGCTCTCTAAATGGCCAAAATTCCCAAGCCAAAAATTCATCAATTCTTACTTCATAAATTCAATTAAACTACATAAATGAGACCTACACATCCTAAAGCATCAATTAGAACCTTTAAATTAAATTAAAACTTCATTTTCCCACTTACCTCAATTTTGAGACATCAACTTTCTCTCTCTCTTTCTTACACTTTCAGCAGCTTATTTGGCTTCTTGAGGTCTCCATAAGCTAGTTAAGAGGCTGGAATTGACTTGAGAGGGCTTGATTTGGTGGAAGTGGAAGAAAGAGATGAAGAACTTCCATGAAAATGGAAGAAAAGTGGTCGGCCAAGAAGGATAACAGAAGCAACGTGAAGGCTGGAGATGAATCTGGAAATGGCTGATTTTTGGGTCTTTTATAAGGGTTAATTGGGCCAGACTTGGTCCAACCAAGTTGGTTGGGCCTAACTCCAGCCCAATTGCCCCATTAAGTCTAATAAGCCTCCATAAATTATTTTTCTTACTTTAAAAGCTCAATTTCACTCAAAATTAATTTTATAATTCTTAAAATAATATATTGAGCCTCCATAAAAAATTTCGGCTCAATCGAAGTCCATTTTCAGTCCAGTTCAGTCCAAACAGTCCGATTAATAAATTTTCGATGTTATCCAAAAATTAATTTTTTTTCACCAAATGATTTTACATCTCATAAAAGGCTTAACTGAAAATTCCTGCATTTTTGAAGATCATTTGCTATTTTTAAAGCCCTGATCAAATTATAGTTGATCGGTTACTATTTAAACCGAAATCATTATTTTTCTCTTACTTCTTGAGGTCAAATATCATTAAAAATACTTCTAAAATTCTTAAAATATATTCATTAGACTCCATGAATATTTTTGAGTCATTCGGAGACTATTTTTCGGTTTGGTTCATTTTTATCAGTTTGATATTTCAATTTTCAAAGTTACCGTAAAATTAATTTTTTATTACCATATGATTCTACATCACATTTAATGTAGATCTGAAAAATATGGTAATTTTTAAAGATCATTTGTTATTTTTAAAGTCAAATATAAGCTCTCAGTTAACACAAGTATCATTTTAACTGGAACCGTAATTTTTTCCTTATTTTTGACTTTTTATTGATCCAATTGACCTTATTTTCAGTCCAAATTATATCTTTGGACTTCAGCTAATTTTCTCTTTTCAATGGTCCAATAAAATATTTTTCGACTCAGGGAGGTACTATTCACTTCGATGTCACTATTCACTGTCGAAAAAGTACTATTTTCGACTAACCTAGTATTTGGGCCATTACATCCACTTTGTATAAGATAAGTAATATATTTTTTTAAAGATGATTTGATTTTATTTCGATACAAATATTAGTAAACATAACATTTACTAATTGTTATACAAATATTATAACCTGCAGTTAACTAATTATTCAAATATCAATAAATCAGAAGTTTGTTGATTAATTGATACAAATATCAATAAACTTAAAGTTTATTGATTATGATAAATTTGAAAATTGATATAAATACTAATTAATATTTGATTATTTGGCATGACCGATTTGATCAATCAGGATCAATTATAATACATAAATTATTTAGAATTCATATACATATATATTTATTAAAGAATCAGAAGTTTCTTTAATTAAATTTAAGGAATTCTCATAATTTATTTGTTCTCAAAAAATATTACTAAAGTATCACTAGTTAATAAAGGTACTGAATTTACTTCATTATAGAATGAATAAAGATAATATATGTGGGCCCACTATCCATCACGTGAACCATTCAAATGATTTATAATTTTTGAAAAATACATCAATAAAATGGTTACATGTGTGTTTATTATCAACTCACAACCTGTAGTTTGTGAGATTATTCAAATTAAGTGCACAATTTTCAGAATATGCAATCAAGATATTTTCTTGATAATACTAGTGGTCATATGTCACGGATAAATAATTGTTATAAGCTCGTTAGACGTATACATACTCAAAGGTCTAGCAAAAATATTTATTAAATGCCTTCGACTAATTGCTACATATTTTTTTGAGAACAATAGTGCTATTTTTATATGTGGATATATAATATTACATGCATTAATAAATATCATAAAATTTTTTAATTGCAATTTTAGTTAAAAATTGTATTTTGATTAATAACTTTTCTAATATGAGGGAAAGAAAGCAGTTAAAATAAATAAATAAATAAATATATTATGTATATTTTAGATCCTCATATCGTGAACTTGAAGTTCAAAAGATCAGTTAATTATGATGCCAATGTATTTATTAATGTGTAGAGATTTATTAAATCTCATTTGTATTAGCTGCAAATGCTCCAATTCAAAACAATGTCCCAATAGGATAATTTACCTTGTAAGGTAAATTATTCGTTTCCAAATAAGAATAAAATTTTTAAATGGCAAGGAGCAAATAAATTCATAGTCATATTATGGATGCGGGTACTTCTGAAAAGACCTATGACATAACTAATTTTTTAAACCCCAGAAGTGGTTCAGGTACCTGAAATTAAATAAGAGATCTCAATATGTTATTTGTCTTTAAAAAAGAACCGAAAAGGATAAAGTTGTTGACAATATTGATGTTGATATTTTCAACATAGTGAAGATCTTAAAATTAAATATGTTGAAAAGTACAGATATTAATTGCATAAAATATGAATTTTTGGACCTACAAGTCAAAATATTAAAAAATATGATGCCAAAAGAGTACAATTGATATTCATACAATAAACAATGAAGTCATAAAATATGATTTATTTTATGACATTTATTGCAATGGATTGGCATCGATTGTAAAAATATATATTTTCTTATAATGAATGCAATAAGTTTTTACTGTTTGTCAATTTGGTAATATATTAGTATGTAACTAATTGATACTATTTGTCTATTTGATAATAAAATTACATATAGTTTCTAAAAGATTTATCATGTCTGAAACATATAAATATTTCTAAAAAAATTTATTTAATACAAATATATGCATTGAATTTCATGTATATGATTTTGAAGTGTTATAATTTACTTATCGTCATGATTTATTTATGATTTTAATTACTAAAACTCTTGAAAAGTTCAAAATGCTTTAACGAATTTTGGAAACTAATTTTTCTCCACTTGAAGATCGAGTTCTATTTGATTGTGAGAATAAATTTTTATAATGTGATTATATGTTTATAAATTATATTCCATTGAGTACTCCAATGGTTGTCAAGTTACTAGGTACAACATATTTTACAATCATATATTTGCTATTGATGCATTATGTAATCATGCATTACATGATAATTATCAAATTGTTACTTAAAATTACATATTCTTTTAAAGATTTTAGTTCTCTATATAATCATATATATTTTATTTAGATAATTTTATTATCTTTAAATAATTTTTTTAGAAATATTTTAATTAAGTTACTAAATGCGTTCATTTATTATAGCTATTATATGATTATGTTATATAGATGTTATGAAATTATTTTATTACATCTATTTCATTCCTTGAAGTTAATGAAACGTTATAGAATCATGGCCATAAAAATGGTATGTTCA